>OZ017769.1:6538277-6846316 GCA_963969345.1 Turbatrix aceti | reverse complement strand
GCAAAGCGATGGTTTCAAGGACTTGAGGCTCGAGACTCTCAACAGGCGCTGAAGTAAGAGCAGCAACAGCGGCAACGCCGGCGTTGATTGCTTCTTGTCGGAGATCGTCTTGGCGTTTGTTTGCAGCATCCGACAACTTGTTGACCGCTGCTTTCGCTTCGTCAAGGTCGTTGGCACGTTCTACACGGTGACGCTTTTGGCGTGCCTGTGCGTCTGCCTCTGCAAGGCGGTTGAGTTCGCTTTGCAGTGAGGGGAGTGCACGGTCAACGACTTCATCGACATTCGAAGCGTTCGGGACCTCGTCAGCGAGACGATTGGCCTCATCAATGACTTGCTTGATGCCGTCTTGTAGCGTTTGTTCTTGCACAGTTTCGTTGTCGATGTCGGTCAATAGCTGCTCAAGGCCGTCATGCACCTCATCCCAGTCGGTTTCCGCGAAACGAACGTCAGAGTAGACATTTTCACAGGGATGTAGTTCTTCAGACAGGCGTTCGATAGTGTCTAGGCGTGGCTTGTGGCTTTCCAGCGTATCGGATGCTGACTTGAGCTGTTCAAGCTGTTGTACAGCGTCTGACAGGGGACGAAGAGGAGCGTCGGTGTTGGCCTCGTCGACGAGGTTACGCGCTGTATCGATTCCTGCGTTGAGAGTGTCACGTTGTTCAATGAACTCTTTGTACGCATCGATGCGACGCTTGAGCTCGTTGTCAGCGCCTTCAGCATCAGGCAGAAGCTGAGCGAATCGTTCGGCGACTGGGCTGTCATTAGCAGTATTGGCTTCGTCGACGACTGCACGCGCATCGGTAATAGCCTTGGCAAGACGGTCTTCAACCTTGTCGTAAGTTGAAATAATCGACGCCGGATCTTGGATGGCTGTTTGTGCTGCGGCAAGTGCATCAGCGAGATCTTTCTGGCTCTGGTTGGCAGCAGCGTTGCGTTGTTGTGCGGCCTGTGCTGCGTTGAGAGCGTCGTCGAGAGTGGCACGAGTCTTGTTTATGCGATCGGTGGCAGCGTCAAGGATGCGATGGAGATCGTCGATTTCGCCTCGTTGCTTGTCATCGAGTAGTGCCGAGTCAACGTGCGAAACATCGTCGTTGAGCTTGTCGCGGATGGCAGCGATTCGGGCTTCGGCTTGTGCAAGTTCGTCAAGGCGGTCTTTGAGTGCCTGCGGTGGTGCAGCTGGATCAACATTTTGATCGAGACGGTCAATATCGCCGTTGACTGCGTCGAGTTCGTGGTTCGCACTCTTCTTGGACGCGAGCAAGGCGGCGATGGCTGCCACCTTTTGACCAACCGAATCTCGCAGTTTGCCAATGAGGTCCCCGAGTTTATCCAATTGCGATTGGTTTTCTTGACGGATGGCATCGCGTTCCGGTCCTTCTGGTAGGCTGTCAAGGAGGCTGTTGAGGCGGTTGTTCTGCTCTTCAAGGTTTTTGAGAACTTGTTCTTGGTCTTGTACTTCCGTAGGCAGCTCGTCGGTGTAAGACTTGGCTGCTTGCTCCAATTCAACGCGGATAGCAGGGAGTTCTGCTTGGACAGAGTCGATCTTTTGGCGGGCTTCTGCGGCTCGCTTCTTGTCGGCGAGCTGAGCGGCCAAATCGTCGACACGCTTTGTCAGTGCACCAGGATCGCGACCATGGGCAACGTACTGAAGGGGTGTTGCAAGTTCGTCGTCAATGGGGGCGACACCGTTGCGGACGTCGTGGACAGAGTCAGTGACTGCGTCAAATGGTGGTACGGCCGATGCGATAGCGTCTGCGAGTGTGTTGACTCGAGCATCTGCGTCGCGGGCATCTTGGACGATGCGTTCTTCGCGCTGAATGTCGTTAGCGAGAAGTGGGGCCAATTCTGCAACGGCGTGTCGCACGTTCTCTGCCTTGGCTGCCAGCTGATCACGAGTCGGCTTGTCTTCGATGCGGTCAATTTCGAGCGGTGCAAGACGCTCCGTAACGCGGGAAAGTGCGTCGCGGTCATCGATTGCCTGCGCAAGCGGTTGCTGTTTGCCATCGGCGTAGTGGTCTGAGAGATCTTGCGTTTCAGCACCAAGGTTGTCGAGAGCGCGTCCGATGTCGACTGTGAGAGCAGCCTGTTCGCGAGCGTTGGCCAGCTTGTCGCGTAGTTTGTCGTTGACTGCCTTGGCGCGTTTGACGACGTCTTTTTTGGCCGAAGCTAGGTCGGCGTTAGGAGGCTCTGCCGCTGTGAGACGATCGACCACCTCGTTGACAGGAGGCAGTGTGTCACTGGCGAGAAGCTCGAGGGCGCTTGGCGTAGGTGCTGCGCTGTCGACTGCGTTTTCAGCGTTAGCCACGGCATTTGCGGCATCGTTGAGCACGGTGTTGAAGGCGTCAACGTCGGCGCGTTGCTTGGCTTCACGGTTAGCAGCATCGGACAGTGCATCAGCGTTGCCATCGAGTGCACGCTGGGCATCAAGCAAGGCGGCGAGGCGTTTGGATGGCGCGACAATGGGTTTGACGTTTTCGAGTTGAGGCTCGACTTCAGCCAAGCGTAGACCGATCAAATCGTTGTTACTCTTGATGTCGGCAATCTCTGCAGGAGCGTTTTCGGCTTCAGGCTTAATGGCATTGAGTGAGTCTTGGAGAGCACCCAGATCGTTGGAAATGTCATCAAGCAGTGCGTTTACGTCACGAACAGCGTCCGCACGATCACCAAGGCTGCGGCCCGTAGCGTCGAGTCGCTCGCGAAGTGGAGCAACGTCGTTGACTGCTGCGTTGCGGACATTGTCGCCTTCGGGCAGCTGGTCAGCACGGTTCAACAAGTCGTCAATGTTGGCAACAAGCTGAGGCACTGCGCTGGAAATGTCTTGGGCAGCTTGGCGTAAATCTTGTTCGTTTACGTCGGGATCGTTGTCGATACGTTCTGCCTTTTCAGCATTGTCACGCAGCGCATGGATGTTACGGTCGATGTCAGACTTGACTCCGGCGAGAGCAAGTGCGTCGGTAGCGGCTTTTTCTTGTTGGCCAATAAGCTGTGCAATAGAGTCGATGTTTTGAGCAACGAGTGGTAGGTTGAAGGACTCGGCTGGTGCGACAAGGGAATCTGGCTTGGCGGCCGCCTGCTGTTCGACTTGGCCTACACGATCCTTGAGGCGATCAAGATTGTCCTGGATCTCTGCTAACTTGGCACGCTTTGTTTCGTCGTCGGCATCTGACTGCTGGATAGCAGCGGCTTCGTTTCCGGCCTTGTTGACTTCATCGATGATGGCATTTTGGTCATCAAGGAGGCTGTCTTGGTTGGCAATGTCGTCTTGCAATTTGGATGCAAGATCAGAGACAGCCTGGCGCGCGTTGTTGACGCGATCCTTGAGACCGTCAACGATAGAAGGATCGTTGAGCGGCGATGCTGGCAGGTTGTTGACGTCTTGGGCAACAGCATCGGCACGTGCGTCGAGTGCTTGCGCACGACGTAGTGCGTCCTTGCCATCAGTGAGTGGCTTTTTGTCTCCAGCAGCAAAATCGTCGACTAATGCCTGTACGGTATCAGCAAGCGCGTCGACTGTGTTCTTGGCATCGTCGGCCTTTTTCGTGAAGTCGGCAAGCGCATCGAGGTGTTGCGAGACAGCGGCTTGCTTGTTTCCGAGAGTGTCGAGTGCCTTTTGGGCTGCATCGCGAGCAGCGTCAACAGTAGGTCGGTTTTCGTCGTCTTCCGGCACATCACGCTCATTGATACGAGTGAGAGCGCCTTCGATGTCGCCGATTGCCTTACGCAGAGCGTCGACAATGGGTTGGCCTTCGTCAACACTTTGTGGTAACGCTTGATCGCTGGCTACATCCTGAGCGTTAGCGATGGCACCGTTGAGGTTTTGAACGTCACCTTGCACAGCAGCGGCTTCATCACGTTCAGCGAGTTTGGCTTCGAGTTCTTTTCCAAGCTTGTCTGCGAGATCAGTGGCAGCCTTGGTCTGCGCATCAACGGCATCAGTAGGAAGATTGCCATCAAGCGCTTGTTGTTTGATGTCTTCAAGACGAGGCAGAATGTCATTGTTGATAGCGGCGAGTGCCTTCTCAGCGTTGTCAATCTGTTCGTCGCGGTTGTTGCCAACGATTGCTAGCGGTTTTGCGCCCTTGGACTTCTTACGCTTTCTCTTGGACGGATCTTCTTCGCCTTCAGGTGCTACAACGCCCTGTTGGACGTCATTGAGGCTCTGGATGGTATCAGCAATCTCGTTCTGCAGCTTGTTGTCGAGGGCATCACGAGCGTCTTTCTCGGCCTTGGCTTTGGCAATTTGTTCTTTCGCAGCAACAACTGCAGGATCTTCAGGCGGAAGTTGCGCGAGTTGCAAAGCGATGGTTTCAAGGACTTGAGGCTCGAGACTCTCAACAGGCGCTGAAGTAAGAGCAGCAACAGCGGCAACGCCGGCGTTGATTGCTTCTTGTCGGAGATCGTCTTGGCGTTTGTTTGCAGCATCCGACAACTTGTTGACCGCTGCTTTCGCTTCGTCAAGGTCGTTGGCACGTTCTACACGGTGACGCTTTTGGCGTGCCTGTGCGTCTGCCTCTGCAAGGCGGTTGAGTTCGCTTTGCAGTGAGGGGAGTGCACGGTCAACGACTTCATCGACATTCGAAGCGTTCGGGACCTCGTCAGCGAGACGATTGGCCTCATCAATGACTTGCTTGATGCCGTCTTGTAGCGTTTGTTCTTGCACAGTTTCGTTGTCGATGTCGGTCAATAGCTGCTCAAGGCCGTCATGCACCTCATCCCAGTCGGTTTCCGCGAAACGAACGTCAGAGTAGACATTTTCACAGGGATGTAGTTCTTCAGACAGGCGTTCGATAGTGTCTAGGCGTGGCTTGTGGCTTTCCAGCGTATCGGATGCTGACTTGAGCTGTTCAAGCTGTTGTACAGCGTCTGACAGGGGACGAAGAGGAGCGTCGGTGTTGGCCTCGTCGACGAGGTTACGCGCTGTATCGATTCCTGCGTTGAGAGTGTCACGTTGTTCAATGAACTCTTTGTACGCATCGATGCGACGCTTGAGCTCGTTGTCAGCGCCTTCAGCATCAGGCAGAAGCTGAGCGAATCGTTCGGCGACTGGGCTGTCATTAGCAGTATTGGCTTCGTCGACGACTGCACGCGCATCGGTAATAGCCTTGGCAAGACGGTCTTCAACCTTGTCGTAAGTTGAAATAATCGACGCCGGATCTTGGATGGCTGTTTGTGCTGCGGCAAGTGCATCAGCGAGATCTTTCTGGCTCTGGTTGGCAGCAGCGTTGCGTTGTTGTGCGGCCTGTGCTGCGTTGAGAGCGTCGTCGAGAGTGGCACGAGTCTTGTTTATGCGATCGGTGGCAGCGTCAAGGATGCGATGGAGATCGTCGATTTCGCCTCGTTGCTTGTCATCGAGTAGTGCCGAGTCAACGTGCGAAACATCGTCGTTGAGCTTGTCGCGGATGGCAGCGATTCGGGCTTCGGCTTGTGCAAGTTCGTCAAGGCGGTCTTTGAGTGCCTGCGGTGGTGCAGCTGGATCAACATTTTGATCGAGACGGTCAATATCGCCGTTGACTGCGTCGAGTTCGTGGTTCGCACTCTTCTTGGACGCGAGCAAGGCGGCGATGGCTGCCACCTTTTGACCAACCGAATCTCGCAGTTTGCCAATGAGGTCCCCGAGTTTATCCAATTGCGATTGGTTTTCTTGACGGATGGCATCGCGTTCCGGTCCTTCTGGTAGGCTGTCAAGGAGGCTGTTGAGGCGGTTGTTCTGCTCTTCAAGGTTTTTGAGAACTTGTTCTTGGTCTTGTACTTCCGTAGGCAGCTCGTCGGTGTAAGACTTGGCTGCTTGCTCCAATTCAACGCGGATAGCAGGGAGTTCTGCTTGGACAGAGTCGATCTTTTGGCGGGCTTCTGCGGCTCGCTTCTTGTCGGCGAGCTGAGCGGCCAAATCGTCGACACGCTTTGTCAGTGCACCAGGATCGCGACCATGGGCAACGTACTGAAGGGGTGTTGCAAGTTCGTCGTCAATGGGGGCGACACCGTTGCGGACGTCGTGGACAGAGTCAGTGACTGCGTCAAATGGTGGTACGGCCGATGCGATAGCGTCTGCGAGTGTGTTGACTCGAGCATCTGCGTCGCGGGCATCTTGGACGATGCGTTCTTCGCGCTGAATGTCGTTAGCGAGAAGTGGGGCCAATTCTGCAACGGCGTGTCGCACGTTCTCTGCCTTGGCTGCCAGCTGATCACGAGTCGGCTTGTCTTCGATGCGGTCAATTTCGAGCGGTGCAAGACGCTCCGTAACGCGGGAAAGTGCGTCGCGGTCATCGATTGCCTGCGCAAGCGGTTGCTGTTTGCCATCGGCGTAGTGGTCTGAGAGATCTTGCGTTTCAGCACCAAGGTTGTCGAGAGCGCGTCCGATGTCGACTGTGAGAGCAGCCTGTTCGCGAGCGTTGGCCAGCTTGTCGCGTAGTTTGTCGTTGACTGCCTTGGCGCGTTTGACGACGTCTTTTTTGGCCGAAGCTAGGTCGGCGTTAGGAGGCTCTGCCGCTGTGAGACGATCGACCACCTCGTTGACAGGAGGCAGTGTGTCACTGGCGAGAAGCTCGAGGGCGCTTGGCGTAGGTGCTGCGCTGTCGACTGCGTTTTCAGCGTTAGCCACGGCATTTGCGGCATCGTTGAGCACGGTGTTGAAGGCGTCAACGTCGGCGCGTTGCTTGGCTTCACGGTTAGCAGCATCGGACAGTGCATCAGCGTTGCCATCGAGTGCACGCTGGGCATCAAGCAAGGCGGCGAGGCGTTTGGATGGCGCGACAATGGGTTTGACGTTTTCGAGTTGAGGCTCGACTTCAGCCAAGCGTAGACCGATCAAATCGTTGTTACTCTTGATGTCGGCAATCTCTGCAGGAGCGTTTTCGGCTTCAGGCTTAATGGCATTGAGTGAGTCTTGGAGAGCACCCAGATCGTTGGAAATGTCATCAAGCAGTGCGTTTACGTCACGAACAGCGTCCGCACGATCACCAAGGCTGCGGCCCGTAGCGTCGAGTCGCTCGCGAAGTGGAGCAACGTCGTTGACTGCTGCGTTGCGGACATTGTCGCCTTCGGGCAGCTGGTCAGCACGGTTCAACAAGTCGTCAATGTTGGCAACAAGCTGAGGCACTGCGCTGGAAATGTCTTGGGCAGCTTGGCGTAAATCTTGTTCGTTTACGTCGGGATCGTTGTCGATACGTTCTGCCTTTTCAGCATTGTCACGCAGCGCATGGATGTTACGGTCGATGTCAGACTTGACTCCGGCGAGAGCAAGTGCGTCGGTAGCGGCTTTTTCTTGTTGGCCAATAAGCTGTGCAATAGAGTCGATGTTTTGAGCAACGAGTGGTAGGTTGAAGGACTCGGCTGGTGCGACAAGGGAATCTGGCTTGGCGGCCGCCTGCTGTTCGACTTGGCCTACACGATCCTTGAGGCGATCAAGATTGTCCTGGATCTCTGCTAACTTGGCACGCTTTGTTTCGTCGTCGGCATCTGACTGCTGGATAGCAGCGGCTTCGTTTCCGGCCTTGTTGACTTCATCGATGATGGCATTTTGGTCATCAAGGAGGCTGTCTTGGTTGGCAATGTCGTCTTGCAATTTGGATGCAAGATCAGAGACAGCCTGGCGCGCGTTGTTGACGCGATCCTTGAGACCGTCAACGATAGAAGGATCGTTGAGCGGCGATGCTGGCAGGTTGTTGACGTCTTGGGCAACAGCATCGGCACGTGCGTCGAGTGCTTGCGCACGACGTAGTGCGTCCTTGCCATCAGTGAGTGGCTTTTTGTCTCCAGCAGCAAAATCGTCGACTAATGCCTGTACGGTATCAGCAAGCGCGTCGACTGTGTTCTTGGCATCGTCGGCCTTTTTCGTGAAGTCGGCAAGCGCATCGAGGTGTTGCGAGACAGCGGCTTGCTTGTTTCCGAGAGTGTCGAGTGCCTTTTGGGCTGCATCGCGAGCAGCGTCAACAGTAGGTCGGTTTTCGTCGTCTTCCGGCACATCACGCTCATTGATACGAGTGAGAGCGCCTTCGATGTCGCCGATTGCCTTACGCAGAGCGTCGACAATGGGTTGGCCTTCGTCAACACTTTGTGGTAACGCTTGATCGCTGGCTACATCCTGAGCGTTAGCGATGGCACCGTTGAGGTTTTGAACGTCACCTTGCACAGCAGCGGCTTCATCACGTTCAGCGAGTTTGGCTTCGAGTTCTTTTCCAAGCTTGTCTGCGAGATCAGTGGCAGCCTTGGTCTGCGCATCAACGGCATCAGTAGGAAGATTGCCATCAAGCGCTTGTTGTTTGATGTCTTCAAGACGAGGCAGAATGTCATTGTTGATAGCGGCGAGTGCCTTCTCAGCGTTGTCAATCTGTTCGTCGCGGTTGTTGCCAACGATTGCTAGCGGTTTTGCGCCCTTGGACTTCTTACGCTTTCTCTTGGACGGATCTTCTTCGCCTTCAGGTGCTACAACGCCCTGTTGGACGTCATTGAGGCTCTGGATGGTATCAGCAATCTCGTTCTGCAGCTTGTTGTCGAGGGCATCACGAGCGTCTTTCTCGGCCTTGGCTTTGGCAATTTGTTCTTTCGCAGCAACAACTGCAGGATCTTCAGGCGGAAGTTGCGCGAGTTGCAAAGCGATGGTTTCAAGGACTTGAGGCTCGAGACTCTCAACAGGCGCTGAAGTAAGAGCAGCAACAGCGGCAACGCCGGCGTTGATTGCTTCTTGTCGGAGATCGTCTTGGCGTTTGTTTGCAGCATCCGACAACTTGTTGACCGCTGCTTTCGCTTCGTCAAGGTCGTTGGCACGTTCTACACGGTGACGCTTTTGGCGTGCCTGTGCGTCTGCCTCTGCAAGGCGGTTGAGTTCGCTTTGCAGTGAGGGGAGTGCACGGTCAACGACTTCATCGACATTCGAAGCGTTCGGGACCTCGTCAGCGAGACGATTGGCCTCATCAATGACTTGCTTGATGCCGTCTTGTAGCGTTTGTTCTTGCACAGTTTCGTTGTCGATGTCGGTCAATAGCTGCTCAAGGCCGTCATGCACCTCATCCCAGTCGGTTTCCGCGAAACGAACGTCAGAGTAGACATTTTCACAGGGATGTAGTTCTTCAGACAGGCGTTCGATAGTGTCTAGGCGTGGCTTGTGGCTTTCCAGCGTATCGGATGCTGACTTGAGCTGTTCAAGCTGTTGTACAGCGTCTGACAGGGGACGAAGAGGAGCGTCGGTGTTGGCCTCGTCGACGAGGTTACGCGCTGTATCGATTCCTGCGTTGAGAGTGTCACGTTGTTCAATGAACTCTTTGTACGCATCGATGCGACGCTTGAGCTCGTTGTCAGCGCCTTCAGCATCAGGCAGAAGCTGAGCGAATCGTTCGGCGACTGGGCTGTCATTAGCAGTATTGGCTTCGTCGACGACTGCACGCGCATCGGTAATAGCCTTGGCAAGACGGTCTTCAACCTTGTCGTAAGTTGAAATAATCGACGCCGGATCTTGGATGGCTGTTTGTGCTGCGGCAAGTGCATCAGCGAGATCTTTCTGGCTCTGGTTGGCAGCAGCGTTGCGTTGTTGTGCGGCCTGTGCTGCGTTGAGAGCGTCGTCGAGAGTGGCACGAGTCTTGTTTATGCGATCGGTGGCAGCGTCAAGGATGCGATGGAGATCGTCGATTTCGCCTCGTTGCTTGTCATCGAGTAGTGCCGAGTCAACGTGCGAAACATCGTCGTTGAGCTTGTCGCGGATGGCAGCGATTCGGGCTTCGGCTTGTGCAAGTTCGTCAAGGCGGTCTTTGAGTGCCTGCGGTGGTGCAGCTGGATCAACATTTTGATCGAGACGGTCAATATCGCCGTTGACTGCGTCGAGTTCGTGGTTCGCACTCTTCTTGGACGCGAGCAAGGCGGCGATGGCTGCCACCTTTTGACCAACCGAATCTCGCAGTTTGCCAATGAGGTCCCCGAGTTTATCCAATTGCGATTGGTTTTCTTGACGGATGGCATCGCGTTCCGGTCCTTCTGGTAGGCTGTCAAGGAGGCTGTTGAGGCGGTTGTTCTGCTCTTCAAGGTTTTTGAGAACTTGTTCTTGGTCTTGTACTTCCGTAGGCAGCTCGTCGGTGTAAGACTTGGCTGCTTGCTCCAATTCAACGCGGATAGCAGGGAGTTCTGCTTGGACAGAGTCGATCTTTTGGCGGGCTTCTGCGGCTCGCTTCTTGTCGGCGAGCTGAGCGGCCAAATCGTCGACACGCTTTGTCAGTGCACCAGGATCGCGACCATGGGCAACGTACTGAAGGGGTGTTGCAAGTTCGTCGTCAATGGGGGCGACACCGTTGCGGACGTCGTGGACAGAGTCAGTGACTGCGTCAAATGGTGGTACGGCCGATGCGATAGCGTCTGCGAGTGTGTTGACTCGAGCATCTGCGTCGCGGGCATCTTGGACGATGCGTTCTTCGCGCTGAATGTCGTTAGCGAGAAGTGGGGCCAATTCTGCAACGGCGTGTCGCACGTTCTCTGCCTTGGCTGCCAGCTGATCACGAGTCGGCTTGTCTTCGATGCGGTCAATTTCGAGCGGTGCAAGACGCTCCGTAACGCGGGAAAGTGCGTCGCGGTCATCGATTGCCTGCGCAAGCGGTTGCTGTTTGCCATCGGCGTAGTGGTCTGAGAGATCTTGCGTTTCAGCACCAAGGTTGTCGAGAGCGCGTCCGATGTCGACTGTGAGAGCAGCCTGTTCGCGAGCGTTGGCCAGCTTGTCGCGTAGTTTGTCGTTGACTGCCTTGGCGCGTTTGACGACGTCTTTTTTGGCCGAAGCTAGGTCGGCGTTAGGAGGCTCTGCCGCTGTGAGACGATCGACCACCTCGTTGACAGGAGGCAGTGTGTCACTGGCGAGAAGCTCGAGGGCGCTTGGCGTAGGTGCTGCGCTGTCGACTGCGTTTTCAGCGTTAGCCACGGCATTTGCGGCATCGTTGAGCACGGTGTTGAAGGCGTCAACGTCGGCGCGTTGCTTGGCTTCACGGTTAGCAGCATCGGACAGTGCATCAGCGTTGCCATCGAGTGCACGCTGGGCATCAAGCAAGGCGGCGAGGCGTTTGGATGGCGCGACAATGGGTTTGACGTTTTCGAGTTGAGGCTCGACTTCAGCCAAGCGTAGACCGATCAAATCGTTGTTACTCTTGATGTCGGCAATCTCTGCAGGAGCGTTTTCGGCTTCAGGCTTAATGGCATTGAGTGAGTCTTGGAGAGCACCCAGATCGTTGGAAATGTCATCAAGCAGTGCGTTTACGTCACGAACAGCGTCCGCACGATCACCAAGGCTGCGGCCCGTAGCGTCGAGTCGCTCGCGAAGTGGAGCAACGTCGTTGACTGCTGCGTTGCGGACATTGTCGCCTTCGGGCAGCTGGTCAGCACGGTTCAACAAGTCGTCAATGTTGGCAACAAGCTGAGGCACTGCGCTGGAAATGTCTTGGGCAGCTTGGCGTAAATCTTGTTCGTTTACGTCGGGATCGTTGTCGATACGTTCTGCCTTTTCAGCATTGTCACGCAGCGCATGGATGTTACGGTCGATGTCAGACTTGACTCCGGCGAGAGCAAGTGCGTCGGTAGCGGCTTTTTCTTGTTGGCCAATAAGCTGTGCAATAGAGTCGATGTTTTGAGCAACGAGTGGTAGGTTGAAGGACTCGGCTGGTGCGACAAGGGAATCTGGCTTGGCGGCCGCCTGCTGTTCGACTTGGCCTACACGATCCTTGAGGCGATCAAGATTGTCCTGGATCTCTGCTAACTTGGCACGCTTTGTTTCGTCGTCGGCATCTGACTGCTGGATAGCAGCGGCTTCGTTTCCGGCCTTGTTGACTTCATCGATGATGGCATTTTGGTCATCAAGGAGGCTGTCTTGGTTGGCAATGTCGTCTTGCAATTTGGATGCAAGATCAGAGACAGCCTGGCGCGCGTTGTTGACGCGATCCTTGAGACCGTCAACGATAGAAGGATCGTTGAGCGGCGATGCTGGCAGGTTGTTGACGTCTTGGGCAACAGCATCGGCACGTGCGTCGAGTGCTTGCGCACGACGTAGTGCGTCCTTGCCATCAGTGAGTGGCTTTTTGTCTCCAGCAGCAAAATCGTCGACTAATGCCTGTACGGTATCAGCAAGCGCGTCGACTGTGTTCTTGGCATCGTCGGCCTTTTTCGTGAAGTCGGCAAGCGCATCGAGGTGTTGCGAGACAGCGGCTTGCTTGTTTCCGAGAGTGTCGAGTGCCTTTTGGGCTGCATCGCGAGCAGCGTCAACAGTAGGTCGGTTTTCGTCGTCTTCCGGCACATCACGCTCATTGATACGAGTGAGAGCGCCTTCGATGTCGCCGATTGCCTTACGCAGAGCGTCGACAATGGGTTGGCCTTCGTCAACACTTTGTGGTAACGCTTGATCGCTGGCTACATCCTGAGCGTTAGCGATGGCACCGTTGAGGTTTTGAACGTCACCTTGCACAGCAGCGGCTTCATCACGTTCAGCGAGTTTGGCTTCGAGTTCTTTTCCAAGCTTGTCTGCGAGATCAGTGGCAGCCTTGGTCTGCGCATCAACGGCATCAGTAGGAAGATTGCCATCAAGCGCTTGTTGTTTGATGTCTTCAAGACGAGGCAGAATGTCATTGTTGATAGCGGCGAGTGCCTTCTCAGCGTTGTCAATCTGTTCGTCGCGGTTGTTGCCAACGATTGCTAGCGGTTTTGCGCCCTTGGACTTCTTACGCTTTCTCTTGGACGGATCTTCTTCGCCTTCAGGTGCTACAACGCCCTGTTGGACGTCATTGAGGCTCTGGATGGTATCAGCAATCTCGTTCTGCAGCTTGTTGTCGAGGGCATCACGAGCGTCTTTCTCGGCCTTGGCTTTGGCAATTTGTTCTTTCGCAGCAACAACTGCAGGATCTTCAGGCGGAAGTTGCGCGAGTTGCAAAGCGATGGTTTCAAGGACTTGAGGCTCGAGACTCTCAACAGGCGCTGAAGTAAGAGCAGCAACAGCGGCAACGCCGGCGTTGATTGCTTCTTGTCGGAGATCGTCTTGGCGTTTGTTTGCAGCATCCGACAACTTGTTGACCGCTGCTTTCGCTTCGTCAAGGTCGTTGGCACGTTCTACACGGTGACGCTTTTGGCGTGCCTGTGCGTCTGCCTCTGCAAGGCGGTTGAGTTCGCTTTGCAGTGAGGGGAGTGCACGGTCAACGACTTCATCGACATTCGAAGCGTTCGGGACCTCGTCAGCGAGACGATTGGCCTCATCAATGACTTGCTTGATGCCGTCTTGTAGCGTTTGTTCTTGCACAGTTTCGTTGTCGATGTCGGTCAATAGCTGCTCAAGGCCGTCATGCACCTCATCCCAGTCGGTTTCCGCGAAACGAACGTCAGAGTAGACATTTTCACAGGGATGTAGTTCTTCAGACAGGCGTTCGATAGTGTCTAGGCGTGGCTTGTGGCTTTCCAGCGTATCGGATGCTGACTTGAGCTGTTCAAGCTGTTGTACAGCGTCTGACAGGGGACGAAGAGGAGCGTCGGTGTTGGCCTCGTCGACGAGGTTACGCGCTGTATCGATTCCTGCGTTGAGAGTGTCACGTTGTTCAATGAACTCTTTGTACGCATCGATGCGACGCTTGAGCTCGTTGTCAGCGCCTTCAGCATCAGGCAGAAGCTGAGCGAATCGTTCGGCGACTGGGCTGTCATTAGCAGTATTGGCTTCGTCGACGACTGCACGCGCATCGGTAATAGCCTTGGCAAGACGGTCTTCAACCTTGTCGTAAGTTGAAATAATCGACGCCGGATCTTGGATGGCTGTTTGTGCTGCGGCAAGTGCATCAGCGAGATCTTTCTGGCTCTGGTTGGCAGCAGCGTTGCGTTGTTGTGCGGCCTGTGCTGCGTTGAGAGCGTCGTCGAGAGTGGCACGAGTCTTGTTTATGCGATCGGTGGCAGCGTCAAGGATGCGATGGAGATCGTCGATTTCGCCTCGTTGCTTGTCATCGAGTAGTGCCGAGTCAACGTGCGAAACATCGTCGTTGAGCTTGTCGCGGATGGCAGCGATTCGGGCTTCGGCTTGTGCAAGTTCGTCAAGGCGGTCTTTGAGTGCCTGCGGTGGTGCAGCTGGATCAACATTTTGATCGAGACGGTCAATATCGCCGTTGACTGCGTCGAGTTCGTGGTTCGCACTCTTCTTGGACGCGAGCAAGGCGGCGATGGCTGCCACCTTTTGACCAACCGAATCTCGCAGTTTGCCAATGAGGTCCCCGAGTTTATCCAATTGCGATTGGTTTTCTTGACGGATGGCATCGCGTTCCGGTCCTTCTGGTAGGCTGTCAAGGAGGCTGTTGAGGCGGTTGTTCTGCTCTTCAAGGTTTTTGAGAACTTGTTCTTGGTCTTGTACTTCCGTAGGCAGCTCGTCGGTGTAAGACTTGGCTGCTTGCTCCAATTCAACGCGGATAGCAGGGAGTTCTGCTTGGACAGAGTCGATCTTTTGGCGGGCTTCTGCGGCTCGCTTCTTGTCGGCGAGCTGAGCGGCCAAATCGTCGACACGCTTTGTCAGTGCACCAGGATCGCGACCATGGGCAACGTACTGAAGGGGTGTTGCAAGTTCGTCGTCAATGGGGGCGACACCGTTGCGGACGTCGTGGACAGAGTCAGTGACTGCGTCAAATGGTGGTACGGCCGATGCGATAGCGTCTGCGAGTGTGTTGACTCGAGCATCTGCGTCGCGGGCATCTTGGACGATGCGTTCTTCGCGCTGAATGTCGTTAGCGAGAAGTGGGGCCAATTCTGCAACGGCGTGTCGCACGTTCTCTGCCTTGGCTGCCAGCTGATCACGAGTCGGCTTGTCTTCGATGCGGTCAATTTCGAGCGGTGCAAGACGCTCCGTAACGCGGGAAAGTGCGTCGCGGTCATCGATTGCCTGCGCAAGCGGTTGCTGTTTGCCATCGGCGTAGTGGTCTGAGAGATCTTGCGTTTCAGCACCAAGGTTGTCGAGAGCGCGTCCGATGTCGACTGTGAGAGCAGCCTGTTCGCGAGCGTTGGCCAGCTTGTCGCGTAGTTTGTCGTTGACTGCCTTGGCGCGTTTGACGACGTCTTTTTTGGCCGAAGCTAGGTCGGCGTTAGGAGGCTCTGCCGCTGTGAGACGATCGACCACCTCGTTGACAGGAGGCAGTGTGTCACTGGCGAGAAGCTCGAGGGCGCTTGGCGTAGGTGCTGCGCTGTCGACTGCGTTTTCAGCGTTAGCCACGGCATTTGCGGCATCGTTGAGCACGGTGTTGAAGGCGTCAACGTCGGCGCGTTGCTTGGCTTCACGGTTAGCAGCATCGGACAGTGCATCAGCGTTGCCATCGAGTGCACGCTGGGCATCAAGCAAGGCGGCGAGGCGTTTGGATGGCGCGACAATGGGTTTGACGTTTTCGAGTTGAGGCTCGACTTCAGCCAAGCGTAGACCGATCAAATCGTTGTTACTCTTGATGTCGGCAATCTCTGCAGGAGCGTTTTCGGCTTCAGGCTTAATGGCATTGAGTGAGTCTTGGAGAGCACCCAGATCGTTGGAAATGTCATCAAGCAGTGCGTTTACGTCACGAACAGCGTCCGCACGATCACCAAGGCTGCGGCCCGTAGCGTCGAGTCGCTCGCGAAGTGGAGCAACGTCGTTGACTGCTGCGTTGCGGACATTGTCGCCTTCGGGCAGCTGGTCAGCACGGTTCAACAAGTCGTCAATGTTGGCAACAAGCTGAGGCACTGCGCTGGAAATGTCTTGGGCAGCTTGGCGTAAATCTTGTTCGTTTACGTCGGGATCGTTGTCGATACGTTCTGCCTTTTCAGCATTGTCACGCAGCGCATGGATGTTACGGTCGATGTCAGACTTGACTCCGGCGAGAGCAAGTGCGTCGGTAGCGGCTTTTTCTTGTTGGCCAATAAGCTGTGCAATAGAGTCGATGTTTTGAGCAACGAGTGGTAGGTTGAAGGACTCGGCTGGTGCGACAAGGGAATCTGGCTTGGCGGCCGCCTGCTGTTCGACTTGGCCTACACGATCCTTGAGGCGATCAAGATTGTCCTGGATCTCTGCTAACTTGGCACGCTTTGTTTCGTCGTCGGCATCTGACTGCTGGATAGCAGCGGCTTCGTTTCCGGCCTTGTTGACTTCATCGATGATGGCATTTTGGTCATCAAGGAGGCTGTCTTGGTTGGCAATGTCGTCTTGCAATTTGGATGCAAGATCAGAGACAGCCTGGCGCGCGTTGTTGACGCGATCCTTGAGACCGTCAACGATAGAAGGATCGTTGAGCGGCGATGCTGGCAGGTTGTTGACGTCTTGGGCAACAGCATCGGCACGTGCGTCGAGTGCTTGCGCACGACGTAGTGCGTCCTTGCCATCAGTGAGTGGCTTTTTGTCTCCAGCAGCAAAATCGTCGACTAATGCCTGTACGGTATCAGCAAGCGCGTCGACTGTGTTCTTGGCATCGTCGGCCTTTTTCGTGAAGTCGGCAAGCGCATCGAGGTGTTGCGAGACAGCGGCTTGCTTGTTTCCGAGAGTGTCGAGTGCCTTTTGGGCTGCATCGCGAGCAGCGTCAACAGTAGGTCGGTTTTCGTCGTCTTCCGGCACATCACGCTCATTGATACGAGTGAGAGCGCCTTCGATGTCGCCGATTGCCTTACGCAGAGCGTCGACAATGGGTTGGCCTTCGTCAACACTTTGTGGTAACGCTTGATCGCTGGCTACATCCTGAGCGTTAGCGATGGCACCGTTGAGGTTTTGAACGTCACCTTGCACAGCAGCGGCTTCATCACGTTCAGCGAGTTTGGCTTCGAGTTCTTTTCCAAGCTTGTCTGCGAGATCAGTGGCAGCCTTGGTCTGCGCATCAACGGCATCAGTAGGAAGATTGCCATCAAGCGCTTGTTGTTTGATGTCTTCAAGACGAGGCAGAATGTCATTGTTGATAGCGGCGAGTGCCTTCTCAGCGTTGTCAATCTGTTCGTCGCGGTTGTTGCCAACGATTGCTAGCGGTTTTGCGCCCTTGGACTTCTTACGCTTTCTCTTGGACGGATCTTCTTCGCCTTCAGGTGCTACAACGCCCTGTTGGACGTCATTGAGGCTCTGGATGGTATCAGCAATCTCGTTCTGCAGCTTGTTGTCGAGGGCATCACGAGCGTCTTTCTCGGCCTTGGCTTTGGCAATTTGTTCTTTCGCAGCAACAACTGCAGGATCTTCAGGCGGAAGTTGCGCGAGTTGCAAAGCGATGGTTTCAAGGACTTGAGGCTCGAGACTCTCAACAGGCGCTGAAGTAAGAGCAGCAACAGCGGCAACGCCGGCGTTGATTGCTTCTTGTCGGAGATCGTCTTGGCGTTTGTTTGCAGCATCCGACAACTTGTTGACCGCTGCTTTCGCTTCGTCAAGGTCGTTGGCACGTTCTACACGGTGACGCTTTTGGCGTGCCTGTGCGTCTGCCTCTGCAAGGCGGTTGAGTTCGCTTTGCAGTGAGGGGAGTGCACGGTCAACGACTTCATCGACATTCGAAGCGTTCGGGACCTCGTCAGCGAGACGATTGGCCTCATCAATGACTTGCTTGATGCCGTCTTGTAGCGTTTGTTCTTGCACAGTTTCGTTGTCGATGTCGGTCAATAGCTGCTCAAGGCCGTCATGCACCTCATCCCAGTCGGTTTCCGCGAAACGAACGTCAGAGTAGACATTTTCACAGGGATGTAGTTCTTCAGACAGGCGTTCGATAGTGTCTAGGCGTGGCTTGTGGCTTTCCAGCGTATCGGATGCTGACTTGAGCTGTTCAAGCTGTTGTACAGCGTCTGACAGGGGACGAAGAGGAGCGTCGGTGTTGGCCTCGTCGACGAGGTTACGCGCTGTATCGATTCCTGCGTTGAGAGTGTCACGTTGTTCAATGAACTCTTTGTACGCATCGATGCGACGCTTGAGCTCGTTGTCAGCGCCTTCAGCATCAGGCAGAAGCTGAGCGAATCGTTCGGCGACTGGGCTGTCATTAGCAGTATTGGCTTCGTCGACGACTGCACGCGCATCGGTAATAGCCTTGGCAAGACGGTCTTCAACCTTGTCGTAAGTTGAAATAATCGACGCCGGATCTTGGATGGCTGTTTGTGCTGCGGCAAGTGCATCAGCGAGATCTTTCTGGCTCTGGTTGGCAGCAGCGTTGCGTTGTTGTGCGGCCTGTGCTGCGTTGAGAGCGTCGTCGAGAGTGGCACGAGTCTTGTTTATGCGATCGGTGGCAGCGTCAAGGATGCGATGGAGATCGTCGATTTCGCCTCGTTGCTTGTCATCGAGTAGTGCCGAGTCAACGTGCGAAACATCGTCGTTGAGCTTGTCGCGGATGGCAGCGATTCGGGCTTCGGCTTGTGCAAGTTCGTCAAGGCGGTCTTTGAGTGCCTGCGGTGGTGCAGCTGGATCAACATTTTGATCGAGACGGTCAATATCGCCGTTGACTGCGTCGAGTTCGTGGTTCGCACTCTTCTTGGACGCGAGCAAGGCGGCGATGGCTGCCACCTTTTGACCAACCGAATCTCGCAGTTTGCCAATGAGGTCCCCGAGTTTATCCAATTGCGATTGGTTTTCTTGACGGATGGCATCGCGTTCCGGTCCTTCTGGTAGGCTGTCAAGGAGGCTGTTGAGGCGGTTGTTCTGCTCTTCAAGGTTTTTGAGAACTTGTTCTTGGTCTTGTACTTCCGTAGGCAGCTCGTCGGTGTAAGACTTGGCTGCTTGCTCCAATTCAACGCGGATAGCAGGGAGTTCTGCTTGGACAGAGTCGATCTTTTGGCGGGCTTCTGCGGCTCGCTTCTTGTCGGCGAGCTGAGCGGCCAAATCGTCGACACGCTTTGTCAGTGCACCAGGATCGCGACCATGGGCAACGTACTGAAGGGGTGTTGCAAGTTCGTCGTCAATGGGGGCGACACCGTTGCGGACGTCGTGGACAGAGTCAGTGACTGCGTCAAATGGTGGTACGGCCGATGCGATAGCGTCTGCGAGTGTGTTGACTCGAGCATCTGCGTCGCGGGCATCTTGGACGATGCGTTCTTCGCGCTGAATGTCGTTAGCGAGAAGTGGGGCCAATTCTGCAACGGCGTGTCGCACGTTCTCTGCCTTGGCTGCCAGCTGATCACGAGTCGGCTTGTCTTCGATGCGGTCAATTTCGAGCGGTGCAAGACGCTCCGTAACGCGGGAAAGTGCGTCGCGGTCATCGATTGCCTGCGCAAGCGGTTGCTGTTTGCCATCGGCGTAGTGGTCTGAGAGATCTTGCGTTTCAGCACCAAGGTTGTCGAGAGCGCGTCCGATGTCGACTGTGAGAGCAGCCTGTTCGCGAGCGTTGGCCAGCTTGTCGCGTAGTTTGTCGTTGACTGCCTTGGCGCGTTTGACGACGTCTTTTTTGGCCGAAGCTAGGTCGGCGTTAGGAGGCTCTGCCGCTGTGAGACGATCGACCACCTCGTTGACAGGAGGCAGTGTGTCACTGGCGAGAAGCTCGAGGGCGCTTGGCGTAGGTGCTGCGCTGTCGACTGCGTTTTCAGCGTTAGCCACGGCATTTGCGGCATCGTTGAGCACGGTGTTGAAGGCGTCAACGTCGGCGCGTTGCTTGGCTTCACGGTTAGCAGCATCGGACAGTGCATCAGCGTTGCCATCGAGTGCACGCTGGGCATCAAGCAAGGCGGCGAGGCGTTTGGATGGCGCGACAATGGGTTTGACGTTTTCGAGTTGAGGCTCGACTTCAGCCAAGCGTAGACCGATCAAATCGTTGTTACTCTTGATGTCGGCAATCTCTGCAGGAGCGTTTTCGGCTTCAGGCTTAATGGCATTGAGTGAGTCTTGGAGAGCACCCAGATCGTTGGAAATGTCATCAAGCAGTGCGTTTACGTCACGAACAGCGTCCGCACGATCACCAAGGCTGCGGCCCGTAGCGTCGAGTCGCTCGCGAAGTGGAGCAACGTCGTTGACTGCTGCGTTGCGGACATTGTCGCCTTCGGGCAGCTGGTCAGCACGGTTCAACAAGTCGTCAATGTTGGCAACAAGCTGAGGCACTGCGCTGGAAATGTCTTGGGCAGCTTGGCGTAAATCTTGTTCGTTTACGTCGGGATCGTTGTCGATACGTTCTGCCTTTTCAGCATTGTCACGCAGCGCATGGATGTTACGGTCGATGTCAGACTTGACTCCGGCGAGAGCAAGTGCGTCGGTAGCGGCTTTTTCTTGTTGGCCAATAAGCTGTGCAATAGAGTCGATGTTTTGAGCAACGAGTGGTAGGTTGAAGGACTCGGCTGGTGCGACAAGGGAATCTGGCTTGGCGGCCGCCTGCTGTTCGACTTGGCCTACACGATCCTTGAGGCGATCAAGATTGTCCTGGATCTCTGCTAACTTGGCACGCTTTGTTTCGTCGTCGGCATCTGACTGCTGGATAGCAGCGGCTTCGTTTCCGGCCTTGTTGACTTCATCGATGATGGCATTTTGGTCATCAAGGAGGCTGTCTTGGTTGGCAATGTCGTCTTGCAATTTGGATGCAAGATCAGAGACAGCCTGGCGCGCGTTGTTGACGCGATCCTTGAGACCGTCAACGATAGAAGGATCGTTGAGCGGCGATGCTGGCAGGTTGTTGACGTCTTGGGCAACAGCATCGGCACGTGCGTCGAGTGCTTGCGCACGACGTAGTGCGTCCTTGCCATCAGTGAGTGGCTTTTTGTCTCCAGCAGCAAAATCGTCGACTAATGCCTGTACGGTATCAGCAAGCGCGTCGACTGTGTTCTTGGCATCGTCGGCCTTTTTCGTGAAGTCGGCAAGCGCATCGAGGTGTTGCGAGACAGCGGCTTGCTTGTTTCCGAGAGTGTCGAGTGCCTTTTGGGCTGCATCGCGAGCAGCGTCAACAGTAGGTCGGTTTTCGTCGTCTTCCGGCACATCACGCTCATTGATACGAGTGAGAGCGCCTTCGATGTCGCCGATTGCCTTACGCAGAGCGTCGACAATGGGTTGGCCTTCGTCAACACTTTGTGGTAACGCTTGATCGCTGGCTACATCCTGAGCGTTAGCGATGGCACCGTTGAGGTTTTGAACGTCACCTTGCACAGCAGCGGCTTCATCACGTTCAGCGAGTTTGGCTTCGAGTTCTTTTCCAAGCTTGTCTGCGAGATCAGTGGCAGCCTTGGTCTGCGCATCAACGGCATCAGTAGGAAGATTGCCATCAAGCGCTTGTTGTTTGATGTCTTCAAGACGAGGCAGAATGTCATTGTTGATAGCGGCGAGTGCCTTCTCAGCGTTGTCAATCTGTTCGTCGCGGTTGTTGCCAACGATTGCTAGCGGTTTTGCGCCCTTGGACTTCTTACGCTTTCTCTTGGACGGATCTTCTTCGCCTTCAGGTGCTACAACGCCCTGTTGGACGTCATTGAGGCTCTGGATGGTATCAGCAATCTCGTTCTGCAGCTTGTTGTCGAGGGCATCACGAGCGTCTTTCTCGGCCTTGGCTTTGGCAATTTGTTCTTTCGCAGCAACAACTGCAGGATCTTCAGGCGGAAGTTGCGCGAGTTGCAAAGCGATGGTTTCAAGGACTTGAGGCTCGAGACTCTCAACAGGCGCTGAAGTAAGAGCAGCAACAGCGGCAACGCCGGCGTTGATTGCTTCTTGTCGGAGATCGTCTTGGCGTTTGTTTGCAGCATCCGACAACTTGTTGACCGCTGCTTTCGCTTCGTCAAGGTCGTTGGCACGTTCTACACGGTGACGCTTTTGGCGTGCCTGTGCGTCTGCCTCTGCAAGGCGGTTGAGTTCGCTTTGCAGTGAGGGGAGTGCACGGTCAACGACTTCATCGACATTCGAAGCGTTCGGGACCTCGTCAGCGAGACGATTGGCCTCATCAATGACTTGCTTGATGCCGTCTTGTAGCGTTTGTTCTTGCACAGTTTCGTTGTCGATGTCGGTCAATAGCTGCTCAAGGCCGTCATGCACCTCATCCCAGTCGGTTTCCGCGAAACGAACGTCAGAGTAGACATTTTCACAGGGATGTAGTTCTTCAGACAGGCGTTCGATAGTGTCTAGGCGTGGCTTGTGGCTTTCCAGCGTATCGGATGCTGACTTGAGCTGTTCAAGCTGTTGTACAGCGTCTGACAGGGGACGAAGAGGAGCGTCGGTGTTGGCCTCGTCGACGAGGTTACGCGCTGTATCGATTCCTGCGTTGAGAGTGTCACGTTGTTCAATGAACTCTTTGTACGCATCGATGCGACGCTTGAGCTCGTTGTCAGCGCCTTCAGCATCAGGCAGAAGCTGAGCGAATCGTTCGGCGACTGGGCTGTCATTAGCAGTATTGGCTTCGTCGACGACTGCACGCGCATCGGTAATAGCCTTGGCAAGACGGTCTTCAACCTTGTCGTAAGTTGAAATAATCGACGCCGGATCTTGGATGGCTGTTTGTGCTGCGGCAAGTGCATCAGCGAGATCTTTCTGGCTCTGGTTGGCAGCAGCGTTGCGTTGTTGTGCGGCCTGTGCTGCGTTGAGAGCGTCGTCGAGAGTGGCACGAGTCTTGTTTATGCGATCGGTGGCAGCGTCAAGGATGCGATGGAGATCGTCGATTTCGCCTCGTTGCTTGTCATCGAGTAGTGCCGAGTCAACGTGCGAAACATCGTCGTTGAGCTTGTCGCGGATGGCAGCGATTCGGGCTTCGGCTTGTGCAAGTTCGTCAAGGCGGTCTTTGAGTGCCTGCGGTGGTGCAGCTGGATCAACATTTTGATCGAGACGGTCAATATCGCCGTTGACTGCGTCGAGTTCGTGGTTCGCACTCTTCTTGGACGCGAGCAAGGCGGCGATGGCTGCCACCTTTTGACCAACCGAATCTCGCAGTTTGCCAATGAGGTCCCCGAGTTTATCCAATTGCGATTGGTTTTCTTGACGGATGGCATCGCGTTCCGGTCCTTCTGGTAGGCTGTCAAGGAGGCTGTTGAGGCGGTTGTTCTGCTCTTCAAGGTTTTTGAGAACTTGTTCTTGGTCTTGTACTTCCGTAGGCAGCTCGTCGGTGTAAGACTTGGCTGCTTGCTCCAATTCAACGCGGATAGCAGGGAGTTCTGCTTGGACAGAGTCGATCTTTTGGCGGGCTTCTGCGGCTCGCTTCTTGTCGGCGAGCTGAGCGGCCAAATCGTCGACACGCTTTGTCAGTGCACCAGGATCGCGACCATGGGCAACGTACTGAAGGGGTGTTGCAAGTTCGTCGTCAATGGGGGCGACACCGTTGCGGACGTCGTGGACAGAGTCAGTGACTGCGTCAAATGGTGGTACGGCCGATGCGATAGCGTCTGCGAGTGTGTTGACTCGAGCATCTGCGTCGCGGGCATCTTGGACGATGCGTTCTTCGCGCTGAATGTCGTTAGCGAGAAGTGGGGCCAATTCTGCAACGGCGTGTCGCACGTTCTCTGCCTTGGCTGCCAGCTGATCACGAGTCGGCTTGTCTTCGATGCGGTCAATTTCGAGCGGTGCAAGACGCTCCGTAACGCGGGAAAGTGCGTCGCGGTCATCGATTGCCTGCGCAAGCGGTTGCTGTTTGCCATCGGCGTAGTGGTCTGAGAGATCTTGCGTTTCAGCACCAAGGTTGTCGAGAGCGCGTCCGATGTCGACTGTGAGAGCAGCCTGTTCGCGAGCGTTGGCCAGCTTGTCGCGTAGTTTGTCGTTGACTGCCTTGGCGCGTTTGACGACGTCTTTTTTGGCCGAAGCTAGGTCGGCGTTAGGAGGCTCTGCCGCTGTGAGACGATCGACCACCTCGTTGACAGGAGGCAGTGTGTCACTGGCGAGAAGCTCGAGGGCGCTTGGCGTAGGTGCTGCGCTGTCGACTGCGTTTTCAGCGTTAGCCACGGCATTTGCGGCATCGTTGAGCACGGTGTTGAAGGCGTCAACGTCGGCGCGTTGCTTGGCTTCACGGTTAGCAGCATCGGACAGTGCATCAGCGTTGCCATCGAGTGCACGCTGGGCATCAAGCAAGGCGGCGAGGCGTTTGGATGGCGCGACAATGGGTTTGACGTTTTCGAGTTGAGGCTCGACTTCAGCCAAGCGTAGACCGATCAAATCGTTGTTACTCTTGATGTCGGCAATCTCTGCAGGAGCGTTTTCGGCTTCAGGCTTAATGGCATTGAGTGAGTCTTGGAGAGCACCCAGATCGTTGGAAATGTCATCAAGCAGTGCGTTTACGTCACGAACAGCGTCCGCACGATCACCAAGGCTGCGGCCCGTAGCGTCGAGTCGCTCGCGAAGTGGAGCAACGTCGTTGACTGCTGCGTTGCGGACATTGTCGCCTTCGGGCAGCTGGTCAGCACGGTTCAACAAGTCGTCAATGTTGGCAACAAGCTGAGGCACTGCGCTGGAAATGTCTTGGGCAGCTTGGCGTAAATCTTGTTCGTTTACGTCGGGATCGTTGTCGATACGTTCTGCCTTTTCAGCATTGTCACGCAGCGCATGGATGTTACGGTCGATGTCAGACTTGACTCCGGCGAGAGCAAGTGCGTCGGTAGCGGCTTTTTCTTGTTGGCCAATAAGCTGTGCAATAGAGTCGATGTTTTGAGCAACGAGTGGTAGGTTGAAGGACTCGGCTGGTGCGACAAGGGAATCTGGCTTGGCGGCCGCCTGCTGTTCGACTTGGCCTACACGATCCTTGAGGCGATCAAGATTGTCCTGGATCTCTGCTAACTTGGCACGCTTTGTTTCGTCGTCGGCATCTGACTGCTGGATAGCAGCGGCTTCGTTTCCGGCCTTGTTGACTTCATCGATGATGGCATTTTGGTCATCAAGGAGGCTGTCTTGGTTGGCAATGTCGTCTTGCAATTTGGATGCAAGATCAGAGACAGCCTGGCGCGCGTTGTTGACGCGATCCTTGAGACCGTCAACGATAGAAGGATCGTTGAGCGGCGATGCTGGCAGGTTGTTGACGTCTTGGGCAACAGCATCGGCACGTGCGTCGAGTGCTTGCGCACGACGTAGTGCGTCCTTGCCATCAGTGAGTGGCTTTTTGTCTCCAGCAGCAAAATCGTCGACTAATGCCTGTACGGTATCAGCAAGCGCGTCGACTGTGTTCTTGGCATCGTCGGCCTTTTTCGTGAAGTCGGCAAGCGCATCGAGGTGTTGCGAGACAGCGGCTTGCTTGTTTCCGAGAGTGTCGAGTGCCTTTTGGGCTGCATCGCGAGCAGCGTCAACAGTAGGTCGGTTTTCGTCGTCTTCCGGCACATCACGCTCATTGATACGAGTGAGAGCGCCTTCGATGTCGCCGATTGCCTTACGCAGAGCGTCGACAATGGGTTGGCCTTCGTCAACACTTTGTGGTAACGCTTGATCGCTGGCTACATCCTGAGCGTTAGCGATGGCACCGTTGAGGTTTTGAACGTCACCTTGCACAGCAGCGGCTTCATCACGTTCAGCGAGTTTGGCTTCGAGTTCTTTTCCAAGCTTGTCTGCGAGATCAGTGGCAGCCTTGGTCTGCGCATCAACGGCATCAGTAGGAAGATTGCCATCAAGCGCTTGTTGTTTGATGTCTTCAAGACGAGGCAGAATGTCATTGTTGATAGCGGCGAGTGCCTTCTCAGCGTTGTCAATCTGTTCGTCGCGGTTGTTGCCAACGATTGCTAGCGGTTTTGCGCCCTTGGACTTCTTACGCTTTCTCTTGGACGGATCTTCTTCGCCTTCAGGTGCTACAACGCCCTGTTGGACGTCATTGAGGCTCTGGATGGTATCAGCAATCTCGTTCTGCAGCTTGTTGTCGAGGGCATCACGAGCGTCTTTCTCGGCCTTGGCTTTGGCAATTTGTTCTTTCGCAGCAACAACTGCAGGATCTTCAGGCGGAAGTTGCGCGAGTTTGTTTTCAAGAATTTCGAGCTGATCAGTTCCGATATCTGGGTGGACTGCCAGATTTTGAATAGCGGCGTCGATGTCGCTAAGCACCGCTCTCTGCTGATCTTGTTGTTGTTGTTGTATTTGTCCACGTTTTGCGTCAATGTTATTCAGCAAATCTACCAATGCTTCGGTATTTAATTCTACGTACCGTCGATGAGGCGCGGAGTCAATCTCCGCTTTGATTGCAGCCTCCATCGCGTCCAGTACGGGTAATTCGTTCTGCAAAAATCCGGCGTTTAATGCCTTTGTTTTCTAAAAAACTTACGTCATTGACGGCGATGTTTTCAAAGGTATTTTGAAGGTCGGCGTTCCTCTGACGCTGCTTCCGTTCGTCTTCTGTTTCGTGTTTAATCTGATCCCGGATGTCGTTGACCGTGTTTTTCGCTTCTGCGATATGCCTGATAATGTCATCGTTCGGAGCGATGTCGTTTATCTGGCTACACAGTTTGTCGAGTAACAAAATCTCGGGTTCCGATTTCTGAAAAAAAAGATTATTTGCTTCAGATTTCTGATAAAAGAGTTACCTGAAGTTCGTCAATGTGTTCGCGAGCCTTTTCAAGCGAGAACAGTGCGTCGCTTTCGATCGCGGTCACCCGATCGTGGAGGGGCGCGATAATGGAGTAAGCTTCGGTTATGAGATCCTGGAGACTCTCGCTCTGGTTCATTTTTTCGATCAGCTTCCTCTTGACTTCCTCCAAGTCTGCTTGGGCCCTGTTTAGGTTGTTCCACGCAGTTCGAGGTGCACGTTGGTTTTCGAGATCTTTTACCGCCGCTAGGGCCCGGTCGATGGCATTGGATGCCGACTGGAGGGCATCCTTGGAAGGCAATGGCTCGGCCAGGAGTTCATTGGCCGCGTTTTTGGCGTCGTCGAGTTGGTCTGCGGTCTTGCCAAACTGCTCAACGGCGTTTTCGGAGGCATCCAGTTTGTTCTTGAGCGCATCTTCTTTTTCGATGAGATCTTGCACGATTTTGAGGACTGCGTCCTGGTATTCCTCCCGTTTCTCGTCCGGCGCCTCGATTTCGTTGATCTTAGCGAGCACGTCTTCGAGGTTGGCACGGCTGTTACGCAAGTCTTGGATGTAAGCTGCGTAATCGTCTGGGTCTTTTAGGTTTTCGTCGTTGCAGACGTCGGTAAGCTGTTGGCGGAGCTTTCGGGCGTCTTCGACGACATTTTTCTCCACCGGCGCAGCATCGACTTCGTCGACGCGTACGCTAGTTTCGGGCAACTCATCGTCGTCGGAGATGTCCTCCTGTATGCGGCGGATGGTGTCGTAGATGTGCTGCAGTGCCGGATTCAGTGGCTGTGAAGTTGCCACCTGTGTATCGGGAGCACGGTCATGCATTCTGTCTTCGACGACCTTGATGATGGTTTTGACGTTGTGCGTGATCTTGTACACAATCTTCTTGCGGCGACTCGGCGTCGACGCTGGGGAGTCGTCGATGCTGGGTGCCACGTATTGGCGTGGCTTCTTGCACAGCTTCTGGATGTCCTTGAGCTGTCCGTCGATCTGGGCGATGTCAAGCTGCAGCTTCGCAGGATCGGGTGCGCCACTGCGGGCCTTGGTTTCCAGAGCCGCCAGGTCGGCCATGGTTTTGGCGTAGACATATCTCAGCTGGTTTTCGTCGTTGATCTCGCTCTTAAGCGTGGCCACGAGATCGGTTGCCTTCTTTGCAGAGTTTTGGAGATCGTTTTCCAGTGAGAGAAGAATAGTGTGCGTTGCTGGATTGTCCTTGACGGACTCCGCAATCGTTTTTATGTTTTCTTGTGCTTCCTGAGCTGCTGCCCTCAGTTTCTATAAAAAAAACCCATGTTTAATGCGTGTTTTTGTACAGCAACAAATCAATTTTTTTATACTGCCGATAAAATGTCCATTCTTCACTTTTAATGCACGCCAGGTTACGACGCAGGGTACTCCGAATTTCGGGCGTAACTTGTTCAAATGACACGCAGCGAGGCGTGCATAAATCTCCCGCGTCTTTGTACCAAGTGGCAACAATGAATGACTCGACAAATACCAAAGTGTGTAGTAATTTTTTAAAGTCACAACAAAAAAGCTCACCGAAAGTTCAGCGGCATCCTTTTCTGCGCGTTCGACAGGTTTGAGTGGTAGCATTTCGTAGAATTCGGTAAAGTTGCGAATACTGTCGCAGATGGAAGCAGCAGCCTTGGCAACGTCGTCGACCGGGAGCTCGGTCAGCGACGGCGCGTCGACAGACAGCGCCTGCAAGAGCTCAGCCTCTCGTTGCAGGCCTGCCGCCGTCGACGGCGGATGCGCAAGTCTGTCTCCTTCGACGCGGAGTACTTCGCTGTGAATGGACGCGAGATCGCTCTCGATTTCGGCATCAGGCGTTTGATCGTAGCCCAGCGAAGAGGTCGAGGCGATGGAGAGCTGCGAGGTGGTGGCAGCGCTTGTGGATGGCACGTCGGTAGAGCTAGCCACGGTCATTGGCACGCGGCGAGTGGGGGTAGAGGGTGGTAGTCGCTTAACGCGGTCTTCGACGGCGCGGAAACGGTCGATCTGTTGCCGCGAGAAGGCAGATTGGGGCTCGCTGGGGAATTGGTAGGCTTCGAGCTTGTCGGCAATACGCTTTCGCTTGTCGCAGGTATCCCTGAGCTTGGAAATCTGGGCAGCACGTTCGGGTGGTTCCGGTCCCGAAGGCGCTTCCAGGCCAGCCAGGTCGTGTTCTACCTGGTCCAGCCATTCGGCGAAAGCGGTGAGGTTGCGCAGCAGTTTGTCTTCGCGAAGTTGCGCTTGTCGGAGCTGTTTGATCTTTGTGTCGAGGGCGAACTCCTTGTCATGCAGGTTTCTGAACTCAGCCTCCCACTCAGGCTTGATCGAGACCAGAGGTCGGGCGTCGAGCGACCGCTCCAAATCGGCAATCGTCTGCTTGCAGCCCTTCCATTCATTGAATTCGACATCGATGATGCGTTTCATGTTTCTATCCTTCGCGGCGTCGTCAATCTCTCGCGAAAGACTATCGATTTCGTCGTTGAGCGCCTTGCTGCACGTGCCGATGGCAACGTTGACGGCTTCCTTGCGCTGCTGGTCGCGTTCCTCTTTCCTCCTGCGATAGGACTCGACGCGCGCTTCCTGATCAGATGACGAGGGCAGCCGGGCGAGGCATTGCGCCAGCTCATCGATGATCGCTTTCTCGCGGGCGCTTACGTCCTGCAAGAGTGTTATATTTAGTTACTGCCACTGATGACGCAAAAAAAGAAACGCCTTACCATTGTTCGGTCGACGTATGCGACGGCTTCGGTCGGCGGAGGCACTGTTCTCGGGTCAAAAGGCAGTATCGGCTGGTCGAGCAGCTGCGATAATTCTTGTACAAGAGCGTTAACACGTTCTTCGACTTGCTAAAAAAGGAAAAAGGCGGAGTCAAGAGCCTGATCGATGTGATGGTTGTTTAAAAACTGCTGGAATATTTCTGCGTGCTTTTTACGACACGTGCGAACCAACTGCGCTTCGGTTTGCCTGCCTAGACTAATGCGATGGGTCCTATGGCAAGGAAAAAACAACAAAGAAATGTTTCGAGGCGCTGTACCAGAGCAAGTACATGTCTGATTTGAATCAATGGCTGGCTGTGTCACGGTTGACGGGCACGACACGGCGAGGTAATACGAAAGGTGTGTGGTAAAAAGAAGAGCGCGGGCAAAAAACCACTGAATATGCGCGGTGAGGTGAGGTGAGGATGCATGGGAGTTCTCTATTCCCGCGTGTTGCCTTTTTTTTCTAGGAGCACGAAAATTGGACAACTGTCGAAGCCGCAGCAGTGATGGGCGCTATGTTGCATCGCACTGCGGCGCGCTGCAGGACAAGCATCAACTGTCAGGAAATGCAAACGTGTCGAAAATGTGCCCCGTCCGTCCTGAGCGATGAGCCGAGCCGCCGCCGTGGTGGCAGTGATCGGGCAAGAAAAACGGGATTGTAAGGTGCGGGGAGCACTCGGCGCACGACCAAGGGGGCCACAGCCAGCGAGCGTGTTGGTCGGCGCGTATACGACTAGGGGGGAGAGAAAAGGAGCAACACGCGGCGCGCTCCGAAGGACATCTCTGTCCGCCTAACACAAAAACACCGCTATATCATTTTCGTCTTCGTCTTCAAGTGAGAATGCGCTCGGATTACGTGTCATACGTGTTTTGAGCACTCATTTTTAAACGGCTTTTTTTCTACCTGGCAAACGTGCAGAATCTGACTCACCTCTTCCTGCTCGTCGGGAATCACCGAGGGTTCTTCGGGTTCGAAGTCGATGATTGTCATGTCCGCCTTTTTCTGTTGACCCGTGAAGCGATCGCTCTGAGCGCGTGCCGTATTTTGAAGATCGTCGATCTCAGCCGTCTGAAAAAAGTGCATCAGTGGCATCTGGGTGACTTTGACGTTGACTTACGATGGCTTGGAGCTCATGGTTGTCCTGGGCCCCTTCGAGCCGAGAAAGTGCGTGTGCACGCTCACTCAGCTCTCGGGAATCCTGAATAGTCTTCTTGAACGTTTTGAAGAGGTCGAGATACTCTCGACGGTCGGTCATGAGTCGTTCGAGTTTTTCGAGTTGGGCAACCAAGAGTTGGAACCTAAAAAGGGCATTGGCATGGAAAAAGAAAAAAAACCAAGCAACCAACTTGTCTTGAATTCGGTCTGCTTCTGGCTGGAAAAAGTGGCCTTCAACGCCGCGGAATTCATCTTCGATGATATCCGCATCGGCGCGAAGCTCGGTGTCGACGGCATTGATGCGGTCAACGAGCTGGCTTCGGACGTCGTCGACCTGGGAGGCTGCGATGCAGCGCCACCTGTCGTTGTCCTCCCTGAGACGTCGGATGGCTTCGTAGAAAGCCTGGAGTCGGGCAAAAAATGCCATTTTCTTGTTGATAATAGTCTGTACGCGTTCAACTTCGCTGCGTAATTGCAACGATTTGTTGTGCTTAGAATCGTGCGTACTCGCTTCGTTGACAAGTTCCTGAAACGTGCGTGTTCATGCATGTAAAGCAGGCGTGTTTGTCGACGAGATTATTAACAGCGTTGTTCAAATCGCGTTATTTTTGCGGATTCCACTCCGGGAACGACGTGTGTCACGCCGCTGCTTGCCTGCCTGCGTCCAAATCAGGAGTCCCGTGTGATGCGTTCTATTTTGGTTATCAGCGTTTGATTCAACCGCAAGTGCATCCCAAAATAGGCATCAGCCGTCTTCAAGGCGTTCCTTCCAAGAAGACAAGAACAGTTCAACGAAGCCAGTCTTTTTTTAATTTTAAAGATTTTTGAGCCTGGTTGTTGCTGGTTGATTGTTTGTTTGTTTAAACAAGCGCGATTACGAATAGGCTTGGAAACGGAAGGACTGGCGATATCAAATGTTGTTGTCCCACTCGAGAGACACCGAGAGCATTCCTATGTTGCGAGGAAACGACCGCAAAAAAAGTCTGCAACGCAGTCGTCGTCGATGATGACGAACGCGGCCGGCTGACTGGGCTGCGGTGGCGTCGAACGCAACAAAAGACCGAGCATCAACTCTCGAGATGACGACTGCGAGACCGAGAAAAAACTTGAAGCCAGTGATTTTTTTTTGAAATGACAAGGTCAGGTGGCGCCGGGCGTCGTTCACCTTGCATTACATCATCGCAATCAGCACGGAAACCCTCTTTCGGTTGGTTTTTTACTACACCACCGAGTCAGTGAACAAAAAAAAGTAAAAATAAAAAACCGAGAGCAGTCAGGCGTCGGCAAGTCGAGCCTGTCGCCTAATCGTAAGACAACGTGATGTAATACTTATAGATGTTTTTGTAATAACACAAATTCCTGGCCATCTCATGCGACAATCCCCACCCCCCCGGCTGCACCGATTCAAGACGCCGATCTCATCAATCGTGTCTTCTGGACTTCATCGAGAATAGCACGAATTCCACCGAAAGTTGCGTTCATCGGCCAAAAAAGGCATCGTTATCGGTCTCTTTTTTTGGTCGTTTGGCAACAAAATCACGGCCAGCCATGTACTGCTTGTCCGCAATGACTGATTACCGCTCATTACCCAGTTATCTATCACCTGACACGTACGTCGTCTGTGATCAAGCACCCAGTCATGCGGGGACGCAACAATTTGTTTGTCAACTTTCCTTGCAGCGCAGCAGGCGCAGCGAGTGTTCCTTTCGTTCAACGATTACAGAAAAAAAAAACCCGGTGTGCGGAAGGAAAGAAGAATCGCAACATTCGACTAGGGAAAAGTTGTAAAAAAACTCTTGAACCCACTAACTGCTACGTTTCGAAAAAAACCGAAAACAAAACAAGTTTTGCACGAGGTGACTCAATCTCGTGTACGGGGGCTTCCGTCCATCGAACTGTGGTAAAAACCGCAACTGCAACTCCCACGAACCAGCCGGAAAAGTTTCTTTCGATCAGGTAACGCCCGGACGGCAGCAGCCTAACTGACTCATCGAACCGTAATTTTTCTTTTTTTTTTGCTTCTTCAAACAATGCCTGATAAATGTACGGAACTAATGTGCGTAAAATTAATGGGGACGAGTATTCGGCGTAAATCATGCAACGCAACGGTGACAGCAGAAAAGAGAGGTTTCTGTACTCCACTCGGGCATTTCATCAAAACTTCGCGCGGTGATTTATGATTGTTTTGAATTGGCCCGTGGCAAAGGATATCTCCAGGAGAAAGAATAGACATTGTTGATCGAGTTTTCCTTCAGAGACGTAAATAAACAACTATGTATCGTAAAAAAGACATATGAAGACTCATTGACAGACTCGATGATTTTTTTTCAAAGGTCAAAAAATAGCGCGGGGCATGCGTGATCGTTATTCGGAAAGGAAACATAAATTTTCCGAAGCCGCGGACAAGGCCAAAAGCAGTCGTCAGTGATAGGGGAGCAGGTTTTGAGATGGCGATAACGAGGACGGCGATCGGGAAGTAGCCCTCAGAGCATTACGGTTGCATCATAACCGCCTACAGTCCACCGGCGCCGGCATGATACATACGGGGTCGTGTAAACAATTAAACATGCATCAACGACACCGCATTAGGCTTGGGATGTGCTGCTGCCGCTGCTGGCATGCAGTCGGTTATCACTGGGGCATAAAAAGACCCATATGACAGGTACTACGCACGTCGTTGTTTGTAATAATGCGCGGATCGCAACGGTACATAAATGATCTATTACGCGTTTCTTCGTCGTCGATGACTTAGGCCGCGGTTGTCAGAGGAGTACTCGCAACACCGAATGCAATGCTGGTTGTTGGTTGGTTTATTCAACAACCAAAACAAAACATTCCACCCAAACAGATCGAGGTGGATCACATCAATTTAGGTCCTTCCTGATAAGCGATGGCTGGCGCCTGCCAAAGAGAGTTCTGATTGAACCCAGTGCAAGCCAGCACGTGTTGGAAACCACTTACACGGGCTACGTGTAATCAATAGGAACAACAAGCAGTGATAAGCCGCCAATGAAAGAGGCCCCGGGAGAGAGAATTGCAACAGGTGGCGTCTTCCAGCACACGTCCCCGAGCAGCCCCGCATGAGTGGAAGGAGGATCCATGTCATCTCTGCGGTGACGTGACAACAAAAAAACGAGAAGACTCGACAGAGTTAGTTGTTCGCTCAGCCGAGGGGCACCCGAAGTGGCGGTTATATGAAAGCGAACGCTGCTGCCAATATAAAATAATACAAGATGGCTGCAAGTCCGGGTTCGCGATAGCCTGCAGTCAGGGACGTGCGAAGAGAACGGAAGTGACACCTTGTCTCAAGTCAGACGCGGCCCTGGTCGAGTGCAACAAATCAAAGCAGGCAAGGTATTCCCCCCGGGTATGAATGTACGTATCTATGTGCTAAAAGACTCAGAAGAAGCGTCCAGAGGCGGCAATTTGCACAAAAAACAACTTTGGGGCGCGGGTAATTGCAACGAGGCAAACAATTTGTGCAGCAGCAGTTTGAACAAGAGATGAGTCGTGTCCTCCCCGGGTTGCGATCTTGTCATGCGAGCGGGTGTATGTATCGTTACCGCTAGGAGGCGCCGTCAAGCCGCCAGCAAAAGCTATCACAACGACCAGCCTCTCTTTTCTTTCATCGATCGCAGACCATGATACAGCAGGCGGCCGTGCGAGCAGTGAAAGCAACAAATTCACCTCGCGCACCTGAATGAGTTCCAAAAAAACGCGATTTGAACAACAACGACGTTGCACAAACGGAGGCACCACTCGCCTCCTTTTTAGACAGCGTGCAGTGGTGCTCGCCGCGTGTGCGGGCAGCCCTACCAGGCCAGAAAGATGGAAAGGCGGAACCCACCTGGACGACGACCTGCGCGACGGGAAGGTCGATCTCAGGCGTTTTTTCGAGCTCACGAATGCGCTGCAGCAGTGCGTTATGGGCCGCGTGCTCGAGACCGGCGCGGCGATCGGCAGCCGCCTGACGAAGTTTGAAGGCCCTTTCGCGAACACGTTCGCCTAGGGGGAGGTCACCGAAATCAGGCAAAGCAGCGAGAATCACGTCCGCGCCGGTTTGAATTGACGCGGCGGCTGTCGGGTGATCGACGGTCCTCAGCTTGTGCTCGAGGCTGTCGACCTCGGCATCCAGGGCCACGAGTTGCTCGAGAATGGGCTGCTTGTGCACCCAGATGTCCTGAAGCTCGGTGTTGGCCGGGTAATCCGAAGCGTCCAGGGCAGCGATGCGGTCATTCAGCACAGTTGTTTCGATGAGGGAAGCCTTCGCGGCTTCTGGGGTGTCCTCGTGCCGACGAACGACTCGCTGCTTGCGCTCAAGCAGGTCGGCAACGCGGTCCACGTTGGACACCGGCGTTCGACGAGAGGGAGTCGGCGAAGGCGCACCAGAGCCTTCAAATTGGCTACGAAGTGTTGAGAAGCGATGCGGCGTTGTTGAGCGCGATGAGGCCGACGAAGGGCCTGGCAGGTCGAGGAAGCCATCGCCGGTCGGCGGCTCAGGCAGCTGAAAACACTCGGGATCATGACTTTTTCCAATGCTTTTCAACCGCACCGAAATAGTCGTCTGCAGGCTGGAATACGAAAGTCGGATGGGGCCGGTGTTGGCGACGGCGTAGTGTTTCTCGTCTATTTCATCGAGCATCCACGAGACCTGGTCCAGGTACTCGCCACGATTCCATCCAGTAGGCAGCTCTTTGCGGCCCTGGATGTTCGCCTCCACGCCTCTCAGAATGGCTTCGACGTCGCTGAATTTGCCCCTCACTTGCTCGAGTTCTTCGATGCGTGCCGGGATCGTCGCCCTGTATTTTCGGTAGATTGCGTTGAGCGCCTCGCGATCGGCTCCCAAGAGCTCTTTGAGCAGACGGACTCGGTCTTCCTCGACCTCTACGATCTGTCGCTGCAGGCCCTGGAATTGCATCAAATAAAGCCCGGGAGCAATGAACGAGGTTTGATCGTTATCAGCGATCGTCCGTCGCCTGCCAGGCCCAATTAGTGCACGGACAGTTGACGCGTTCGCAAAAATTCATTAGGTTATAAAAAACAATTAATCAGGCTGAACGGACGGGCGGAAATCGCATTCCTACCCTTCAAGGTCGTAAATCAAAATTTCTGAAAGTGGCACGTCAAACATACCTTGAGTCTGTCACCGAGCTTGGAAGCGCCGGACGCCGATTTTGCACGTCGTCCAATTTGAGCGGCTACGTCGTGCAGCCAGGCAAATACGCGGGACCCGGCAAGGGGTTTGATGGATGCGAGCGAGTCGAGCTCCGAGACAGGTAATCGCGGTGAGGGTGCCGGAGAAGAGCGAGCCGGGAGCGTGCTGATGCTCAGCGGACTAAGCACCGAAGACACTGTGGCAGCCGATGGGGTGCGCGGCAGCGACTGGAGTCTCGAGTGGTATCCAGAAAGTCGCGACGAGATACGACTTCTCGCAGCGGGGGTCGAACGCTGGGCTAGCTGATCTGCGATGCGCTGCAGCTCATCGAGAAGGTCCCGGATCTCGGCGTCAACGTAGCGCTTGCTGCGCTCCGAAGACGTCAGCCGGGTGTCAAATCTGGACGCGTGGCTTTCAAATAGAATCCAGAGGTCACGCAGTTCTTCTAGGAACGCTCTCATTTCCTGGAAACGTTTTGAGACCGCGTCTGCAGCAGCGCTAGCATCCTCGAAGGCTTCCTCGCCATCGCGACGAGCGGTTTCGGGCTCCGGCGGCACGGAATTGTGCATGTCCGCGAGGAGCTCATTCAGATGGGCAATTGGTTGTTTTTCTTCTTCTTTCTGGAATGAAATTCGTGTCAGGTAAGTCAAAATTCTTCGTCGGGTAAAAAACTCACCAAATATTCGTCAAACCAGTGCTCGACGGCATCCTGGCTGTCTCCGGTCTTCCAGATGTCCATGTGCTTGTTCAGCTCTTCGACGGACACCAGGATACGGTAATGAGCCTTGAGAAGCCGCATAGCCTCGGTGTGAACCTTGTACTCGTCCATGAGAGCCCGGTACCGAGCTTCGAGAGGAGCAAGAACCGAGGACGACACGCGAGAATCGCCTAAGGCGCGTTCCAGCTTCTGGTGCTGCATCGTGGCAGACTTGAAGTGTTTTTCGAGGTTGTCGATGATGGCGTCGAGGATCCAGAGCGAGTGCTGGGCCCGGTCGCGCTGCACGTTGACGGGAGAGTGAACGAGCTGCTCGCCTGACGCCAGCCACTGCGACAGGCCAATGAGCGACTCGGGAAGTCCCCGTTCAATGTGGTGGTTCCAGTCACGGAGAACCTCGCCGATTGCTTTCCAGGATGCCAGGATCTGTGTCCATTCATTCGCGGGCAGCAGGTGAGATTCTTCACGAAGCTGACTGAAGAGCACTCGGCGCTCTAGGAATTCGCGTCGTCGGGCCGAGAACCACTGATGATCGTCGAAGAAGCCCGCCGGCAGACGTCCGCGGTCCCGAGCGTAGGCGTCAACCCTCGAATCGGCAGCCGTCGACCGGATCCACTCGATGAGAGCGACGTAACGGGCAGCCAGGGCCTCGGTAGAAGAGTACGGCACACGAAGTTGCCGTGTAGGTGCGCGGAGGAACTGAGAAACATAAGTGACGATGGATCGCTTGTCCGGCTTCTCGCAGAGGACGTCGTCGACGTCGAGAAGCGGGCGAATGTTGAGATGAACGCGCGCAAGCTCAAAAGCGTTCTCAATATTGTCCCTGGGAGTGCGCTTCCGGACGACGTCCATGTCCACGAGCGCCGCGTTGGAGCGGTGCACCAGGGCCATGAAAGCCACGCCGTCGCGCCACGATTTGTCCATATCACGAAGCGGAATGCCGTAGCGTTCGCCGATCTCGCGTTGCAGCCACTCAAGCAAGATACGGTCAACTGCGGCTTTTGTACGGCCGCTCAGCGTTGCGGGGAAGAGCAGGCTTCCCTTGCGCGGCGTTCCGGCAGGTGAGGAAGAGGTTGAAGCCGAGAAAGAATGCACCGGCTCCCAGCCCCACTCTCGGAGCAGGTTAAGGTTCGTTTCGATCTGGAAGTGCAGGATCATCTGCCAGATGAGTCCTAGCACGATGCGGGGATTGCCGTCGGCGAGATCTGTCGGGTTGTTGTTTATCAACTCTAGCCCTCGCCGGCGGAGGACGCCGAGTGCCGTGGTGAGGTTGCTGATGTGGTGCACTCGTTTCGACACTCTTGCTTTGTTCACCGGCTGCAAATTACCCTTGTAAGGTCATTTAACTCCATTTCTGTTTTTTAAACAATTTTGGCGCCTGTAGTTTATCACAGAAGGCTTCGCATGCACCCAAAACTGGTCCCCCTGGTCCGGCAGTGCTCTATCGCACGCAGCAGCAGAGTTATGACTTGTCCGCACGGATCGATGACTGATGAGACGTGCGACATCGTTGTTGCGAAAGATTGGGCGATCGCCTTACATCGTCGGTTAAGGTTAACCAGGGGGTGCGCGTGAATGAATGAATTGCAGCTGGGCCTCCAGCTGGCAGCACCGTCATAAAAAGTAGACGAGCCGCCGGCAAAGACAACAACACGATAAATTTGGCCGATACCCCACACGATGCGGTCCTTCGAAGAACAAAAAAATCAAAAACGAACCAATGCGTCCCCGGTGAGGACTTCGATGAGATGGCATAGGTACACGCCATCTTTGAGGTCTTCGAAGAGGTCTCTGATCTGGCCAGAGGAGCTGTGCTGAAAAAGTACTGTTGAGGGCATGGTCCACAAAAAAGGAGGACAACTTACAGTTTCGAGGTGATAGTTTACCCATCGGGTAAAGGTATTCTTCTGGATTTTTTCATGCTCATCTGAAACATGACGCAGAGGTGACAAAAGATGCCACATGGCAGTGGTTGTAGAGATTTAGTATTTGTGTAAGATTCCCCTGTGAGTGTGGCAAGATGAATGAGGTGTTGGTCGCAATGCGGTCTCTCCTGTGAGGCCGAGTACGAGCTAGAGGAATCAAAAAAGAGCAGAAGCTGAAAGTCAACACACATACACGTCAGATTTGGCACCTTCTCACGAGAACGATCTCCAACAACAGCAATAAGGACCTCAAACATGCCAAAAGCACGTTCAATGCCCTGGCAAACAGTATGTACACGGAAGTGATTGGCCCTTTCCTTCAACAATGCAATGCGCTCGCTATCTTTGCAGACCATACCGCCAGACAGGTAGGTAAACTCACGTTACATAAACAAACGCATCCTGATTAAAATCGCTTCCTGTCTTCTTATCAGCGCTCCATTAACAAGCAAGTCATTAAAAAAGCCTGGAGCACGAGTGATAGCGTACAAAAATGCATGATGCATCATGGTTGACGCCGCGTTCGAGCGTCAGTAAATTCCAAATCAAGCTGCGGGGAAGTCCCGAAATAGTAGGTGACTATGTACGCCTGTATCATCACAAAATAAAATTTAATAATTCGGCGCTGATTTATAGACGCAATAAAAGTCAAAAAATCAGTGCACAGTCAGAGACAATGAAACATGGCAATTCGGCCGGCGCATTTTCGGTGGCTGGGGAAGAGCGAAAGTGATGCTAGCGACCGTCATCAAGGCCCTCGTCTTTCAAAATAAAATCGGTTTGAAAAAGCGCCAGGATCACAGACTGAGCAGCGCAAGGCAGAGAAAAGCATTACGTAAGGAATACTCCTTGTATGGAGCGTTTTAGCGCCTCCCGAATGTTGACGCACGCTGTAGACCTCGCTTCAACCGAGGTCTACAGTTTTTAGACAACCCGTGTGAGGCTCACAAACGTGTGGTATAAATTACAACACACGCCCGCCGACATGATGTTCCGGAGGTGAGGTGACTATCGCGCCGCGCTGGAGCCCGAAGGGTTACTCATTGCGACGGGAAGCGGCGGGGAATAACCTTTGTCCCCCTAGCTCGCTATGACAACACTCGCAGTCAAAACAGAGCCATTTGGCGGGTGGCAGCGGAAAAAGAAAGTGCGAAAAGTGGCGGGCGGGTGACATTGCAACGACATGGACAAAAAAACGTATGTATGTGGAAATTGAAGGAAGGAGCATCCGAATACAATATACATATATCTACGCTCATCTCATGTTAGTCAACGCATTGCTGTCCCCGCTTCGGCGGCAAATAAAGGCGTTTATCACTGCCATGGACTGCGACTGGCACAAACCAGCCGCGTCCAAACCAATGCTGTTGCAAGTCTCGCATGACGCAGCTTGCGCAGCCTTACAAGAAACAGGCCACCAACAACAAAAAAAAAGAAATTTGAGGCTCATACAAGCAGGGAAGGCCCACAACAATTGCGCGCAGGCATGCACCTGGGACGTCCTCCATAAAAAAAAAGAGAGCAACACACGACTCGTGTACATTCTGTACTACGGAAGGCGAAAACACGTGCTGCGGCGGCTGGCAGGAGACAGCGGATTGAGTGCGCAAAGCGGTCGTGGTGGTCTGTCGTCGCGCGATGGGCGATGGCGGACGAGGACTTGGTTTTAGCGCCCAAATTTGTAACTCACAGCAAAGCGCAAAGACCTTCCTTCCTTCTTTCGCGCGCGCCGACTCTTTGAACTTGCCTACCACAGCCACCACGCACGCATGACGCAGTAGTGTGGTGGAGGGGGGCACTGCTGCTGTAGTAGAGGGATTGGACTGCCTGCAGCGACAGCGGCAGCGGCAACGTGCCGCGTGTCTTTTCTCGTTTGTTGTTGTTTTCGTGTCTTTTTGGCACCCTGAGTGCATTGCCAAGGACAAAGAAAGCGTGTGTGTCCTGGGGCCTTCCGTGGAGAGGATTCAATCGATAGGCCACGCTTTCTTTCGTGCCACAGTTGCAAATGGGTGCATTACGAGGTTATTGCGGCCGCGCGACCGGTCCATTGACCGGATACGACCCCGTGTGTATTAATAAATAAAATTGAGAGCGGTTGCGGTTGCGGTTGCGGCTTGGTGAATAAACGAGCACAGCCATATGGATACTACGGCCAGCTCGCACGAAACCCGCGAGAAAACGGGAGCCCTGCATTCTGCCTCTCTCTTTCATGATAGAAACCCTTTTTTTTGGTGCTGCATGATGAACACGATAAATAATTTTGCGGTTGCGGTTGCGGTTGTCATCCGCGTTAATTTATGGCAATCAGTGGGTAATCCGCGTCATTGTTGTCATAACCCACCACCCGACTGCTCACTCCCGCGTGTGCAAGTGCAACAAGCATGCTACAAGGAAGAATCGATTTGCACACGCTTGGGACGGAAACCTTAGATAAACATGCTGAATTCCAAGAGATATGCAGACTGAGTGCTGGACTCGAGTGTCTTGCAACAACTGCATCCACGAGGGTCCGGCCATTCATGAAAGAGTCAAAACAGCACCCCCCCCCCCCGACCCCGGAAGACAGTGCAGGAAGGAAAAAAACTTACTTCTGTACGAACGGAGACAGCAGCAGGGATTCCGGGGCATGTTGAGGACTACGGTTTACCCGAAACTTTGCTGCGTCCGTCCAGAAAAGCCGCCAGAAGACAAAACAGGAACAGGGTCGCCTTCTTTGGGGAAAAGTGAAGATTGATTGCAGCTCAGCACAAGATTGCAGGTCCGAACGCCAGGTTTCAATTACGACACGCCTGGTTGCCACCAACCTGTTCCAAACGGGTGCAAGAGAAGAAGTCAGCGCTGACGGCACAACAACCACCGTCGCGTTGTCCTCGGTACGCAAGAGAGTTCAGTTCACCTTAAACGAGCCAACCGAGCAGGTCAGTCAGTGGTAGTGGTCATCAGCCAACAACGATAAATCCGACTACGAAATCCCGCGACACAACCGATTATTAAAGGACAAACAAAACAAAGCAATGAAGAAAGAAACGACGACGCATCATCAAGTGCTTCGAGAACGGGCAGCACTCATTTACGAGAGACGGCACGTCTTAATACATTTTAATGAGACGATCGAAAGAAAAAAAGCCGGAACTCCTCCCTGGCGCGCCGGGGAGGGACGCTTTTTTTGTCTCTTATCTGCGGTGATAGGAAATCAACGGCCCGCGATCGTATCCAGCACATACCTGCCCGGCCTGACAGTTGCAGTGCTGTGTCTTCTGTTGACTGACTCGGCCGAGAAAAGGCTTATAGTCAGGCTTTGTCGGTACTCCGAACTAGGCGAAACGTAGAATGCAAACAAAAGCACCTGGGGCCAGCCTCGGCCTCCTCCCTGGGGTGGTTGTTAAGCCTTACGGGTACTGAGGGCTATAAAACTCTAAAAAAACTAAACAGACACTTTTGCGGACACTTTTGATAAGCAAAACATAAAAAAAACGACAAAAGAGGTAAAAGGAAGAATAAAATGTTGAAATGAGAGTCGAGAGTTCTCTGCAGAAAATCCTGCGCGCAGCTGCCTGTAAAGGTGCCGTGAGTCAGGACGCCCGGCAGCGGTTGCAGCGGAAGCCAAAGCAAACCGGCCGCCGTGTGTGAGTCAGAACACACTCTCACACTTCTCCGGAGGGGCATTTTTGGGAGAAATGCGAAACTTGCTATCCTCACGCGAAACGCATCGCATGCCTGTCAGTCAGACAAAAAAAAACAGGCGGACTGTATCGACAGGCCTGTGCCAGGCCTTTTTTGGCTACTTGATTATTCGTTAACGTCTCGCCGCCACCGCCACCGCAAAGTGAGCCAATTAGCCGAGACCAGCCATTATCGGCCACAAGTCCGGCAATGGACAGAAAAGGGACAGGACACACACGCGCCCCCTTTTTGCACGCCCACCAACAACACCGGAATCATACCGAGACATTATCATAAGTGCACGATCAGATCGATAAGGCGATTATGCAGATGGCACGCACCAGTCCGGAGCAAGCTCAATTCAAGCGTTCGTGCAGCGAGTTTCAAGGCCGTTTTGTGTTTTGCGCGCCCTCAAGATCTTTCCCGACGAACGAACGAACTCTCGGTCGATGGCATGTTATCCTCCGAAAAAAAACACCATCAAATCCAGCATGCCGCGCAAGATCGTGGTCGTTGGCAACGGATAAACAGAACAGAATGGCAGCTAATGCAGCAGACATGGCAACAAACAGTCATTCGTTGACACCCTGCACTATTCGAACGAATCGCACGGACACCACGTCCAGTTCAGTGCTGATAAAAACGAAACAGAGTGCGGATTGCCCCTTGAACCAGCCCCCAAGCCCCTGGCACCCTCCCAAGAAATCACTTTTTAACTCACTCAAAAATATGGCATCGGCGATGCGACGAATGAGCTTCATCCTTTTTACGTGCACTTCTGCCGGTCGATTCTTCTCGACGGCTCAGACGGCAGAAACGCGATACAAAACTGAAAGTCAGGAAAGATTAACGATTAGCGCCATGACGTTCGAAAAATCACACGCTCGATGAAACAAAAATTACTAAATCGTGTAATGACAGCGCCGAGAGTAAACAGTTCTCCTCCGCGCCTGCAGGAGCGCGAGATGAGTCCCGGCTGCACGCGGCGGGATGTCATCGATGAACAACTGTTATCGTTGTACGGCTTACAGGGATCACTCTTGCTGCTGCGCACCCGACCGACCCGCGCCTGTCCCCCTCCACCCGGACGACATCCTGGATCTCATCATGCAAACAAACATTATTTAGCAGGGCTAATCGATGTCGACTTGTGAGACAATATACATGCAACTTTCAAGCGTTCCACTCATCACTGAAGTATAAGAAAAAAGCTGTGTTCCTCGGTTACAAGTGCAGAAAAAAAGACTGCACTTGTTGGTGACCGCTGATGCTGATCACCTGGGTCCCCAACAGCTCCAACAGCTTCATCTGCCCCCCCTGAAGCTGTAAAGGTAACTTACTGTACATGAATCTGGTGAACATGATGTAGCTCGTAATTTAGGCAGAATCAGGCCTCCGACAGGAATACAATGCACCACCGACCGCAGGAAAGACGATTGACTGAAATTAAGCGGCCGCCGTCAACGATGACTAACGAATGAATCGCGGGTCGGTCGTCGTCGCAGTGGTGTCTCTCGAGGCTCTGCCCTGCGTCGAGTGCAGTCTCGTTTTCGTGCAGCAGGTCGGCTGCTTGATAGGCGTCAACCTCGCCACAACTAACTGTTTGCCCCGATTCAAGCCAATTTTCTTCTCCGGCGATAGAGCTTGACTTTTTTTCTTTTTTTATGTTTGCGCAAAAAACAAAAACAGCCACACAAAATCCACCCGCTCTTGATCACGCTTGTTTCTTCGATTCATCCACCTTGGAAGAGGCCGGCATAAGCTTTGAAGGGACCGCTTTTACCTTGGATTTCTCCTTTGCAGGGGGTTGTGCCATCTTTGATTTTTCCTTTGCAGGGGGTTGTACCATCTTTGATTTGTCTTTTGCGGGAGGTTGTGCTATCTTTGATTTCTCCTTTGCGGGAGGTGGTGCCATCTTCGATGCATGCACTGTTTTTTTGTCGCTCTGTTTCTTCTCGCTGTTGTGGGGCGTGTGCGTGTGTCTCCTATTCTTTTTGCTATCGAGGATGTAGGTATCTTGAGTCTTCTCCATCCGCCGCTCCGTGTTCGTATCTTGCGTCTTTTCTTCCTGGCCTATGATACTGGTTGTAGGAGTCAGGCCTACCAATAGAGATTCCTGCTGCGTGATCACGCTCTTGATCTTCTTGCTTCCGGGGGCTCCGTGAAGGGTAACTATCTTGGTATGATCCGTCCCAGACGACGATTTGCCCAAGTGAGACTTCGGCCCAGCACTCGGACCGACGGCAGGAGTCGTCGTGGAAGCAACAGGAGTCAGGTCACCCTGACAAGTTACCAAGTTGACGGATGGCGGCTGGGTTGGCTGCTCACAGCTCACATTTTGCTGTGTTTCCACCGGCAGCATAGACGGTACCATCGATGGTGCCGCCGGTGGAACCTTGGCACCTTGCGGGGCTACGACGTCGAAGAAAATCTCGTTTTCAGCGGTATTGGTGAGGTCGGAAGGCACGATGGCGGCACCCTTTTTGCCGACACGCAGGTTGGCTACCGAGCCGACCATCGGGTTGACGACTCTCTTCGCGCTGGCACGCGTGTGGGGCAGGTTGACGACGTTCAGGTCAACGAGGGTCGGGACGACGTCGAATTGCTCGTCCATCATAGCGTAGCCCGTCTTGAGATTGCGCTCGATGAGGTAATCCACCTCAAAGTCGTCGTCATCCGTGCCGAAGGGATTCAACGTGACCTGGGCCACTTTGAGCCAGCCGACGTAAAAAATGACGTGAAAGATGGCAAAAAAGGGGAAGACATAGTCGACTTGGTAGTTTAGGGCCGTTTGACTCCCCGCCAACTGATGTTCTAGGAGTTCGTCTTCGCTGAGCACGAGGTACTGACTCGAGAACACCAGAATCATCGTGTAGAATGCCGTGGCAAGATTGACGACCTGTGTATAGACAAGCGGCGTGCAGATCCAGTCGTAGGAGAGAAGATTGTTCAGACCATCGCGGTAAGACCGAAGTGCCTGGCACAGCGTGACAAAATGAACCTCATCCAAGACGTGGTGCTCTTCGTTCATCTGCTTGTACAGCTTCATAATCCACATCAAAGGCAGCCAGAAGACGCTCGATCGTTGGCGCTCTTGAACTTTAATAATGAGCTGGTATTCTTCTTCCGTGATCAGAGACTGCTTCTGAAAAAAAAACTTTATTGGATGCAAAAAAATCAGAAAATCCTTACCAGGTATTCCAGTTCAGGAAACCGAATTCGGACTCTTTCACTGATGTCTCGTAGCACCATGACCAGGGACAACACCAAGTACCGCACGATGGACCGTCTCTGGATGACCTCATCTCGCCGGTATTTTTTGCCTCTGCTTCGCATGAACGCTGCTGTTAAAAGACCTACAACAACACCCGTAACACCTACGCCACCTACACAGCCTAAAAAGAACTTACAAGGCGTGTCCGGCCAGGGAATAGTCATAAATATCTCCCACCACCGATTGGCGACGATATTCACGTAGAAGCCAAGGACAAACGACAGCGAGGACTGCGCTGTCGCGACGTACGCGTTGCAGAGGATGACAAAGCGCTCGAAGGCGTATCCCGCGTCAGTGCCCTTGATCACGAAGTGGTACACAATGGCAATCGTCATATAGAGCCACATCCAGAGACACACCTCGTAGCCGACCACCTTCCAGACAGAGCCGCGCCATCTGAACATGAGCCTGGGAAACGTGAAGATCCCGGCGTGAGAAGCCTGTGCCATGTAGCTGACCGTCATGGTTACAGCGTGCAATGTTTGACCGACAGTGTAAAAAGACGACACTTCCCTCCAAATGGCGAATTTATATACTTTCGCTGTGATCGATGTAAATTGTATGTGAAATGCATGTCTCAGATCAAAACGCAAAGTTTTATTCTTCTCATCGAAGCACTTTTAAACATCGGACGACTGTAAAACGACAGAATAAGGAAACTCAAGAAGGAAGTCGGATCTCAGTTTGTTTGTAGTATACAATACGCTGTAGACGAGAGTAGTACTGGGCTCTAGCGGGATTGATTGACAAGCGAGGATGGGGAGAAGGGAGTTACTCGGGTTCGGGTGATAATCACCGATAATGCGAATTGTGAGTGTTGTGTGTATGTGTGGCGTAACTGACAGTAGAAGAGAGTAGTGTACGTACGTGACTGCACAAATCGTGCCGCCGGGAGAGAGCGACACGAATGAAAGAAGGGAAGAAGGACGCCGAGGAGATCAGAAGGCGCCTCGTCCGAGGACACAGGACGGCGGATCGGATCGGAGGGCGAGCAGTACTGTTGTATGTAAGACGAACAAAAGACCGGTTCAGAGACGAATGCGCGCGGGAAATGCGGGAACGGTGGCAATGTTGACGGATGCATGATCGATCAGTGCGGCGAGGCGGGGCCCCGTGAATTGACCGTAGTCGCCTTCTTGCCGAAACCGAAGAGCTTACCACCGCTCGAGTTTGCTTTCGAAGGAGCCGCGTGCTTCGGCGAAGGCGCAGATGCACTCGTGCCTACGGGCCCTCCGTGGAGACTGGAAGACGAGTCCTTCTTTGTCGTCGTGTTTCTGCAAGGGCCAAAATTACAATCCGTGAATTCCCTGAATATCTTACATGGAAAAGTTAGCCATAGAGTTGGCGAGTTGGCTTTGGTAGCGTTTGGGGTCGACGAGTGCGGCGAGGAGGGTCTTCTGCTGGTCTAGCTGGGAGTTTATCTTGTCCAGCCACTGTTCTTTCTCCTCCAGCGAGTTGGCCTGGCAGAGAAATGCCACGGGCTGGTTGGGGTCGTTGCTGCGGAGCACGAAGCGCATCGGTTCGTCTGCGATGTTGTTTTCCAGCACCATTTTGTTCACCTGGAAGCAATTTGTTAACTGACGTCAAAACCGAGTTGAAAAAAAACCACCTACCATAATCTGATTTTTAAAAATGTACGTCGGACTGCTGAATTCCGTTCGCTTCGGGATGCAGTCAGCAATGATGGCGGACTGTTCAAATAGGAATACTATCCGCTCCTTGCCCTTGAACGGCTGGTTCGGACTGCCCTCGCTGATTTGCAGCTGGCCCTGAAAACAATCCGGTCACAAATTTTCTTCGCAGAACCACACAAACCTGGAAAAGCAGTTTGCCCTGTGCGTTGAGGTTTCCGTCAAAGTTCTGCAGCCGGCCGACCTGCATCATGTCGTCGCACGCCTTTGGCACGATGCACATCACCTCGAAGCCCTTGCGCAGGTTTTCCAGGTTGTCGCCTGCCCGATCCGTGTACTTGAGGATGTCCTTCATGAGCAGCTGGTATTTTTGGATTCGCTGGACCGGCTTGATCAGCAGATCGTTCAGCGTGCGCTTCTGACCGAGTTTAAGACGGGTCTCGGTGAAGAACTGTTCAAACTGCTCCTGCGCCATGAGGAAGTCAGACTTTGGCTTGTTTTGGCAATACTTGACGTAATACGTTTGTAACCGGCGTTCCTGCAAAAAAATTGATTTAGGCACAGTAGTCTAAAAAAATGACTAACGTGTTTAACGAAGGCCAGACCCGCAGCTTCGTAGTTTTCAAGGCACTTTTCGATCTCTCTTAGGAAGATAGTCTTGTGAAAATCGAGAATTTGAGCAATATTGGCAAAGATAATCTTGTCCTTGCCCTGCAAATCCTCGGGCAAATCCGTGGTCGAGAGTTCTGCCATGTAGCCGTCGACGATGAGTTGCAGGTCGGAAACATAGTCGCGCTCTGTATCCACGAGTTCCTGGATGACGAATTGCCTCTTGTACCGGGCTTCTTCGGCCGGAGACCGTCGAGCCGGCGCAGCTGCCGGAGGAGCGCCGTTCTCGTCGCTCGGCGTGGCTGCGTTGTTTTCTTCACCCGAGACGGCCGGCGCCTGATTGGGCTCAGCAGCAGCGGCGGCTTTACCCGGATCGGTCATGGCTGGTTTCTGCTGAAAAAACTAGAGATAAGAAAAAAAGATGGATGGCAGAAAAAAAAGTTTGAACGGAACAGCATTCCCAAAAAAAAGCAGGCGTTTAGAGCACCATCATCGGTCATAAGCGTTTTAGTGTTTCTCCCCTGCCAGAAGCGACGCGGGGCCGGGAACGAACACGGCAAGACGCCGCACGAGCGAACGCGGCGTCCGCCGTCTTTTACGCGGCACAAAGACAAGATGCTCCCTCGGTGGACGACGGGGAGAGCGGTCTTGGTGCTCGACACGGGGCCACATACATTGGCAAGAGACGGAATAGGAAGAAATGGCACGCAGCGAAACAATAAATTGTCTCGCGGCCACGGGACAACTTCCACGGCATGGCATTCTTTTCTCGCCGGCCGGCAACCTGCAGGATCAGTCAGATGTCCTCGTCAGCCGCGCAAAAAGCCTCAAGGCTTTCTACGTCCAAAAAAAGTAATCAAACACGCGCCCTGAATATTTTTTTTACTTTTTTTTCATAATGAGCCGTAATCTGCAGGCCCTGCGGCGCGGTGCCAGAAACAGCGTCGCTTGACGAAGTTCAATGAAATCAAAATTTTTGATGCAGTGCGAAAAAGCAAGTCAAGTCTCTTGAGACCACCTGCGAGCTCCGGAAACTCTCGGCGGCCTGCAGAATAGAACCAAGATTCGCGTTATTGCCGGCGACCGGCGAGATTGACCGAAAAAAACCCGGGAAAAGACGACAAGAAAGTGCCGACACCATTGACTGCCCCGAGTGACGCAGCCCGCCGCATGTGGTAATAAAAGGAAGAAGCCATATGTGTAAACGGAACGCGCCGTCTTTCCGTCTCTCGCTCGGCTCCACGTTACTCGTCGCCGACGGGCCCCCGGCACTAGCGTACTACTCCCCCAACAGCCCAGCAGCGTGTGCTGCACAAATTATGAGAAGAGTGAACAACGAACGTGAGTTCTCTTTTCGGTCGGAAGTTTCTTGGATGCGCACAGTATAATCACGACTGCTTCCGAAATGACGAAAGACGAGAGCGAGTGCGAATTAGCCGAACCGGCGACGTTCGCGTGCTCCCTTGCCCCAAATGAAGTCCAAATTCAATTATACAGAAAGTAAAAGATGCTCGAGAGGAGCTCACAGCCAGGTCGGATCTCATTCTGCCGCTCGATTTAATTAACCGATAGCTCGCTCTCCTCATCCTCCTCCGCGGTGAGATAAAGATAACGGAAGCCCGATTTCTGGTGTCGTATGTCCAAAAAAAACGCGTGATAGATTCGCAGTGCAAAAAAAATAAATTGAGCTCAAAAAAAAGAGGTGCGAATTCTGCAGAAAAGTTTGTATCCTGCTATGAAATCGAAAAAAAAGGCGAACACGAAACGCTCCCATTCACCGAATTTTGTACATTGGATGCGTGCTGGCATATACACACACGAAAGCCGAGCCCACGCGTGATTGACCCCCCTCAAAATTTATTTTGAGCCGAGATTTATTTTCGAATCCAATCCCGTGAAGCCTGACCGGGAAGGGAAAGGAAATTGGCTGCCGTGGTTGGAACAATTTCCGCCGACAACCTTTTCTCGGGGGCTTTTTATACCAAAATGCGGGGCTATAAAAATTCAAATTGTGACCTCTATAAAATGTCAATGGAAAGTGCATTTTAAAAAATTATTTTACAACATTGCCCGCCGCTGGAAATTGAAGTGAAATAAAAAAAACTCATTTTCCGAGAGCGCCAGCGCTGAGCTGTGTCAATGAAGTATGAATTCTAAGCCGATGCCCCCGGCAAGTGGACGAAAAGGTGGCCGCTCGCATCGCCGCGTGACCGACCACGGAAGCGAGGCGCGCGAGCAAGCGTTTCGAGAAACAAAGGCCGTCGAGGACCGAGTGACAATTGGACGAGACAGCTAGCTACAAAACGTGGCGGCGCACGGCGTACGGCACACGCGCCTCGCTTCCCTCCCCAGCCCCTGAACGTGCTAACGAACTGAGTGAACAAAAGACCGAAGAACGGAGACGCAAAGCAGCTTTGATGGCATCGGGCTTCGTTAGAGGGACGAGCTTGACTCGCTGGCAGAGGTTCCGATATTCGGGGGAGGAAGACTCGCAAACAGGAAGTAATAAGACCCGTTCAAGTTGTCAAAACACGCGCCGCGGCGGTTGGGCGGGCGGGCGGGCGGGCATAAGCGTGCTCGGCATAGTTGCCAGCTTGGGGGCAAGCTCGGCATTTTTGATAGCTGGCTTAGAATACACGCGCGCGCGAAAAAAAAGAGAGTACTACCGAGAAGGCAGGCAAAAAAAGGATTTTTGATGGCGCCGACAGATGCTACTGAACACCACGCCACGCGACCGGCACAAATGCCAGTCACGTTTTGACAGCACCCTCTCCCGTCCGTCTGGGACGGAGTTAGCGAACGAACGCCGGACGGAGTCTTCTAAATTGGAGATAATGAACGTGTCATGGTTGTCGTCGTTGTAGTTGTCGTTGCCAGCAACGGCAACGGCGACGGCGACGGCAACGTCAGCAAATTCGATAAAGCCCTCCCCTTCCATGGCGTCTCTTTTTTCATGGTCATTTTGGCGGCGGAAGAAAAACATGAATAGAAAAAGCCCGACGTGATTTACGTTGCGCGCTCCGATCAGACAAAAAAAAAATCAAAAAATGACCCGGAAAGCAAACAAACCTCTCGAGCACTGTCTTCACGCGGAGAGAAGGCAGTTGACGACGAAGCGGCGTCGTCGACCGGTGGAGTGACGGAGATTTGTCCTGAGAGCCGACTACCGGCAGCGGAGCGAGGCGAAGTGGATTCTCCGGGTACCGCGGAGACGGACGACTTCTTGCCCGGGATCGGAGAGTGGTGATTCGACGACGACGCTGCTGTTGTCGACGCCGCCGATGACGATTTGTCGCCTGAGTGCGAGTTGTGGAAGAAACGGCTGCAAAGCAAAGGTGTGTGTAATTTTGGGAACAACCACCGGCCCGGCCCGGCCTCACGCCCTCTTTGTCCCCTGCACCATTATTGCACTGCAAACTTTTGTAGAACAAGTGACGAATTATCTATGCTATGTGCTATGAAATGACGCGGCCGGCTCCAAAATTCGAATGGCACCCCGCTCGGGTCCCATTCTCTCGACTTTTTTAGCATCAAAACAAAGCATGCGTAACATCTGACTCTATAGGTCGCAAAAATTGTTTGTACCTTCGATATCCCTGTCCAAACTACTTTCCGGGAATAACAGAGCTCATCTGCGTCTAAGAATGCCAAAAAAACAAGAATTGAATCAGAAATCTTCTTTGGAGTCGAAAAAAAGCATTATAGAGCTTGTTGTGTTTTTCACGATTATCGAGAGTCTGTGTTTACGCGCAGAACAGCTGATGCTGCTTTCGATCGTAAGCCAAAGCGTAGAAAAGTAAGCAAAAGTCAAGAATCAAGCCGGGCAACAGCGCGTATGCCCATTTCGCCTAAATCATCGACTATGGCCAAAAGTGAGACCCTGTCAAGTTGCAATGACTAATGTCCCGGTTAAACGAAAGCAGAAGGCATGGATAAAGTACGAACACTTTGTCTAACCCAATGCAATGCGCGCGCGTCGAACGAGCATTCAGAAGGCCCCGGGCAAAGTGGCGGCTGTACTTGTCAGACGTCACACAGAAAATGGAATTTTGATAACGACAAAAATGATAATAAGTACGCCAGTGCGAGCATGAAAAAAAAACACAATTAAGCAAGCAACAAAGCTCCGACAGAGCAGTCAATCCAGTCTTGGCACTAATGACATCCATAAACAGCTAGGCAACCAGTGAGTGCACGCGTTGAAAGCTTTTTACCTGGCTAAAATCGGAATTAACGGAGAATCTAAAAACATCAAAAAATGCGTGCAACAACCAAGAAAAAATTTACTTCTACGGAAGAATCAAAAAAATATGACCTACGGACTTTGAGCGCAAATATGAGAGTACAAGAGCAAAAAAATCGGTCATCACTATTTTCACGCATCGGGAGCAATATTCTGGATCCAAAGGCCTAGGCGGGATATCCGGCACGACGGCGCAAAACTTCCTCACGCATAAACGCCTCGCCTGGTTTCGCCTCGTTCGCAGTCGTGTCTCGCGACTCAATTTTCCGAGAGAGAGAGAAACAAACGAAGAGGACAAGGCTTCTTGCTGTGTGACCTCATCGCCGCACACATGGCCGCAGGCGGGTGTTAGAACTAAGCCCGTCTGAGCCGTAGCACGGCCTCAAGGCAGGCAACGCAAGCAGGCGTGAGCGGAGATGGGCAACGCTCGGCGCTCGATGACGACGGCCCCGCTGCCGCACACAATGCGGCCTGATAGCCAGCGGCGGCTCCGGCAGCAGCGGTGGCAACGTGGTAGACACACGATGCATCCAGGCGCGGAGAAAAAAGAGCAGTGGAAAGGAGAAGAGAAGCACTATTCTCGGAGAAGCCAGCCACAGCAAGCACGCAGCCACCGCCACCGTCGCCACCGGCAAAAGGGCCTACTCCACGGACGCGTGTGAGCGCGCTTTCACGGACCCGGCCTGGCGTCTTGGCTGGCGCAAAGCCGTTTTTCGCGCTCGGCATGTGCCTCTCTTCCGTCGTGGCCACGCAAAACTCAATTATTTGAGGACGCTGATGTGAGGAGAAGACTCCTTGATAAAGGCCAGAACAAGATGCGTTTCATAACGAGATGGGCAGAAGCAATTCGCGGAAGCACGGCACTCAGACGTCTTGAGTGTCCTTATGCCTGATAAATCCGGGCCGACGACAATCCATAGCATCCAGCACATTTCAAAAAGTCCCCCTAGCATAAGACGCGCTGTCCTCTCCCGGATTACAGCGCCGGTGCATCCAAAATCAAAACAAATTGCCGCCAGACGGGCTCACAGAGACAAACCACCTACGAAGCATTCGAATCACCTGAAGCCCCAAAAAGAAGCAGACGGCCTTTTTTTAGCGGTGCAGAAAATCCAAACTGGCATCATGGCTCATAAGCTGGCCCGCGGCAAAAAGAAAAGAGAGCCAGTTATTTATTTGCAGTTGCGATACATACGTGGCACGTAGTATGTATTTTAATATAAACTTTTGCATTGAGCCCCAGCATCTTTTTTTGTCAGACAAACTGCGCCTCGAAAAAGCGAGCATCTTGCCGGGCAAAAAAAAAGAGAGGAGGAAATTAGTTTATCTCGTTCGTTGACGCAGTCAATGAAGAAACGCGGTCACTGGTCTGCGTCCGTGAAACCTAGAAAGCGCCAAAAAGCCTATCCGCGGGGGCATTGGTACCTTTTGTCGTCGAAGTACGTCGCCGTCGAGGTCTGCTGCACTCCGAGGACATCGGGGTCGTCGAGGGCGACGACGTCGGTCATCTCGCGATGCCCGTAGCGTCGGGTGGGCGGCCAGTAGCGGGAGAAAATTCGGCCGATCATAGACATGGCTGGCGACAAGATGCTGGCCCTTGCCGCCTTCGAAAGTTGGAAAGATCCAAGCCGGTGACGATGGTGTCGAAGTCGGTGACGGCGACCTGCTGCCTGTTGGGCGGACTGATCTACACGCGGGAGACAGCCGGACGAGGGGCGATAGCGGCGGAGGGAGGCAAAATCACTCACACTCACAGCGCTGTTACTCGCCGGCGTCGTCGGCCTTTTGCCAGGAGGAAAAAAACAGCGGAAGACAAGAAAGATGCAAGGCAAATGAGTGTGCCGGGGTTGGAAAAGAAACACGAGCAACAACGAGAGGCCAAGTATCCTCGGGTGTGTCCGCCGTGCCTCCAACAACCACTACCACACAGCTGGCCGATCAAGAACAAACTTCACCCGCGGGATCGACTTAAAACAGCTGTGCTGCGTGTTCTCTGTTTGCCTTGGCTTACGCGAGAGTCACGCTGGCTGCTGCGTCGATTCAATTCGATCAATGGCGGCTGGCGATAGAGCAGATGCTAGTGGCTGTCGTGACATCCATCGCCCCTAGGCTGGCTGGCAGGGCAGTGAGTCATGCGCGCATGCGCAGGGGAGGCCTTTCACGCACGGATGACCGCGCCCGACGTGATCTTCTCTGGCAACTCATCCGGTCTCACGCAAACTCGCTTCTACACACGTGCGTGCCCCCGCCACCGCCCAGAGGCGTTCGTTCTGGTTGCCGCAATTGAAATTACGTCATCAAATTCCATTTTCACATTTTCAGCGAAAGAGAACTGATGCGCGCTTGTTGCATTTATCCGAAGAACTCCTTCTTCGCCTATGCCGCAGAGATACGCGCAAAATGAAAATGAAACGAGACAGAAAGTTGACGCGCAAAAATTTTTCTCGGGTGCTAAGATGAAGGTAACAAAGAAGTCGAAGCAGTCGGGAACCTTTTATAACGAATCTGTTAACCCTCCTCCCTCTAACTTGCTGGGAAGTTCAAAGAAACCAGCTACTTTCTAGCTCACCTTCCTCCTTCCGGGTCAAATACGGATCCCCGCGCGACGTCAAAAAAGACAAAAAAACGACTTTAAAAGCTGTCATTTGTGCCGAGAAGTGGAGATTAGCACCCCGGACAATTTCCGGAGGTAAACAAAGTGCCATCAACGACTTAAAAACATAAATCGTTCCCGACCCCTCGGCACTTGTTACAATTGTCAAAACTACCTACAATTTTGCTACAAAGATGACATCAGATGAGCTAAAACCCGCACCCGCGCATCAACTAAGTAAGTAAGCCTCCCGAGAACGACAAAAAGATAGAGGCAATTCTTGTCCATGAGCAACACGGATGGAAAACTGTTTAACTCACCGAATGGAGGTTCGCTTGGGCGTCGAGCCGGTATGGGGCGAGTCGTGGGGAGTAGTCGGGCGGTCGGGGTTGGAACAACTCGGCTCTGAAAAGAAACAAACATTTACGTCGTCGTCGCGCACAAAACACCGCCAGGTTGTTTTGGTTTTCAATTTTTCCATTCAATTTTTTTTGCCCAATACCAAAAAAAAGAGGTCCCCGTGAGTTGCGGTAGGTTGGGTCCAAAGAGAGACCTGAAATAGTGGGAGGGCCAAGTGTCGTGATTTGAGGAAAGTTGAGCACAACACCGCCGGCCGACAACATCGATGTGGGCGATTCGAGGTCCTCGGAGGGGTTCCGAGACGACCGGTTCGATGATGACGAAAACCAGCGCTTTTTGAGCGCAAACGACCAGCGTTGCTTCTTGGACGACGCGGTCGGCGGCGAACTAGTCGATGGACCGTCGCGGTGGTTGCCATGGCTGTTGTGGCTGCCGTTGGGCGTCACGATCTGTATGGGCTGCAGGTGGTGGCGGGACGGCGAGAGGGTGATGCCGCCGTCCGCGATGCTCCCCGATCGCTGGGAGGTTGGCGGCGACGACGTCGTGTCAACCGTCTTTGAGCGCTTGATAAGCTTCGGCATCGTGGGTGGTCGGCAACGGCGCAACCCCTCAAGAATAAATAGCAATAGAAAAACCAGATCGCAAACAATCAACGGCACACGGGCGCGCTAGAGACACAAAACAAATGACAGTTCATACAGACACCCCCAAACGCCTCCGAATCATGCTTTAAAAAACGTTTTCGTAAGAAAAAATTTCAAATAAATATCAAAGAGTCATTCAGTTTCACAAATGCCACGCTCTCAGTCAGACACATGATTTGGGCTACGTGTATGTGTATCAAAGTCTAAAATCAAGCAGTAGCAGTCACGAGAAATTATGTGTGTATAAATTATTATTGCAACTAATTGCACGGCATCCACAAAGTCCTTCCCAAAAGCAAACCGGATGTGCATTTATGTAAAAAGAAGTGCTGTCATCACCCTCTAAGGCGCTCCAGCTAGTCCTAATGAAGCGCGCCATTCCGTGGCGTCACTTGAAAGCAAATTTCAATCCTGCCGTGCAATAAGCGCCGGCTGCAGCCATGGCCTCGGATGAAAATAGAACGTGCCCGTGGGGAAAGGTGATGTCCGGAACGAAATCAATAGAGCCCTTCTGGATAAACAACGTCATCTCATCGATTGAGGAAGGGCATTCTGCATACTTGGGAGCTGATCCGGAAGGTAAGAAGAGACAGGTGAGTCGCTCACCGGAACGATGGATGACTCGGTCGAAAACAAAACAAAACAGGATAGACGGGGGCTTTGTCTGTCAACTGGGGTTGTTATTATCACAAAATCCGACAAACAAGAGGCAAAAAACACCAGCTCATCTTCGTCGACGCAGTCGATGGACTAGCAAGCAGAAGAGCCCCCCGTGTGTCGCCCCAATCAATCCATCCATTTCGCTTCCTGTTTACTTGCTCGTTTAAACCTCAACTTAATTTTGATCCATCCGCACACCGCAGAGACGCAGCACTCAACGCGCCGCCTCACCTGCACGTCGCATGCGCGCGTGCCTCGAGAGCAGGCAGGTCCACGCAGCAGGCGTTGAACATGCGATAAAACAGAGCGCAGCCGCGCATCCGTCTTTCTTCTTTCGTTTTTTTTCCGGGAGAGGGTTTGCATCCTGTCAACAGCCCTCCTGACAGTCGGGAGGCCTCCTTGCCCCCCGGACGCGTGAAACAAGACAGATCCCGAGCCAATCACGTCAGATGAACCGCGTGCAAGTCTGATGCAATGATTTGGTCGATCCAGAAATCTGCACCGAGCAAAATTTGGAAAACGTGAATCAAACCAAAGCCCAGATAAAAAAATGAGTCAATCAACAAATCAATAGTTCGGGTCATTAACCAGATTATTCAATTAAGCGTGAACTGTTGTGTAAGCTAATGACTGATTCTGAAACGCTCTGTGAGCACTTACGCACTCGTTAAGAGCAAAGAAGCGAACCTTGGAACTTCCAATTCCACAAGAGCCCCTCGCGTCACGGCCAGCTCAAAGATTAAGAAAACAGCATAAAATGGTCTCAGCCAGAGGGGCTCTGCAGCTTACGGGAAGCTATAGAGACGAATCCCCACCGGCGCAAATGCAAAAATAATGCAAAAAATAATATTACGTAAAACAACCACAAAAATGACGTCCGACGTCCAATTTGTACACCGGGCACTAATACACAGAAAAAAGCGTGTTAAAAAATCAGAAAAAAATACAATTCACGGAAGTGGTGATCAGACGAGACACCGATTACGTGGTGCCGTTGAGTCACCCACCCCCAATTTATTAGTGTACGTGCTCACCGGTTGACCCCAACGTAAATGTCTGTTATTGAACGCGTGCAATTTAGCTATACTGCTACTGCCGGCTGCAAATGGCTATCGAAGAAGTTTGTTTCACCGGCACTCTGGAGACATACACGCAAGAGTTATTCGTTAAGTCCCGCAATGTTTTGTCATTCCACGAAGAGAGAAGACTCGAGATATCACTGACATCACCGGGGCATGCCAGAGGCAATGAGATTCACGTGATCGATGAAATCCAACGACTTAGTTAGCAAAAATCAAATCCGGAAGACGTTTTGTCCCAGCTTCGCTCTACCTTGCTCTGCCGCGAGCTGAGCAAAACACACGGCTTTAGCTTCTGGCCATTGGCCCCCAACGAAGGCACGTCGCCTAAACACGGCGGTATAGATGCTCCGACAAAAACGGAAATTGTATCGCTGGGAAGTTGTCGCAGCAAAAACACGGCCTGGCCACACAACACCCCCAAAAACAAACTCTTGTGATGCTATTTAGGCACCATAAAAAAAGACATGGCGACGACATACATATCAAGCTCTACACGAAATAGGCAGTGACAAAAACAAGGAAACAACTCACTCGGACCCGCCTCTCACAAATCTCCGGGCTACGGGAAACATCGTCACGTGGAAGTAAGTATCTATAATAACAGTTCCTTCGCTCGACGGTGTTTTCGACGGCGAAAACACTCAATTAGACGCCGGGAGCGGACAACTACTGGTAACTACACCTTCGTGGGGCGAGAGTCTTGTGCCTCGGGCGGCTAGGCTAATAAGCGGGATGTCGACCGACGAACGAGAATTACAAATTCACGAGACTGCACAAATGTGCATCCCAAAAAATAGGAGATCCAAGAAATGAAGTGATTTCGGAAAGAAACACAAAACGAACGGCATTTCGACGAAATAGGAACGACCGCAAAAGTCGAGAAGGGATAAGACGGCTCTCGTCCGTTGCCTCTGCCTCGGACGATGCCTGGCCTGCGGAGTGGAGTGCAAGACTTTGTGTAGAGACCGCGCAATAATCGCCTCCGCCTCTCCTGCACGTCTACTCGCCCCGAGGCACGGGCAATGTTTTAAATAAATAGTTACCGCAATGCCGACTGAATCGTCAACCGTCAACCCGGGTAGACAAATGTCACCGCTGACTGAGACTGAGTGAGCTTAAAACGGAAAAGCATGCCGACAAGGAAGATGACGGACTGGCTCATAAAAACACGCCAGGGCTCTTTTACTTTTTTTTTCGACCAGTCACACAGGGCGGACCGCAGTGGCGGTGGCGAACGTCCTCTAAAAAGTGAGATTTCGACCGCTTGGAGCAACGCTGCGCCATGACGTAGGCCGGACGATGTCTAGAAATAGCCCGTCGCCACCGCCGCCGTCCGCAACTCGCAAACTGCCACACAAAAAGCAGTGTCGCATCCTCTTGTTTGCGGTTTGCGACGGTCTGGCACCTGACGTGACCTGTCACCACGTGCCGGCAGCGCAGCGCACGCAGCGCAAGAGTGCCGAGTGAAAGGCGGCAAAAACACGTCAAGTACAAAACAGCTCGCAATAAATGAGACGCGCGTTTACGAATCTTGGGTGAGACGCGCATGCCGCCCGAGCAGGTGTTTTCCCGGACTGCAGGGCTCTTTTTGGAGCAATCTGACGTACGTGCCACCTACTCAACTTGCCAGGTTTTAAAGCCAAGCATGCATAGTCAATCTGCGTTGGGTAATTACGTTAATTACCGACTCGAGAAAGGACCACGCAAAAGTTGGGTGGGTTCAGCGACCAAAAACAGCCTAAAACAAGCGTGGAACAAAAAAAAGCGATCGTAGCGGAGGCGCGAAATTGTCAAATTTGAGAGACTAGGATAAGCCAAGGACGAATAAAGATAAGCTACAGATGAGTAACCGCGTAGGAGAGAGAATCTCGTCAGGCCAGCGGCGCCAATCTTCATTAACTCCCTCCGCCTCCACCAGGCAAGCATCCGTAAGAAGGGACAACGCGCGCGTGCTCTTTCATTTCATTCAAAATTAAATATTTCACGGATTTGAACTCGAAATAGCACCAGGGGAGAGAGGCAGAGACCAACTTCCACGCCAGGAGGACGAGAACGAGATTAATTGCTCAAATTAAAAAAATCTGCCTGCTTCGAAACGGGCTGTCATCCGGTTTAGGAATGAATCTCTGAGCCCTGTGCTGCACGTGTCAGGCACCGCACGTGCCGTGTCCTGCCCCCTGGCCAATCTAGTCAAGTTCACACTGCTTCGAAGAAGAGGAGCGGACAGCAGCGCGAGTCATGTGTATTTCATAAGTCGCAGAAAGTTTCGAAGAAAGGAAAGCAAAGCGAGCACGGCTACTGAGAGCCAGTTGGAAAGGACAGTAAGGTGCCAGGCGAGCAGCGGTGCCGTTGCCACCGTGAACTCACCCGTGTCTCAGGAAACGGGGACCCCCAACCGCAGCTCACGCCGGAACCCATGATTTTTTTGCAGGAAAGGGGACACTTCACTTTTGAAATAAATCTCAGTCAGTCAGAGATTTCATAAACCAACCATTGGCAGAAGCGGGGCCGTCGTCCAGGCGAGGCGACGGCATGGCGCTTGAGGGAGACGGCGGGTTGCGCAGAGGGGCCAAGACGCGTGACGGCACGTTGCCCCGACGCGTGGACGGCTGATTTGTCTCGGCATCTACGACGGCGACTGGAAAGACCTCCTGGCCGGCGGACAATCTGTCCAAGATCTGAAGAACAGCTGGTTAGGCGATTTTTAGAAATTGTAATCAGCAACTGACTTCGACGGTTTCGCCCTGCCGCACGCTGATGTGATCGACGACGGTTGCTTCGTAGTCTTCGATGGCGATGTATCTTTCTGGGTGCTAAAGATAAAGCGAGTGTCATTTTCATTATCATAATTATGTAAACTTGAAATGCATTTTTTTATTTATGTATGCTGCAAAAAATGTTTTGTCTCTATTTTTCATTCTGCAACCAGAGCACAGATCAATCCATCCAGCACACTCGAGCTTGTCCAGCTGTTTTTTGTCATCCCACAACCCGGCTCAATGCTGCAGGCTGTCAGCATCCTCATCCTGCTTGCAACAAACAAATAAACAAGCAAACAACTCTTAAAATAGCAGTACAACGGTTGCTTTTCGATTCACGCTTCTTTGTTCGCCCAAAAAACTCCCGGTAGAACCTAGGATGCACAAAAGTGAGGTCCCGGCCCGGCCTCTACCTAAGGTCCCGGACGACAGCTGAGGTTTGTGTACTCCCAATTCTTCCAGCTTCCTTTGTGCGGGAGCAAAGCCATGCACAACGGGACAATTGAAAGTAATCAATCCCGTTACACGACCGCAGGGCAGAGCAAAAAGCAGGCAAAATTATTGCGTTTTTGATAAGCTTGTCCCTGGCAAAGGCAATCATCTTGTGATCCCCCCTCGTTTCACGGGATGAAGAATAGTCTAATAATGTTTCACGGGTTATTTTGAGCCCCACTGCGAACTTCGGTCTTTCCGCATCACGTCGTCGTTGTCTTCTTGCCTGAACTTCATCTCGGGCGTGTTCGTTCGCTTTGGGTTTTTTTTTTTAATTAATGCGCACGGCAGGGGCTTCGACCTCGCTAATCTTCAATTAAAGGAAATTCGAATCGAATACATAACAGACGACCAAATATGGCGCCTGGTTTTTTGGTCCAAAGTTTGCCTTCAAAAAGAGGCTCCGCGAGCAGAACAATAGCGACGAACTATCCCTGATTGATTTAATGATAGCGATCGGTGTAATAAAAAACGAAGCAAGGGTTTGGAAAATCAGACCGAGGCAGACGAAATTCTTCGAAACGTGCAACCCAAAACTTACTTTGCTCCTCTTCTCCCCACGAAAAGAAGACGTGAGCTTTTTGCGAGCACGGTCATACAGGTGTTCGGTTCGATCCCTGATGAGACGGAAGGATTTTGAGTACTGCAGCATGGTTCAGAGATTGTTATTATGGCGACGTTGATCACGGGTAACAGGTGAGTAGCAGAGAGAGAGCAGACGCATGGACCGGCCACGAGCTGCTTATGAGTCGGGTCCAAAAAGGAAAAGGACTGGAGAATGAACGTGAACGACGACTGATACCGAGATGGGTGCTGGAAGGCAATTAGGCCGACACCAGCGACACCAACGACGACGGTAGTGGTGATGTGACAAGGGGATTACAAGGGGCGTTGACAACAGAACAGATTACGAGAGGTTCAATTCACTTGGGTCGAAGGCCGGCCATGACCGACAATGCACTCGCTGATTCGGCAGCCTTCAACACGGCGAGGCAAAATGTGATTAGCCGGGTAAACGCAGCAGAGCAACGCGACAACGAGCACGCCAAAAACCCCGGTTACAAGGAAGGGCGTCACGCGCACGCATACGAACAACCAAATCAAAACGAACAACCTTGTTCGCAGCGTTCGTTTGTTTGTTTGTTGGACGGGTCGGGCAAAGGAAACAACGGGCCGGGGGCCATGCCGACGCCTGAAACGACCCCGACGCCATCGTTGCCCGCAGTGATGCCCGTTGCCAACCCAGACGGAAAATTAGGCGTCCACCGGCAGGCAGAAAAAAGGTGGGTAAAAAAAGAGACAACAAGTGCGACTCCGGAAGGGCGCATGATAAAAAAAAGGGGGGCAGAAGCACGACGCTGTCAAGTCATCTCGATGTCACGACTGACGTTTGTTTGGAGGGTTAACTAAGGCCGGACTGTGTTCCCGGAACCGACAAAAGAGGGCAGCGCGAATAAACGCTGCCCGAAATGCAGGGCATTGAAGCGAACACTTTGGCCAGAGCCGGCAGGCAAAAGTTTCGACGACGTCTCTTCTGTTTTGTTTCGTTTCGCGCGAAGCAAGCAGAAAAAAAAACAAAACGAGCAAGCGAGCGCGAGCGTGAGCAGTGCGGGTACACCGTAGGGACTGCAGCCATGCCGAGTGAATGAAGATACACCTCTTCGAGACTTCACACGTAGCTAGAGTCCGCTCCTTCGCCTGACTGAGATGTAAACAACCTGGTGCTGCTTCGGCAGCCGAGCGACGGGCGACGGGCGACGGATTGGGTGTCACTCGACTTTCATACAATTTCTCCTCGGTCAAAAAAAAACAAAAAACGGGAAATGCAAGCGCGTATCCCTAAGCCATCATCATCGCCGCCAGCGTGTCCAAGCGCTCGTTTTTCCGTCTCCAGGCTGCCCCGGCTGCGTGTAAACGAGCGTGTGCTGCATTTGGCACCCCCGAGCTCGTTGTCGCGCAAGGGCACGACAACACGCGGGATAATTCAATCAGCAGTCAGCAGTCGTCAAGCCAAAACTGCCTGCGTTCGTTCACGCAGGCATCGCGCGGAATAAAAATAAGTTTCCATACTGGTAGGACACGTCACTGCAAAAAATGTCAACTGGTGCGCAAACGGCAATTAGAAGAGCTTAGCGGTCGCTAATTAAAAAGTCAGAAAAGTCAGGGGCGAGAATAACCCCCAGTGAAAGCCTCCTAAGCCGCGCACAGTCGAGCTTCTTCTCGCGACTCACTTCTAATCCGCATCATTTCAGTGGTGGTGTGATCAAAAGATCGGCTGGCTGCACAGCGCGCGGTGCACCATGGTTTCTGAACCGGGGAACGCTTCTCATAGGAGCCCTAACGGCGCCTATGAGAATGACATGGCCTTCTGGCATGACATGTACATACGTAGGTACAATACCCGAAAAAAAAGTAATTAGCCAAACGAAGGGGGCAGGCACGGCACCGGAGACACTACTACCGAAATTAAAGAGAACGGAACCATGATTTCGTTCGTTCGTGCATGACAAATCACGCTCACATCAGAGTTATGTTCTTTTTAATTTTTTTTGTGCAGCCGCAACACGACCGCGAAAGCCGGTGCGGTGCGTCTCTGTGTCCAGGGCCTCAGGGCGAAGCGCCTGGCCCGTGGGCCGGTCTCGCAAGCGTTTCACTCCAACGAGGAGCTCCTGCCAGTCGCCCGACATGCATATCTAATCACGTCACAATCCAGCGTGTCCACGGACCCTGTGAAAAGTCCCGTCAGGTAACAAACCTCCGTAAAACGACAAACCGGCTCAGAAAAAAGTAATGCCAAAGGAAAAGGGCCCACTAAACCAAGACCCGTCAACCAGAGATTTAGATTCTGTTTGGAAAACGCTGTGCTTGTTTTTGGTCTTAAAAAACAAAAAAAAAAGTCATTGGCTAACAAGGTAGAAAAATATCTAGCATGTGGTCTCATGTGGAAAAATATCGTCTAATCATACCGTGTTCCAAAGAAATTAGAATGTAGGCCTTTTATGCGTCGAATAAACATTTAATCAAAATTTTTTTTGGTAAAACTGGGAAAAAACGAAATTTAACCCGAGCAATGAGGAACACAAAAACACGGAACTTCCGAGTGATACGACTGCACTCACTCAGTCAGCAACCTCTGCGAAATCCACGCGGGTATCCCGGCAAAATCAATTAAATGCCATTTGTTATGTAAAATCCTGCCAATTCCCGGCGGTCAAGGCCCCTGAGAGATGACTGGTTTTCTGGAAAATGGAAGATGGAAGCAAGAGAACATACATACTCGAAACAGCCTGGAGAGCACATCCATCGCCTACGAGTCCAAAAACCAGGCTGATGCCAATTATGTTATCCTCGGGTTAATGGGCGCGATCGAATCTAATCAGGCAAATTTTGTGGTTTTTAAACCCGAGCCTCCCTCCCTTCGGGTTTGTGGCTGAGTTTCGAACTTGGTTGGGTTTGGAAATAACTGGCCATGCGCGACAGGAACTTTTCCTCACATCAGGCTCGTCGTAGTCGTTGATCGCGGATCAAAACGCTCTGCTACCCAAATCCGCCAGTGCTACATTCACTCACTTCCTGACAACCAGGAAACAACCAAACTTTCGGCTACAAAAAAAAATTGTACTGTACGTAATCCAGTGCGCTGTACAAACAAAATAAGGGATAAAGTCCAAAAAATATATTTAATTCCGAGCTTTTGGAAAGGACACAAACGGCACGTAACCGTTCGCGTTCGCGTTCGAGATTCACTGACCAGCGTAAACCACTTCCGGCAACACACGCGACTGATAACGGCATCCGGCATAACCCCCGTAAATTCAACCACTTATGCATGGCTGCGTGTCGTGCATGCAAGCGCAGAATCCAACGGGTAAAAACGTCTTAGGAATAATTCATGGATGTCCAAAGCAGTGGGCGCAACAGAGATTTTGAGCCACCAAGTCACCAGACAAGTCAGGGACTCTTGAAACAAGACCTCCGACAGCGGGTAGTAAATTTGTCGTTATCGAGAGCATCCGACAAGGACAAACATGACGCGTGCTACTAATATCTATCATAGCATGCGAGCGGCGTAATTAAATAAATAAAAAATTGTACATAGTTGTCATCGGCGCGTTATCATCGTCAGACAGACACGGCATGTCGCTGCATCTGTTTTGGCGCTCGAACTAATATTAAATAATTTTTGAATGCGTCTCGCACCGTTCGACGACCACCGACGACATCTGCCTCCCCTACTGCATCATCATCCGAGGCCGGGAGCTGGGACGAGAGCGAGTCTCTTGTTTGTTCCTCTTTATCCCATCGCTATGAAAAAAAAATGTTGCCTACAATCGAAAAGATGACGACACGCATTCAAGACAGAATGGCAGACGGAAATAACTTTGAGTCGCGAAAGAAAAACAGAGACATCAATTTTTGAAATTTTTGAGGCCCCAAAAGGCCATCATCCCCAAAAAATACAAAACAAGGCCATCTGTTAAAAGTTGAATTGAATTTATCCAGGTGGCCCAGGTGAAAACCAACCTCGTCAAACACAGAAGCACACGGCGAGTCCATATCGCTGCAGGGGGACGAGAGATGATTCGGCGCCGTCAACGAAAGCGCCGAACTCGGCGACGGCGATAGGAGTGGAATGTGCGATACGACATGATCCCGCACTCGATGGTAGAATCTCGAGAGGCGTCGGATGACCCGGCGAGTCGTCGACGAACGGGCCACTCGACGCAGCCTCGAGGCGGGCGGGGGGTTCATTTCCTGAGAAACCACTCGTCGGGGCGACACCCGACGTCCCGGGATCGGGCGCTGCGGAATCATGGACATTGACGCCGACGGCGACGGCAGCGGCGTGTGGAACTCATCGTTCCGCGTACCGAGCTGTGTCATCGACTGCAACAAAGTCTATATGAACATTTTGGTATAAGATTCATAGTTTGGGTGATCGAAAATCACGCGGAAAGGCCAAAATGCGCGGAAGGGCCAAAAATCATGATCAGAGCCAAAAAAAATTGAGAAACAAAAAACCATTCTCGAGCGATGCTTAAGGAAGAAACCAACGTTTCAGCGAGGCAAAAGAGCACCACCAGCAGCAGCCACGGACAAAAAGCATAATAACGCGACAGATCAAACAATGAAATCCACAAAATCGAATGAAAGCGATGAATCCCTCTTGACTCCTTAATTTCGGCCCCCAAGACAAACACAAATGACTGATTTCGCCGTCGATAAATAAACAAAACAAAGCCCCCGGATCAATGGCCACGGAGTTGTCGAGATCGCTCTTCTGGGATCGCCGGGTCGCAAAAACACGCAGAGCGGCGGCGGCGGCCTGTTTTTTCCAGAAAAAGGAAGGAGTACACGCAACAACGTCAAACCCCCCCCCCCCCAAAAAAAACAAGCGGGAGGCAATCACATGAATAAGAGTGCCTCTTTGCTTATTTTCCGTCCCTGGAGGAGAGGAGCAAGGTTCAAGGTGACAGAAGGAGGATTGCTTGTTGCCTTGGGTAGCAGAGACGCAATCAATCGAAAGACACGCAATTACGCGCCGCCTGACCCCGACCGCCGCCACCGCCGCGGCCGCCGCCTGCCAGGCTATGATCGCCGCTGGCAGCTGGCCTGGCCTCGTAGTGCACGGTTTCAATCAAGACAACCAACCGCCTTGTCCTTGTCAGCGGCCCGCTTCCTTTCCTACGAACGCCTTATTTGCGTGACAGCCGACTGTACGAGACTGCCGGGTCGGACGTGCGGTGTGAAAAGAGCCAATTGGAGGGCAAAATGGAAGGCACTTTGATATTCCTCGATTTTCTTTGTTCACGGACTAAACAAAGTTAGGTTGCAATTTTTATGAACGAGTTGCTGTTCTTGAGAGAGATCACAAAAAAAATGCAACTTGTCAGTTGGTCTGATTTTGAGTCGACGCACGAGATGGGTCCGGTGATACGGCCAGATTGGCATAATTCATTGTCTGTGATGTAATCGGTCAAATTTGCCTTTGTTGCATCTTACAAGAAAATATTCTGCTTGTACCTTTGGCACCGGTAGCATCAAAATTGATACAGCCAGTCGCTGGTTGCCCTGGCGACGGGTGGGTGACCCGGAGTGAGTACAAACCGGTTCAGCACAATTTCGCGCACTGCACTGCGCGCAGCACTCCGGTTTTTTCTCTTTCCTTTCTTTTTTCAATGACCGCTTGTGCAACAGCGCCGTCGACGTCTACGTCCACCGACCGAATTGTCGTCTGGCCCCATGGGCGACTGAGTCTCGCGTGCCACGCGATTCAGACGCCTTCGTTGTCCAGTGCCGTGAGAGGAGACGCCGTGAGCCTCGCCATCCGGGCTGCTTGGTACTGGATGGTGCGATGCAACCGGGAAAGGAACATCACCGCTGACGAGTGGCAGGAGCTGGCAAAGAAGAAACTGCGGCTCGATTCTGATACCGCCGCTGCGATCTTTGCCGCTGGCAATACCGTGGCGCCAAATGATTTGCTGACACTCTGTTTGGTCCTGTCTTCTCTTGGATCCGGGAGCAATGGCTTTCATGCTTTTGTAAAGGCACAAATTAGTTAGTTTTACTTTTATCATTCATTTGCTTTTAACGGGCCCGTTTCAGCTCCAATCCTGACTTTATGCTTCCTGTTCGACGACTACGTTCGATGCTCGACGTGCCCAACCAATCAAAAGAGACTCGAATGGCTGCCCGAAATTCGTCAAGTGCCGTTCAGCGCTTTTCACATGCTGGACACTGTGCTGGCAGCGGCGTTCGTCCCTGGTGGTAAGCCAAACGTGGCCAACCTGCGAACGAGCCCTGTCTCTGCCATTATGCTATCCAGCTCCCGGATTTTTGACTGCGCGAGTGAAAAAGTTACTTCCTTTTTTTGAGGTACATTCAGACCAAAATCGAGATTTTTCAGACCAAAATGAGTGATCTGGCCACGTGGCTTGGCAAGCGCATGCAGCCAGATGTTTTCGCTCTCGACCCCTTTGACGCCCGCACCCCTCCGCCGTGTTCATCGAGATCACTCACGACAACGGCGGCTGCAAGTGACCGAAAACTGACGATCTCTGGTTGGCCGAGAATCCAGCTGCACGCCAACCCCCTGTACAGGGGTGCGCATCTTCGCATCATCGGCCGCGTCGATGACCTGAAGCCTTCTGCTTCTTTTTTCTTCCACCTCACGTATTCTCGCTCTGTCGTGATTTCGAACATCTCAGGCACAGCGCCTATTGTCCTGGGCCCGGTGGATGGCCTGGTCGTGCTCGATCACCTGTGCGACTGCCGAATCAGCGTTGTGGCCAGGCAAATTATTGTCCGGGACTGTTCAAACGTGACCCTTTTTGCCGGATCTCCCGATCAAGTGGTCTTTATCGGCGGGTGCTTTGACGTCGCCCTGGCGCCCTACAACGTCTGGTTCGACGTGAGTTCCTTTGTTCATATCGTCGTCCCCAACGGCGTTCGTTTGTTCTTGCAGGCACTTCCCGATGAACTTGCAGCCTGCCGACTGCCGCTGACACCGGCTTCCGCGAATCCTTCGTCGCCCCAACACCACCGACTGCCGCCTAATATGTTTTACATCCAGCCGACGCCTTTTCCAAGCAGTCAGCCGTTTTCCCAGGTGAGTACCCGTGCCACCCCTTGCAATTCAATTTCCTTCCGGAGTTATTTGTGTTTGCAGGCTTTCGAAAACGCTCTCCAGGAAGACTACCTCGCGTGTTGGCGTCGTCGGAGTCGGTTGGCCGCCGCCTATGCAGCGGCACTCTCCACCACCGAAGTCGACTTGATCTCGCCGCTCCCGCTTCCGGATATTGCCTTCCTGCGCCGAAGGTGCCGTTGACGTTCGTGTTCGTTTGCTCGCTCTGTTATTTTTCTGTTCTCCAAGAAGTGAAGCGCCCGTCGGTCCTTTTTATCGCAACGGGGTGTGGTGGGCTGTCATCATCGAGTGGTGGTACTTGTCAAGGACGCTTCGCAGCTCGATGAGTTAATTGCCAGCGGCGGCGGTGGCGGTAGCGGTGGTGGTGGTGGTAGCAGTGCGATGGCGCGGTATCGTGGGGCTGTCGGTTGTTGGCAACAGCCTGGAGACGTTAATCGGTCGTGACAACGTGCCAGGGCACTTTCCAGGTGCCGGGGATGCTCAGCTCGACGCAATCGATAAGGCAGGCAGCTGGCGCACGCCGCGTCGTCGACTAACCGCAATAAGCCCCGGAAATGCGGCGCTCGTTGCCCTAGGCCCTAGGCCCTAGTACCGCGCCTTTTGGCCGGCGAAGAGGCCTCTGGCCTGTTCCCGCTCGCTCTCGCCCCCAGACTTTTGTCGTCGAGTCCTCCCTCCCCCCTCCCCCCGCTGGCTGCTGGGGGATGCGGCAGCGCGTGAGGCGCGCTTGAGGAGCAGGTGGTGCACGGAGGGGATATGTCAGCCTCTTCAGGCTGAGCGCGCTGCTTCCCTCTCGAGGCAGGCGATCGATCGATGGATGGATGGGACGAGACTGCCTCCAACAAGCTTGTTGTCGCCAGCCGCGTCACTTCCTTTCCTCAGACAGGAATTATGCGCCAGCGCAGCAGCCCCCGTCAACCAACCATCCAACCAACGTGCTCCCGACCAGCGTGGCACGTCGACACCAATTAGCCCCGCCAGACCTCCTCGCACCCCTCCCGAAGTACCACCGGCGACGACTCACTAAAAAAGTCTCGCCGCCGCCGCCGCCGGGGGGAGAGAAGAGAAGAGTACGCAGTCGCGCGCGTTGCATGTCCGCGCCGCTGCCGCAGGACGGACGTGTGCCGTCTGCCGCCGCCCAAATGGACTCGTGGCTGACTGCCTTGGCCACAAGGCGAATGAATGGAGAGGGGGCGCCGTTTGTCAGGCAGTCTTGCTCGCTGCCGCTGACTGTCGTCGACAAAAAAAAGGAGGAGGAGGACGCGGCGCGTGTTTTTGAAGTAAAATAGAAAAAGAAACTAACTATATCGATTCGCCTGCGGCAATGCCGCGCGCGCGCACTCGCGGCCGCCGTTGGGTGAGCGAGCAAGCCACGGCACTTGTGTGTATCCGCGTTGAATGCGTGAATGCGTGTACCGAGCGGTTCGGTTGCCATCCGCCTGATTGCCCGGTATCTCACGTTTTTTTATACTTTTTGCAGGATAACGTCCTTCGCTCGTTGCTTCGAATTGATGCCCGACTTCCGAGGACGTGTTTGTTGATCGTTCTTCGGCCACCAAATGTCTAAGTTCCATAGACGGGTAAGTCTGCCGGCTTCGGCTCCGAGGATCCTGTGACGTATATGTGTAGCCACCGCCGCCGCCGACGACGATGACGACGACGACGTCCAACGTCGCTGTCGTTGTCCTTGTCGCTCATGCATGCGAGAGCGGACCAAGGTGCACCTCTCCGCCGTTCCATGCATTTTCTATTCCATTATGTCCTCCAAAATAAAACCGTTTCAGGGAAGCGGTGACTCTAACTTCAGCCATCATGAAAACGATTTCGACCTCGAGCGGCGAAATCGCGAGACAATTCGAAGCAACGCTGAGCGCCAGGCGACACAGCAGCTCGAGAATGCAAAGTACAATCCTGTGCTCTTCGCCGTCTGCACCAACATAGACTACGATGGCACGCTCGATGACGACTCGCCTGTCCACGGCTGTGCCGTCTCTTTCAAGACCAAGGAATTTCTGCACATCAAGGAAAAGTACAATAACGATTGGTGGATCGGGCGACTCGTCAAAGAAGGCCATGAACTCGGATTTATCCCGTCTCCCGTCAAACTCGAGAATCTCCGTCAGCAGAATGCCAAGGGCAATCACAAGTTGTAAGTTCTTCTGCGTGTGCCTAACTCACCTGTCCTCTTCCCTAACCTCTTCCGCGTGCAACTAAAACACTAAAAAACAAACAAACTGCGTTCGTCTAACACAATTTTTTTTTGGCGATTTTGGGCCCCTAGGCGCTCCTTTTCAGCCGGCACTCCGCGAGCATCACCAACCTCGGCGGCCTCGACAGCATGATGCCACTCAACACTTCCAGGGGCTCTACACCACCCACGCCGGGCAACGAGCTCGACGACGACGAGGCGCAGAGAAAGATCGCGAACATGGTCACGACGCCTCCGCCGCCCAAGGAGAAGAAGAAGCTCATGTTCAAGAAGCAGGAGAACCAGCCGCCCTACGACGTCGTGCCCACCATGCGGCCTGTCGTGCTGGTTGGGCCCTCGCTCAAGGGCTACGAGGTGACGGATATGATGCAGAAGGCTGTCTTTGACTACTTGAAGCATCGATTTGAGGGGCGGTAAGTGGACTTTCCCGGCGTGGCCTCTAAACCTCTTGGATCTTGTAGGATCATTATCACGCGCGTCACAGCCGACATCTCGCTCGCAAAGCGCTCCCTGATGAACAACCCGTCGAAGCGGGCGATCATGGAGCGCGCAGGCTCGAGATCCAGCAACTCGCTCGCCGAGATCCAGGCCGAAATCGAGCGCATCTTCGAACTCGCCCGGTCCATGCAGCTCGTCGTCCTCGACTGCGACACCATCAACCACCCCAGCCAGCTCGCCAAGACCAGTCTCGCGCCCATCCACGTCTACATCAAGATCTCGTCACCCAAGGTCCTGCAACGTCTCATCAAGTCCCGCGGCAAGTCTCAGAGCCGAAACATGAACGTGCAGATGGTGGCCGCCGAAAAGCTCGCCCAATGCCCCCAGGAAATGTTTGACGTCGTCCTGGATGAAAACCAGCTGGAGGACGCCTGCGAGCACCTCGCCGACTACCTCGAATCCTACTGGCGAGCCACCCATCCACCGGTCAAATCTCCGCCCAGGATCAAGCGTGGTCCCATGGCGAATCGCGGTCCTAGCACGCTTTATACCCCAGCGCAGATGATGGTAAGCGACCTGGAACGAACCTGGGCAACTCATTTTATTTCAGGCTTCCGGAGGTCCAATGTACTCCTCGCATCCCTCAACTTCGAGTATGACCGGCATGGCGGGCATGGCAACGTCCCCCCTCGCGCAGCAGCCGCAGGGCAGGGTGCCAGCCATCGCCGTGCAACAGGTGAGTCCCCCCATCTTTTAACTACCTGATCAGCACTCAATCCTGGTCTTCAGGCGAACCTGGGCCCCTACGGGCAACCCTTAAACGGCGTCAACGGCACCGGTGGTCCATACGGAGCCGGCCCCTCCACCCGCACACTGCCCCCACCCCCGCAGCCTGACGCGCAGGGTTTCGACGAGTACGACGACGAAGACTTCCGAGCGGGAGGTCCATCGTATCGATTTTGACTGCGGCAAGGCCTAGGGCCCGCCCCACCTCTCGCCAATCGGTCGCAGCCTAATTTTGCTCTTCAACGTGCACATATCGTAACTTTTGCGGTGATGAGCACTTTTGTGCTCGTTTCTAGTCATTTGGTTTTTCTGAATCCTTACATAAATTTGATCATCAGCACAATGAGCCATTTATGCTTTCGAAAAAGTCAGGCAGAGTAGCGGGGACTAAAAAAACGGTGAAATAACCTCATTTTCACCCTTCCAAACGGTTCAAAAAAACCAACCTTTATTTTCCAGAAAGAAATTGGGAAAGAAAGTCCCGAGGCCGGGGATTGAGGTTGTCAGGGAAGAGCATGTTGCGGAGGTGGAAGGTGTTGTAGTAGTAGTAGCGGATGGATTCGATGTCCTTGTAGCCCTCGCTGACCTTGCGATCGATGACACGCGGGTCCGTGAGGTGGGCCTGTCGCTGGAAACGACTCTTTACCGCAGCTCGGAACACGGGAAGCGGAATGTCCTTGAGGCCGTAATCAAGCCAGGCCTGGGGCAGGATGCGTTGCATTTTCTTGTACAGTGCCAGAACGCGTCTCTTGGCCTCGATGGACGACGAGGACACGATCGGGGTGACTATGCGCACACCTGCTTGGGTGGTCGTCGTTAGACGTGACATGACCGACAACAGTTGCAGCACAGAAGTGTGAAACGTGAAAAGAGTGAAAACAAACGAAAAATAAATATAACTTACGAAAAAATTCCAAAAAAAATCAGCAAGTAAAATTTTGACCGTAAAAAATATCGCACGTTGCGGGACAACTGAAAGCGCGGGAAAATGCGTCGTTGGATGAATTTGCGCGTTTTGGATGCGTTTTGAATTCTTCAGCAGACATGCAAGTTCATTTGATCCCGAATGAGTGAGTTATCCTTGTTTTTTTTTTTTATAATTAAACGACTGGTATTTACAGGCACGGTTTGGATGAGTTGACCCTCATCGAGATGCAGGGCAACCTCAGCATCTCAGGCGACGTCCGAGGCATCAAATTCGCTGATCTCACCTGGACCGATCAGAAGCCCATGCTCCGCATCCGGAACAACCTCTACGAAGGCAAGGTGGTTGTGCTCGACGAACCCTTCCTTCTTGTTGACCGCAGTTCGCTGCAGAACCAGAACCAGTACCAGCAGGCCGAGGAGAAGCGAGGCGTCATCGTCGACGGCGTCGTCCGTCGCTGCATTCTCTTCGAGGGCCGTCCCCGGCCCGTAATCGCGTCAAAGGGCCGCGCCTCGTTGGGCACGAGCAAGTGAATTTATTTATTTACTTCGTTTTCTTATCACATGTACGTACAACCAATAAAGCAACAAAAAAAGAAACCAGACAGATCAATCATCGTGTTCGTGTGTAAATGCGTTGCCGTAAAAAGGACACTGTGGCTTGAACCCGAGTTTGGCAGTCAACGCCGGTGCGTTTTCGATGCCCGCTTCTTTGCAGGCTTCCAGATAGCGGTAGGAGTTCGTGGCCAGGATGACGTCGATGACCAGATAATTCTGAAAAACCACAGTTCTCTTGTTTTTTCCGGTCGAGACACAAGTTTCCTTACCATCGCCAGAATATACACCATGACGATGCCAAAGTAGAAATTGGCATTCCCGGAACCAGTGATCATCCAGAGCCGCCACATTATGGGTGAGAGTACGACGACGGTGGAGATGGTTCCAAACGTCACGAGACCGCATCTAGCGTCTGAAAAAAAAATAGGAAAACAATATTCTTCTTCTTCATTAAAAAAAGCCTCTTTGAGCCTACGCTTGAGCAAATGAGGAAACGCAAAGTACGTGGCGATGAGCAGGGACGCTTCTCCGTATGACGGATAGCTCGAGAGTACCGCGACATGTCCCAGGGCGATGAACGCAACGACCAGGGGATCCTTGCTAAAACCAACCCATCACGCGGTTAAACATCTGGAAAAGCACACAACTCACCGAAACGCGATACTCAGCGGTGCCACGGGCAGGATTGAAGGGATTTGCATCATCCAGAGCGCAAAGAGGCGGTAGAAGGGAAAAATGAAGACGAAAAGGTACCAAAAAGCGCCGACATTGGGGGTGAGATCGGGAATCGTCCAGCTAAAAAGTAAAAAATAAGTAGAATGCAATTCTGTCCCAAAAAAGGGACCAAAAAACGTACAAAAAGTAGAAAGTGTTTTGCACGTAATCAGACGAACCCTCGAGGAGGTGGTTAGTGACGGCGTAGAAACCAACTGAAGCGAGGTAAGCACCGAGAGTGGCCCACATCCGGTGCTGCTGCCATGCAGCTGCCAGAAGGGGGCCCAGCAGCACCAGGTAGTAGGGATACACAAAGGCTACCGTGACTGCGCAAAACGCGGCAAAAGGAAGTTGGACTGAAAGAAAAGTGTGAAAAAAACATGTTTTCGTTTTCAACACCCGACGAATGAATTTCAGGCGTAAACTGTTACTGCAATTACGGTATCAGGCTATTTTTACGGTCAAAAATGCATTATAAAGCAGGCTATTCAGAATCACGGAAAAAGTTGTCCTTAGGCGCAAAATGAATTTCCACACAATTTCAAATGTTTTGTCTATTTCAAATGCTTCTGGGCACGACAGGCGAGACACGTGCCACGGCATGTCGCATGAAAAACACCCGCTGAGTGAAAACGTCCCTCTCGCCTGTACTTAGTGAGTAAACGACAAACGACTTACGCTCAACCAAAGCGAGGAGGAAGAGGGCAACGAATACGTTGACGAACGAAGATATGCTCGCGACAACCGAGCTCCCAATCGAGAAGGGATTGAGCAAGTAGACGAGACACGCCCTGTTCGCGTACTGCTGAGCCGTGGATGCGTCAAACTGCTTCATGCCACCCAGATAGGTGGCTACGGTGCGTCGGAGGAGCAGGGCAGTTGCCAAATCAGCCAGGTACGCGAGAGCGGTGAAGATCGTAGGCCAGGCTGTGAGGGGGCCCAAAACATGGAGCACGGAGGGCATCTAAAGTCCAGACTGTCTCTCAAACAGAAAAAAAACAACAAAAACAAAGACTCACAAGATGGAAGGAATCCCCGGCGTAGGCACTGATACCATACTCCTCCGTGTATACACGGGCCTGGTTCAGGCGTCGAAATGAATTCCATGGAACGACGAATTCGGGGGCGGCGGCGATTGCGTCTTTCAGGAAGGAATTGGCTGCAAGTCGAAGCCCAAGGGCTAGCAGTGCAGCATGTGGACTCAGCGACTCCCCAGCTTGAGTCATTTTGCCTGAAAGCGCAGTCTCGGTTACGGCGCGGGCGTGTTCGAAAAGCGTCGAAAACAAACAAACGGCGCGACGGGCGGGCTTTACGCGCTCCCTCATTTGCCCGAGCATATTTCCCACAGTTGGAAATCCGAAATGGGTCATGCATCGTCTGCACAACGGCATCGGCCGCGGCCACCACTCGAAACTTCGGCATCCACCGCGAGCCTCGATCAGCCTATCCTAGCCTCGTACCAGGTAATGCCTAGCCCAGAAATTTCGACAACGCGCACATTTTTTTCCCCAAAAATAATCCAATCATCGCGATTTCAGAAAATTATTCTGAAAGCTGCCTGGCGGGAAATCTCGTCCAAACCCAGGTCCAAAAGTTCCCTCAGCAAGGAAATCTGGCGTCGATGCAACGCAAAAGACAGCCGAATCCGCGACGCATTCGCCAACTTTGACGGGCTTGATTCAGCGTTCACCGCTAACGACTCGTCACAGAACGCCAAGGATGAGGCAATTTGTGAACACGCAGGATTCGGTAGGGACTTTTTTTACGTTTACGTTTGTTTATGTTACTGTAGTTTTGTATAGACGTAATTTCAATTGTTGCTTTTTAGTCTATTTTGTTCCTGATGAGCATTAGATTTTGCTTTTTTATCGAGGTTTATTTTCCATTTGCAAAAAAGTAGAGTGTGCAACTGTCAGGGACATGCGACGTTCGTTCTCGTTCCTCCTCTCTCTGTCCAACTCCCCAGGGCCCTTTATCTGCCGTAACTTCCTGGAGGAGAGCGCGACATCCGTCTCGTGTCACAGAATTGAAGGATCCCACACACATTTCAGATGACCACGGCGCGTTCATCGTCGACCTCCTCGATTACGCGTTCACGCATCTCGACGCGCCGGTTCTCATCGCGGCGAGATGCGACGTCATCGGACGCGCGCACCGACGTCTCCAGCCCCTCGGGCTACGCGTCGATTTCTGGGAAGACATCGGCGAGGGCACCGCCGATGCGCTTCGAGAACACTCCGGGTTCCGGCGTCATCGGCACGCCGCTCCTGCCATCCATGCACTCGTCGGCTTCCTGGTTGACCGATTACGCAACGGTGAGGATTTTTTACAATAGTTTGTTTTGGTACAACGAACATAGTTTGTTTACGATATACATACACTCTGCAGGGTTCCTGCAACGAGTCGAAGTTGTCGGCTGGGTGAAAACGCCGCATCCGACGCTCGACGGAGATCGCAACGAAGACGAACGCTGCTCCCTCAGAGATCCGCATCTTTGACGTCGTCGTCGAGTCGACGCCGCTTCGCTGTAAACTCCTTGGTCCGGTCAATGATCCGCTTCACGATGTCGTGCGTGATGACTTCGCCCCGGGCAACAGCCGAGTTGAATTCGTCCTGCATGACGGCCACGAAGCCGTTTATGCCTGAAAACGTTGGATATCGTATCAGTCCCGCGAAGAACTCGAGTAATAAAGCACAAAGCGCCAAAACTCACTTCGAGAAACCTCGACGCTGACGTCGTCGCCGTACTTGCGTTTTAGTTGGTTCGAGATCTGTTCGATGGCAGTTGAGCCATCCTGGGAAGCCCGGGCGTCGCGATCGATGTTGTATTTGACCGCGGATTCGGAGTAGTCAGTCAGAAACTCGCATTCCTTGTCGAAGTACAACTTTGAGCACTCGGCGCACTGACAAAGCGACTCTCGAAACGCTTTTGACGATGTGAAATACAAAGTTCTCGGCTCCTGGGTGGTCAATTCGCGTCTGGGAGCCAGACGGCACTCGGTGGACGTCGCAGCGTCGGCGGGCAGCGAGTAGTCGTCGTAGGCGAGCAGGAAGGGTAATTTGGTCACACAGGACTTGCACACAACTTCTTCGAATTCGCCTTCTTCGTAGTTATCCAAGTGCTGAAAATTTTGAGGTTTTTGAGTGGAAAACAGTGAAAAAAAAACTCACAATTGAATGAAACCAGTCCTCGCATACCACGCACTGCAGCATCTCCGAGTCAAACTCCGGCGTGCCTTCGGGAGGAGGGTAGGGCAGCTTGCACGAGCACCATTGGTTCTTGAAGTTGTCAGTGTACTTGTTGTACTCATTTACGCGTTTTTTATCGTTCTAAAATAATTTAAATGTTTATAAACACTTCCAACCCAAAAAAACCAACCTGAAGCTGGCATTCCTGCTTGAACTTCTCATTTCCACAGTCGCATGTGAATTGTCGACGAGTGTACAACTCAACAAGTTCGTGGTTTTCGTGGCAAACGTTGCTACATGCGTAGCAGATTCCGGCCAGTTGTTTGGTCTCCTCGAAGCAGGTCAGACACGAGAAAAGCTCCTGTCGGGTGTATCCCTAAAGCAAGGTGGGGTCAAAAACGCGAAATAGGGGTGCAACAAACCTCGTCGTAGGTGCAGACTTCGTCGTTGAGTCCACCAAATCGCTCCTGGTCTTCGATGTCAGCAGCCAGTAAGTCGTTGACAGTAATAATTTGATCGATTTCTCCGTTAGTTTTATTGTCAGAAGAGTCCATAATCACTGATTTCCGCGGTGCAACACAGAATGATCAATACGTAAAAAGTCGCAAGTGCATGTATGCAAACAACAACTATCCCGCGTTTTGAGATCGTTCTTGCAACGAATATTTTTTCCCCGGCTGCGCGCAATCTGCAACGTGCATAAATGTTAGCTGACATTCGTTTGTCTGTCATCGACTCTCATACAAACATGGAACGTGTGTGTCCTTATTTCATCGTGCTCTCTCATATTTTTACTCTATTTCTGTCGTTAGTGCATTTCGATTCTTTCAGTACACCAAAATTGTTAACAACTCTTACGTTACACGAGTCTTACTAGATTTCCGGTAAGCACTGCACCTTTTACGCGTTAAATCGATTGACAACGATTGACGAGTCATCATCAGCTTTGTTATTTCCATCTCCCGGGATGTTTTTTTCGGTTGCTCTAGGCGTTACCAGGAAAACGATGACGAAGCACTGCACAGAATAGTGGAATCGAGACCATGGCGCTCGTTGGCGCTCTTTGTTGTGTTTTTACGTGTTGCTGGCGGTTTCGCGTATTTTTGTCGATATTGATTTTTAATTTTCAGGTGAATACGAACAATGACAACTAAATTGGCACAGGTCCTCCGCCTCGACCCTCCCTCGGAGCTTCTTTTTACCGGTACGTTGAATTTTTGAGAGGCGTATAGGAACTGTCAGCCAACTTAAAATTTTTTTGGTTAGCTGACAGAAGTGATACTGTTTTCTTACTTTTTCGAACACAATTTATTTTTTAGGTCCCTACACCGAAGTTATAACCACCAAGCTGCACCTGCACAATCCTACGGAAAATGTGGTGTACTTTAAAGTGAAAACCACCGCTCCGAAGCACTACTGTGTTCGTCCGAATTCCGGCATCATCAGGCCCCAGACAGCTGCCGAAGTCAACGTTCTCCTCCAGCCCGTAGATTCCCCAAACACGATTGAACGCGATGGAGCCAAGCACAAGTTCATGATCCAGTCTGCGGTTGCTCCGACCGATGTAACGTCTGTCGAGGATTTCTGGAAGGCGGTCGATTCCAGCAAGGTGATGGATTCCAAGCTTCGTGTTCAGTTCAAGTTTCTGGGCGTGTCGAATGGCAACCCGGCCCCGGCTCCCGCTGCTCCTGCTTCTGCTGCCACCACCACCACCAAAGATTCCGCCGATACGTCGGCTTCGAAGCAGTACTCGGCTCCTGTTGCTGCCGAGCCGCCGACCCTCAATTTCAGCGCTGGCGTGCAAAAGGACGACGTATCTGTCCTCCGACGCCGCCTCGACACCGAAAAGAACGCTCTTGAGACCGAAAACCGCAAACTTAGGGTAAGCCTATTTTTTGTTTATTTTTTTGGGGTAAACGATGGACTTTTTCCAGGACGAGCTGATGAAGGCGACCCGACAGCTGGCTATGGATTCCGACTCCGGCGTCTCCCACCTCCAAATGGCCCTCCTTGCCTTTGCCTTCCTGCTCATCGGTCTGATACTTGGCAAGATGTTCTAAGTGGCTGGAAAAACAAGAAAAGACCAAGTTCGAAGATAACTTCTGATATTTCTATTGCTGCATCAATGTTCGTCGTCCTGGTTTTGACGCTGTTGTCCCTATTTTGCTCCACGTTACGGTACGGTCAATATTATTCTATTCTCCTTTCTTCTTCTTCTTGTGTACTATGAATATACTGTTTTGCAACGCTCTCTTTCCCCTATTTTTGTGAGACGGCCCTTCACCTATCTGTGCCGTTGTTAACTTGCTTCAACGTCTGTCTTCGAATGCGCCCCAGTCACCACCTTTACTCCAGTTTCGATCAACCTGTTGCGATTGTCAGTGGTCGAAGTTTCTTTGTATGACGAATAAAGTAAATATTCTACCGTTTTGGGAGGAAGTACACCACCAGTTGTTCTGCTGATCGATACTTGAATTATTGTGCCGTTCCCTGATTAGTTTTTTCTCCGTTAGGGAAAATTCTCACCGAATATGGCGTCAAACGCGTAAAATTCTTCGAAAACAAAATGAATAGGCGAAAAACACCGAAAAAACGAAAAATTTGTTAAAACTAAACTTTTTTTTCGTGTTAGGACAAATGTATAATTTTTTTACGTCTTTTATATGATTTTTTATTGCACGAAGACAATTTTCCTCGTTCTCGACCAATTTTGATCTCGACTCGATTTGAGGGGGCTTGAAACCCTTTTGCCACGTTCCTTGATGTTTTTTGACGCCGGGTTTCGCTTCTCACGAGCAAAGAACGCTGTCTCTGTCCTTGGCGGTGCTTTTGTAGCCGTCGGCTGACTCATTGCGTGCACGCTCGGAGGTGGTAACAAGGGGCAGCCCTCGAAACGAACTGGATCGCGCTCAGGGGGCCGGACATTCTTTGCCTCTGCCTGAGCAAACAAATCTGCATCCAGAAATGATGTGTGTTAACACTGTTCCTTTCTGAATGCTGCTAGGTTGTTGCGCGTTACTTTTGTTTCGTAATTCGTGTCGAGAAATGCCTGACGTTCGGTCTGTTTTATAACTGACTTTTACAGCGTCCGGCTCTTTTGTAAATTACCGGCAGCGTGCCCTGGTTATGCTGGTCGTCTGACGCGGAGGAGAGGCGATGAGCACGACGGCCACCGTAGGGATGCCGCGCCTCACCGGGCGCAACCACTGCTGTGGCTTCAAGTGGTTCAACAGGGACGCCTGTGGCCTCGTCTGCGTCACGATGACGTGGTTTCTCCTTGGCTACGCTCAGTTTTGCATCTTTGCGGTCATGATGTCGTCGTACGAGGCGTATCCCTTCCACCAGGCAGCCAACTTTGTCGTCTTCCAGACCCTCTGGTGGCTCGCGCTGACTGCTCACATCAAGACGGCCTTCACGGACCCCGGCACCGTACCTCTGCACTCGCTCGACGACGACCGGCAGGCGTTGCTCCTCGAGCAGGGCGGACCGGCGTACATCATCAAATGTACCAAGTGCTCCTGTCTGAGGCCCGAGCGGGCCCACCACTGCTCGGTCTGCGGTCGCTGTGTGCGACGCATGGATCACCACTGTCCATGGGTCAACAACTGCGTAGGCGAGGGCAATCAGAAGTACTTTATCCTGTTTACGGTATTTATACATTTTTGTTTTTATTAAATTTATTTTTTTTACCTTTGGTTTTTTTTCAGATGTACATCTGTCTGGTCTCGCTGCACGCTCTCTACTGGACTGTCTGGCAGTTCCTCCTCTGCATCGAAGACAACTGGCAGACGTGCAGTGCGTTTTCCCCACCCGCGACGGCGGTCATTATCATCTTTTTCCTCTTCGAATCGATTCTCTTTTCTATCTTCACCATGGTCATGTTTGGCACCCAGATATCCAGTATACGATCCGACCAGACAGGCATCGAGTCGCTCAAACACGAAAAAGGCCACTCGACAGCGGGCTGGAAGAATCTCCAGGTCGTCTGCGGCGGGCCCTGCTCGTTGTCCTGGCTCAGTCCCCTAGCGACACCCTTCCTCACGGAACGGGCTTTCGAATTTGCAGTCTAACCCATCCACAAAGTTCTCTAACACGTGTCGATGCCTTTTCTGGTCAAATCAATGTTAGATCGTAGTCCGTCCTTCCAGTTTTTCCTACTTACGCCTGTTTTTTTGTCGTCATCGTTGTTTGTTTGTTTGTTTGTACATAAAAGTCCGCGCCTCTCGTCAACCTCGGTGGAAGCTGGAAGAGCGTTGTTGCCTGACTCGCGTCTGTACTTGTCGAAGGCTGTCTGGCCTCACTCACTCAGCGCACGGAAGATTTTTTTGTTTCTGACAAACGACTTTTGACAGGACAGATGCGGAGATTGGCCCTCAGCGGACGGGGTACGCCCAAAATTGTGACTCAAATCCTGAGTCGGGCCATCCAGATCTCTCTGCTCTGCTACGTCCTCCTCATCGGCTACGGCGCCTTCATAACACAGCCCGAAGTCGTCGAGGACACCAGGATCAGCGAAAACGCGTTTTTGGCCGGGCTCGTTCGAGACAGATGCGACCAAGCCGCGGCTCTGAGGGCGCATGCCAGAAAACTCCATGGCGCGTTCAAAAATGACACCGGGGAAGCCTACGTGGAGGAACAACTCGAAAACATGGGTCTCGAAGTCGGAAAACAGGCTTATGCTCTGAAAACGCCGTACAGGGTGCCGCACGACGCAGGAACCAACATATACGGTATTTTCCGGACAGAAAGAAACGCTCCAGTCGAGGCGATCCTCATCGTCGTCCCTCTCGACCCCGCCAAGATGGAAGGCGTCGCTCTGGCTCTCGCAACGACCGAATGTCTCAAAGCGAAAGTCTACTGGGCGAGGGACGTCATCGTTCTCTTTGCGCAGCCCTCGACGATCGCCGTGGAGGCCTGGCTTGCCGCCTACCACGGCTACGAGGTCCCTGCCATCGCCACCTCTCCGCTGGGCCTGAGATCGGGTGAGATCATCGGCGTGTACATCTTTGACGTCGCTGGATCGTCGTTCACAGGCCTCAACCTGAGGCTGAATGGCGTCAACGGTCGTCTGCCGAATTTGGATCTTGCCAATGTGGTGGGTCGCATGATTCGGCACGTGACCCGCGTCAAGGTCAACGGACTGGTCGGCGATGGAGGCAGCATGCCGGCACTCGCGCTGTCCCTGGTCAAGTCCATCTACGACCAGACCTTCAGGGAAGCCGAGGGGCTTCAGTCGGTTTTCGGCGCCTATGGCATCAGCGCGGTCACGATTGAACCCGAACGCGCGTCCCAGGGCCACCTGCCGCTGGTTGGTTTGATCTCGGTTATGGAATTGTGCGTCCGAGGCGTCAACAATGTCCTGGAGAAACTGCATCAGTCGTACTTCCTCTATTATTTGGTCGCGCCACGAAAGTTTCTCTCTGTGGCGTACTACATGCCGTTTGCGGGCGCTTTTATTCTTCCGTGTGTTCTTTTGGTGAGTTTTTGTTGTTTTTGTGATGGCAATTTAAGTTTTGTTCTCAGGGCCTGCGCGAGTATTTCCGCCGAACGACCCTTGCCGTGCCTCGATCGCTGGTTGCCGCCCACCTTGCTGGGTTATGTGTCTACATGGCCACGATGACGGCTCTGGCGAATGCCCGCGTCATCGAATTCCTCCTGCACGTCGAGCAGCCGGATCTCGTTCTGGGGGCTCTCCTGGCCGCTCCTCTCCTCATTCCATCGCTTGTGGTGTCTTTTGTACCGATGTGAGTTCATTGGCTCACATTTGTCCGCCTCTTAATAGCATGTTTCAGTCGATCCCCCGACGAAGCAGTCGCGACCCGTTTCCTCCTCTTCGTCGAAGCCGCCCTCGTCATCGGCGCCCTCAGCCTCATCAGCATCAGCCCGAGCCTCGTCATCGGAGCCGTGCTGAACGTCGTCCTTCTCGGCGTCGCTGTCTTTGCCACCGGCGGCTTCGTGCGGCAGCTGGCTGCTCTCACCGTCCATCCCCTGGTTTTGCTCTTCGCCGGACAGTTTGCCCTTGCCTTGCTCACCGGGGCCCAGGTGCCGAGCCTGGAGTCAGCCGTCATCGACACCCGCGTCGGCCTTGTCACCGCTTTTCATAATCACGTCGTCCACAGCGCCGGTCTCTACCCCCTGCTCGTCGTCATTCTCACCCCGATGGCCGCTGTTGTCCTGGCCATCGCTGGATTTCCGTCCTGGATGCTTCCGCCGCCGAAGCTCCAGGACGAGGTCAAGGAAAAGGCTTCGTGAACCCAAACGGCTTTAAAACGGACGCTTATCCTAATTTGATACGCACTTGTTTGCACCGGGTAACACAGTAAAAAACGATACGATTTGAGTTGGCATGGGTGGGGTTTGACAAAAAAGCAAACCAGACACCTCACGACACGGTGCCGGTGGTGTTTACGCAGAAACGGCACCGGCACCGTGTCGTGAGGTGTCTGGAGAGTGCACGGCACGGTACGCCACAACCGGTCTCTGCCGTTCCGCTGCCTGGCACTTGATTTTCTTAATTTTTGCCTTCGCGTTGCTCGCGGAAATTGAATTAAAGCGCCTGTCCGTTGTTGGTTGGCGGTTGGTGACAGCGTTACGGGATTTTGCATGCGCGTAAATTACACCCGACAACGAAGGCAAAGGCACCCGGTTGGTTTGTATGCGTCGTCGTCGTCGTCGTCTGCGTAGGATGCATCAATTTGCAGCGGACAGGGCAGACGAGAGCGTCCATAGCCCCGGCAGTGTCGTTCATCCTCGACGATAATTGACGACTCACGCTTCTGCGGAGCCAGAGACCACCCGGCAATTAGCCAGACCAGACGCAGCGTGTCGCTGGAACGGTCGAGCTTGTACGATAAATAGAATACGTGTCGAGCGCCGGGTCAACACGCTTGGCGTCCGCGTCTGCGGCCGGCGAAGGCCCCCTGGCGGTTGTGCAACGACCTCGACGGCGACTACGATTGACGGAAGAAAGAAGGAGGTCGGAAGACGATCGAAGACTACGTACGCTGCGAGGAGGTAAGCCAGCTCTTTTCTGTTTGCTTAGCTTTCTAGGGGGAAGGGGAAGACGTGAACGTGCGCCGCGCACCGCACCACAGGCCATCTTCCAATCTTGCGGGAGGGGGGAATTAGCAGTATGCGCGAAGACGAGACGAGACGACCGCGGGTGACCCTGCCGCATCATCGTAGTCGTTACCACAGGCCGGACGAACCCCCTGACCACCACCACCACCGACGGGGTCGATCGGCACACATCACCGCACTTGATGCAGATGCGCGATCGATCGATCGATCAGTCGTTGCTCCTCGCCGCGCAGCTGCGACACCTGCTGTCCCCCTCGCCGCCGCAATTTTTGCGCGTTTGTCTCTTTGCTCGTCCGTTTTCTCTCGGCCGAAAAAAGCAGCAAGCAAGCACGCTGCAGTCGTTGTTGTCCGCTGGTCGTGGCTTTCTCGTTTCCTCCATCGATCGAACGGTCCTCGTTTGTTTCTGTCCGTTTTGTCCTCAGGATTTAGACTGTCATGTTTGCTGTTCTTTGTTGTCTGACTCGTGGCCGGCGGTGTTTTAGCAAACTTCCGGGGAGAAGGCCGGTCCGTGTCCTTTGACACGCGTTTTTTGTTCGTGTTTTTTTATCCACACACGATAGTTTTCTACGATATGCCGATAGTTTTCGTTGCTCGTCACACGTGGCATCTATCAGCTGATTCTGTGCTGGATTTTTTTGCTTGCTTGTTCGCTGTCACGAGCACAAATCAGGCATGATGTCACGCTTCCACATCCGGGGCATGTCACGACACGACGCTGTCACCGGACCGAGAGCGCCGGCGCGCCCAGGAGCCCACCCAGTCCGAGGCCGCCGCTGACATACCTGCGGCATTCCAGCCGACTTGTGCCGCCCGAAATGGCTTGCACCGCTGCAACCGGTTCAGGTTACCCGCCGACGTGGTCAAATTTCTCGTGCGTTGTCTTTTCGGGGTCTCTGGGCAAACAAAATTTGATTGGGTTCAATTCTTTTCTCGTGGCTGCTCAACCCGATCCCCGCTTTCGTACCCGCTGAACGTGACCACTTTTGAAAACTTTCTGACTCGGTCGGCGTCGACGTCGGGGATTTCGATATCAGTTTTTGGTGCCGGGCGATGACAGATAACTGACTGGCCTGCAAAAGTTGTCTGGACCGACTCATTAGCTATTCAAAGGCCTCGCTCGCTTCCGTTTCCGCTAAGTCATGAAAGATGGCGCCGTCAAGTGCAGGAATGCCGGAGGCGCTTGCCAAAAGAGATCTTCTCGGGTTGCACTCGGCATGCATATTCATTCATTCGTGGCGAGAAGTACATACTCAACTTGACTGTTTTGAAAGTGGGGCTATCGATAGCTCGACCCCCTCTCCTGGCGGTTGTTGTTGCTTTTTTTGGTCCCAGACGACGGTGGCTGGATTAGCCTGACTGGGGCTTTGCTTGTTCCCATTCCCGTTTTTGAGGGGATTACGACCGGGGGTTACGACGAGGCACTTGACTTGCTGCTCGAGCGCGACAAGTTGTGTTGTCCATGTTCGTTCTTGCTGGATGGATGACTGGTGGCTGTTTGGTTGGTTGTTCGCTTTGAAACGCAATTTCTCACCCGAATGCGCGCATTTATCCGTGGTCGTTTTTTTATCGTCGTCGCTGGGCCATAAAGAGGCCACACCCGCCAGGCAGCGCGCCCTCGGTGATTTTAGCCGGGGTAGGCAGGCGGCGTGTCGTGGCTCACTGCCCGAGTGCCGAGAGCTCTTTGATGGACAACCCGGGATGCAAGAAAGCAAGGCTCGGCTGTCCGCGTGCGTTTACCAAAACACTGGGGGCTTCTTGCGAGGGGGAGTTTAACAATCCCTACTGACTGCCACTCCCGACGAACGACCAACATAAGAATGCTAGGCCTTCCTGCAGGAGCTGTAGCGGGAACAATAATCATTTGCCCCCCCTCCCTCCGCGGCGCCCGCCACCGCTGCTGCTGCTGTTCCGAACAGCACCAGCAGCAGCGCCAGCGCCTCCTGCTTGGCAGGGCGAGCGTAGGAGGGCCCGGGGATGCGGCCGCGGCCGAGATCGGTGACCACGCCGCAATCGATTTGTATTGTATTCCATTTGCGTGCGCTGCCGGGTGAGTCAGCCCGTGGAAGAAGACGAAAAAGGCCCCCTCATTGGTTTGGCCCATCCGTCGCCTGTCAATACCGTCCAACCGTTGTGATAAAGTTGTATCGTGCTTTTGCTCCCGCCTGCGTGTGCTTTTTACGTAGGCGCGCACTGATCGATACCCGGGGTCGTTACCGAATACCCATTCCTTCATTCGATCGATCTTTTATGTTTTTTTTTTCAGAACTCACGCCCAGCCGTTACCGGCGCTGTGACTGATCGCTGCGTATCCGCTCCCGACGCTGCCTTTGACTTCTTCTTCTTTTTGTTATCCTTCCGAGTGCCTTGTACAATACAGCTTATCGCCCTGCCACGAGAGATATGGGAGTCCTTACACTAACCATAAAAGCCCCAGAAGTCGGCGTCGCCAAGACCATGCAGTTCGACCCCTCGACTGCCGTCTTCGACGTCTGCCGCATCATCCGAGACAAGTTCGGCAAAGGATTCAGCGGAGATGGTGAGTAGTCCCATTTGCCTTGCATTAAAGAGTTGTCCGCACGACGAGCCTTGTCATCAATTGTTGTGCGTGCACGACGACGACAACTGCCAGAGGAGCGGCGGCATCCACCCCCTTTGCATTGCTTAGCTGAGCGAATCATTTTTTTTATTTTTGGGCTGTCAAAAGTTTTCCCTTTCTTTTGATCACACGGAAATTATTTATCTTAAAATTGATTGGTAGCAAAAAAATAACGGCAAAGAACATGAAAAATAGCTTTCAACATAAAAAAATTTGATTTCTGACCTTCGCGTGTTTTTTTTTCAGCCCAGGACTATGGCCTTTTCACGATTGTTGATAAAGGTGGCGTCTGCATGGAAAAGAACAGGACCCTCGAATACTACCTCGTCCGCAACAACGACACCCTCGAGTACCGCAACAAGATCCGCAAGCTGAAGGTCCGCACGCTCGATGGCGGCGCAGTCAAGACCATCTTCGTCGACGAGTCGCAGCCCGTCTCCGAGCTCATGCTGACGATCTGCACCAAGATGGGCATCGCCAACTACGATGAGTACAGCCTCGTGAGGGGCGGCGAATTGCAGAATGGCAGGGACTTCAAGAAGTCCACGTCCAGTCTGGCAGACGGCTCCGGCAAGGAGGGCGGCACATTCATGAATACCATCGGCCGCAAGCGCGAAAAGAAGATCCAACAACTCCGCGCCAAGCTGCATACCGACGAGGAGCTGCGCTGGGTGGACCACGCCAAGACGCTCCTCGAACAGGACATCCCCGAAGACGAGGAACTCATCCTCCGCCGAAAATTCTTCTTCTCCGACACAAATGTCGATACCCGGGATCCTGTGCAGCTAAACCTGCTCTACCTGCAGTGCCGCGACGGCATCATCAAGGGCCTCCACCCCGTTGCGAGGGACACGGCAATCCAGCTGGCCGCGCTGCAGTGCTACATCGAGTACGGTCCCTTCCAGGAAGGCGTCCAGAAGTCGCTTAACATCAAGGAACTCCTCCCCAAAGAGTACTCCAAGGCCAAAGAACACGAGAAAAACATCGTCCAGGAGTACAAAGAGCTCATGTTCGAGGAAGCGGCCGCGCCGAAGAAGAAGTACGTTCAGATCTGCCAGTCGCTCCCGACCTACGGCGTGACGTTCTTCCTCGTCAAGGAAAAGGTGCCAGGTAAAAACCGACTTATCCCCCGTCTTTTGGGTGTGAACAAGGAATGCGTGATGCGCGTCGACGAAAAGACCAAAGCCGTGCTCAAGGAATGGCCCCTCGAACAGGTCAGGCGCTGGGCCGCGTCGCACAAGACCTTCACCCTCGATTTTGGCGACTACCAGGAGTCCTATTATTCCGTGCAGACGCAGGACGGCGAGAAGATTGCTGCTCTCATCGGCGGCTACATCGATATCATCCTGAAGAAGAAGAAGATGGTCGACCACCTCGGCATCGAGGGCGACGAAGGCTCAACCATGCTCGAGGAAAACGTCGCTCCTGCCCGGGCTACCCTCATCGCCCATGGCGAGATCAACCGCGGACAGTCCTACGCACAGGATGGCAATATTGCCCTGCCAGGCATCTACCGCCCACCTGCCGGTGCTCCTGGATCCCAGTACGCAGGCGCTCAGTACGGAGCAGTTTCCGGCATGATTGTTTCCCAGGAACTGCCCAAGGCCGAGCGTATTCGATACTCTGAGACCCGCGAACGTAGTCAGCGCGCTCTTATTGGCACCATCGAGGCCACCATCCGGGCCGTCGAAGAAGCAGAAGTGGAAATTGCCCGCGAACCTGATATTCCCCTGCCTCGATTCGACGACGCTCAGTCCAGGAAATGGCGCGAGACCCGCGTCGAAGTCGAAAAAGAGTCCGTCAACGACCGCCTCGCTGCGATGGGCGCTGCCACGGCGGAAGTCGTTCAGCTCACGGCCTACCCAGACGATTACGACAGTCCGCGCATCGGCAGTGCCATCGCCACCATCGGTTCCAACATTCCCGAGATGGGTCGAGGCGTGCGCGATCTGGCTGCTCTCATGCCGGATCGCGACCGCGCAGGCGACCTCGTCGAAGCCACCCGTCGTCTTTGTGGCGCGTTCGGCACCTTCCTCGAGAAAGTTCACCCTGAAGCCGAAGAAAAGCGACCTGTCGTGCTCTCGGCTGCCAGCAAGGTCGGCGAGCTCTCGCACGAGGTCATCAACACCATGCAGGAGCCGACTGTCGAAGACCGCGGTTTCCACGATCAACTCATCCACCGCGCAAAGAACGTCGCTACGTCCACGGCAGAACTCGTGCTCCAGGCCAAGACTGTGAGCGCTGACTGCCCAGTTCCCGAGCACAAGGACCAGGTCGTCAACTCCGCGACCCAGTGCGCATTTGCCACCTCCCAGCTGGTTGCCGTGGCTCGAGTCGTCGCGCCGACCATCGAAAATGACACCTCGCAAGATCAGCTGTCAACAGCGGCCAAGCAGGTCTCGCGCACTGTTAACGACCTGCTCATCGACGCCAACGAATCCACGAAGCAGAGCGTCTCGAACCGCGGAGGGGAGCTGTTCGACAACCTGCACAACGCTGCGCGCAAGGTTACAACAGCACTCGACGATCTCCTGGACCACGTCAAGACGAGCCCCAAGATCCGCCGCGTCACGACCAACGAGGACTACAACTACAGCGAAGTCGTCCGCTCTTCCAACCGCGTCATCACCACTCAGGACCCCCTGGCAACTCAGGATCTCCTCCGGCAAAGCGAGTCCGCGATTCGACACTCTACGCTGATCATTGAGGACTTGAACGAACAGGCCGCTGTCGCTCCCGACCAGCGAGACCGTCTTCACCGCGCCGCCCAGGCTGTGGCCACTGCGACTTCTGACATGATCGATGCCACCAAGGAATGCCAGAACAAACCCCAGGAAATTGAAAAGCGTGAAGCTCTCCGTACTGCTGCCCAGAAGCTCGTCGACGCGACCACTGAGGTTTCCACCGAACGCATTGTTCAGTCGTCCATGCAAAATCTGGAACGCCAAGCCAAGGACACGGCCACTGCAGCGTCCCAGACCATTGCCGCCGCCAACGCCGCGAAGCCTTACATAACGAATCGCCAGACGACGGAGACTTTCATCCAGGAGTGCACCGAGACCGCCGAGTACATCAAGCCGGTCATTGGATCCATCAAGACCGCCCAGCAGGCCAAATCGTCGTCCGAGCGTTTTCGCGCTCATTCCAGCCTCATCCAGGACACGACGCAGCTCATTCGCCCCGCCCAGCGACTCGTCGAGACTTCTCGCCGTGTAGTCCCGGAGGTCCAGGAGCAGAACATCGCGACTCACCTCCATACTACGACCCAGGAACTCTCGACGCACCTCGCCGAGCTGAGGGTGGCCCTCAACAACGCCCAGCAGCAAAATTTTGAGTTGGCTCTCGAACACTCGGAAGACCTCATACGAGAGCTCGACCAGGAGCTGCGCGAGATAGACAGTGCCTCACAGATCGGCGCGTTACAACCGTTACCGGGGGAAGCGCCGGACAGGGTCTCCGGCAACCTGCACAAAGCGGCGCGTGAAGTTAGCAGCGGTCTCGCGCAGCTCATTGCTGCTGCCAACGTCAACGATCGCCAGCACGTCGGTCAGGCCGCCGTCGAAGCTTCGCAGAGCCTGCGCTCATTCACCTCTTCGGTGCACGGCGTGGCGGCTACGAGGCGCGACATTCCGGTTCGCGACTTTATCGTCAACGCGCGTTCTGTGGTTCACGATTCCGGACGCGTCTTTGACCGGGTCCGCGAACAATCTTCGGCTGCTGTCTTGGACGACGCGGCCAAACAAGTGTCGGTTTCCATCCGCAAGACCCTTTCGTGCATCCCCGACAACGCGCACATCGAGGTCGCCATCAGTCAGATTCGCCAGATCGACGCAACCCCCATTGCGGCCCACTTCCCGCCCATCGACCTCCGCCAGGTTGCCACGAAGCTCATCGAATCGACTTCCGACCTTGTGACCAAGATCAAGGCCCCCCAACAAGCGGGATCGGTCGAAGTCTTCGTTTACTCGTACAAACAGTTCCACGACGCCGTCACCCAGCACATCCAGGCCGAACCGGACGAGCGCCAGCGCCATGTCATCCGGCAGCAGCTGGACGCCGCCCGCGACGAAGCCATCAACGTCCTCGTCCGCCTGCATTCAGCCGCCGTCGATTCCGCGAACGCGACGCACACCCAGGCCCTCAACCAGAGCACCCGGGCTCTTGCGAACGTGGTCAACGTCATTGTGGACCGCGTGAGCCAGGAATCGCCCTGGGCCCGAGAGTGCGACAACGCGCTGCGTCAAATCCAGTCAGTGCGACATGTCCTCGACCAGGCTCAGATCCCGATCAATCACAATGGCTTTTACGAATCTCTGGAGTCGGTGACGGAGCGTGCGCGACTTCTCGGCGAGGGCATGACCGGTATCGCGCGTCACGCGAGGTCCGAGGACACGCGCAGCCTCTGCGAATCAGTCAAGACTGCTGCGAGCGCTGTCTGCGGGCTTGCAGAAGACGCAGCACAGTCGGCTTACCTCATTGGTGTCGGACAGGTCGGCAGCCAGCCAGGCAGACGCGCTATTGTTGAAACCGAAGAAGTGACCCGCTCGTTGCGCGTCATCACCCAGGCCGCTAGCCGTCTCCGCGACGGACGTGCCAACCGCACCGAGATTCTCGATGACGCTAACGAAATCGCGCACCACACCAGCCACGTTGTGCAGCTGTGCCGGGACGCGTACAAGAACATCCGGGACACCGAGCAGACCAACGTGAAGCAGAGGTTCATCACCAGCGGCCACAATCTTGCCGAGACCACCGCTCACCTGATTAATGCCGTCAAGCAGCTGGACCAGAACTTTGAAGAGGCGAACAAGATCGAGACTGCGAGTCGCGCGGAGGAGCTCATCCTGGCTTCTTCCAACCTGGAGACCTTCATCGACAACCCATCGTTCTCCCCCGTGCAGGCCCGTATCAGCGGCCCGGGACTCGAGATGCAAGCGCCCGTCCTGCAGGCCGGTCGCCAAATGCTGGACGCGTCCTGCGAGATGATTCGCACGTCCAAGGACCTCGCAGTCAGCCCCCGCGACACCAAGACCTGGGAACACCTGGCGAACAACTCAAAGGTCGTCAGCGAATCCATCAAACGCCTCGTTACCTCGATCCGCGACGGCGCACCGGGACAAACGGAGCTCGACGGCGCTATCCACCGGCTCAACCAGATGATCAAGCAGGTAGACGACGCCAGCCTCGCCGCTGTCCAGGGACAACTCCCGCGCTCATCAATCTCAGAGCGCCGCGTGCACGAGCAAATCATCACCGGGAGTCAGAGCCTCATCGAGCGCATCCCAGCCCTCCGAGAAGCCGCGACCAGGCGTGCCGAGGAGATCGGGCACACCGTTCGCGAGCACATATCGATTGTCGAGCCCCTCGTCCAGTCGTCGATCCAGGCCGCCTCGCTCTCCTACGACAGCCCCACGCAGCAGTCCCTTTTTGACCAGTGCAAGACGGTCGCCGAGGCTGAACTCCAGATGCTCTACGCGACCAAGGACAGCGCTGGCAACCCACGAGCCCGGGAGCTCCACACAATTGTTGAGGAGACAGCCCAACAGCTGCACGACGCACTTATTGATCTCCAACGCAACGCTAACGTGCTGGAATCCGAGTCGGGTGGCATCCATGGCATGGTCGAGACTATTTCGCGTTCTATCGCCCTCGCTGACCAGAGCTCTGCCAAACACGGCGCAGCTGACTCCTTTGCGGATGCTCAGACCCGCATGATCGGCGCTTTGGAGGAGATCCAACGCATCGCGACTGACATGCCCTCCGCGACCGCCGACTACCTGGGACAGCTCTCCCTAGCCCTCTCAGAAGCCTACAAGCGGGTCGCTCTGGACAGCCAAATCGCAGTCGGCCTCCTCGCTTCCCCAGCCATCGCCCAGCGCCTCCGAATCGCAGTTCAGAAGCTCGGCGGACTCAGCATCGATCTCGTCAAGGTGGCCGGCCAGCGCCGCGCTCATCCCACAGACCCCTCCATCCAGGCGAACCTCGACGCAGCTGCCCGCAGGGTGGTCGATGCCGTGCGCGAAGTCCTCGCCGCCCTCCACGAAGGCTCCCGCGGCACTCAGGCCTGCATCAATGCCGTCAACACTGTTTCCGGCATCATCGGCGATCTCGACACGACTATCATGTTCGCGACGTGCGGCTCGTTGAATACCAGCTTCGCGCCGGGCAAGTCGGACCAGCCGGACTTTGCCAACCACCGGGACATCATCGCCAAGACCGCGCGTGCCCTCATCGAGGATACCAAGGGTCTCGTCGCCGGCGCCGCCTCTAACCAGGAGCAGCTCGCCGTCGCAGCGCAAAACGCGGTCCGATCCATTGTAAACCTCTCGGACGCTGTCAAAAACGGCGCCGCGCACCTGAGCGAAGACAGCGCGGAATCACAGGTGCTCGTCATCCACGCGGTCCGCGACGTGGCTGCTGCGCTCTCTGGCCTCATCCAGGCGACCAAGAACGCTTCTGGCCGAAATCCGAACGACCCGGCCATGGTGCAGCTCAAGGAAGCAGCCAAGGTGATGGTGACCAACGTCACTGGCCTCCTAAAAACCGTAAAATCCGTCGAAGACCACAGCAGCAGGGGTACCAATGCTCTCGACGCCGCCATGAATGCAATCGATGTCGCCGTCCGGCAGTTTGACAACAATGAGCCTCCATCCAAGGCCCCTGTGACGCCGGATGAGGTGCACCGAGCCGCGAATGCCGTCAGCGAAATCACGACGCGCGCCGGCGGCGCGGCAGCCTCCCTCGACCAGGAACAAATCATCGCGACCGCCAACCTCGCGAGACAATCCGTCGCCGAGCTCCTCACCGTCGCCAGATCGGTGGCTGGTCTCGCCGACAACGCGGAACTCAAGTACAGAACGCTCAACGCCGGACGCGACGTCGCCATCCAGGTGAAACAGCTCCTCGTCACACTTTACTCTCTCATCCAGCAGCCCACCGACACACAACGCAAAAATGCTCTCCATTTCGCCGCTCAGGAAGTCGTTAAGGTAAGCCCACATTTCTCAAAATTTCTCAAAAATATGGATGCAATGAAAAGTTTTACGCGCCTGCACGCACTTTTCACTTTTGATAACATCTGGTGTTCTCGCAACGAAATTAGGTGCGGACAACAAAGTTATATTTGCCTCACTAAAGTTTTTATCCTATTTTGTGATCTTTTGTGGTGGCGCTCATTTGCGTTGCACTGAAATGACGAATCTTCGAATTGATTTCCATTATTTATTTCCTGCACAGGGAAGTTTATGGCCGGTTCTCTGGTGTTTGTAGGTGCAATTCACCGACGCTGATTCTGCAGTAAGTTCATAAAATTGCTTTTTGGTTCGCAGTCGCAAAAAAAATTGGAAACTAATTTATTGCCCGCGTATCACTTTGGTGTTTTTATACCATAAAAGGATAGCCGTAACTATTTTTAATGCTTGGATACTTTCATTTTGATTAGATGCGGCTATAGCTTTGGTCGGCACAGTAGGCATCGTATCGAGATGCATGTGAAGTGCCGAAACGTGGTCAGTTGTGCTCTCAAGGGTGCAATGCATCAACAAGCATAATCCTTCAAAAATTCAAATTGCCGTCAGCCTGTCTGGCGGCGCTGGGGTGCTGTCGGGAGAGAGAGGAAGCAAAAGTTATCCGTTTTGATGGGATGGTTGTTTTTCAGCTTGTCGGCGATGTAATCTCATGCAGCGAACAGCTCAAATCGGACGAATGGCTGCAGGCAGATGCTTCCCGGCACGCTGCATCGTCCGCTGCTGCACTTGATCCCACAAAAGCGGCCGAAAATGAATTGCTCGGCGCCGCGAGCTCCATCGAAGCAGCAACCGTCAAACTTGCGGCGCTTAAGCCTCGTGAGTACCAGCAACAGAGTCTCGGGGTGAGTTGTGCCTTCATTCTTTCTATGAGCTTTTGTTTATACAGGAGGGGGCCCGGGAATTATTGTCTGCCCTCCCTTGATGGGGTCTAACAATGGCACTGCACTATTACTGTCCCCTGCTTTCCATTACATTTCCCGGGCAACTTTTTTCTTTCGTTGCCCGGGGTTCGGGTGCTTGCCCCATGACGTTCCCGTTTGCGTTTTATTGCCAATCAAAAGAGCGGGGCGAGAGATGTTCGTTCTTACGTTCATTCCTCTGCTAAAGTCATAAGCGTCCCAACCAACAGCGCCAGCAGCAAGATTGCATTTATTTTTTCTGTGGGCCTGTTAGCATCGGGGAGAACTACGAGCGCAAACGATTTTTTCGGGCTGTCAGGGCCGGCTTCTGCAAGTGACGCGCTAGTCGACGTCTTCGCCGTTGACTGAATGGATTTCCCGAGTAGTTACGGCCAACTACGGTAGTTCTTGTTAGTTGTTGGCTTTTTATGCCGTCTACGCTGGGCCCGACAGGCTGTTTCTGTTTTTCGAGGGAAAGGGAGGGGAGAACGAACGCGCCCGACGCTTCAGACACAATCCCTGCAGCTAGCAGCGCTGGCAATCTCTTCTTCGTCTTCCCGGGCTTAATTCTCTTGCCTCCTCCGGCCGCCGCCGCATGACCGATAACTTTGCCGGCGTAGTTCTTTCTGGCAGCTGGTTTAGGCCGGCATTTGTTCGTTCCGCGAGAGTCGGGCGAAAGCGCCGGGCTCGGTGGTCTCCGCCGGCGTTGTCGTTGTCGATGTCTTCTGGGTGCGCTGCGAGGTATTTTTTTCAAAGTTTGGGCGAATCGAATCTGAGTCTGTCGCCCGCCGGGGCTGTCTTGTCTTGTCTTCCCGGGGCAAGACACTCACTTCAATTTGCCGGCAAGACGACGGCCGTCTGGATGGGGCACTTACTGTACCACGGGGAGGAGGCACGGCACTAGGCTGATGGCATTGCGCTACGCTCTGCGAAGCACGCATTGAAATTGCCATTCTCCCTCGTTGCTGGCTGCCGGGGGACTCCGAAGAAGCAGCAGCATTCGGTCAGTCAGCACAGTGCACTCTCGGTTGGTCTCCGTCGTGACCCGCGGGACCATTGTTCATTGCCTTGCCACCGACGACCGCCGCCTGCCATTCCTAGGCCGGACCCGCCCCCTCCTCCATGCCCATGCCGCCTGGAGGAAGCCCGACACCACCGAGGGCAGCACAGACAGTTTAGTCTTGTTTGAACTTGCAAAACGAGGACACTTGGAGTCTGTTCGCGCTGCCTGCCGGTCTGGTCTCGTCGTTTGGCGTTTGCTTATTCATCCGGATACATCATGCATTGACTGTCGCGCTCGCCTGCCATTGTAGTACGACCACCGCCGCCGCAGCAATCGTTCGTTCATGTTTTGTTTTGTTTTATAATGAGCCGGGGTGAGTACCGGTCTCGACGGGTCGACCGTCAGCTGCGAGCCGAGCCGGACGAGTTGCGCAGACGGGAAGCGACCCGGATGTCTGTCACCGGCTGGCTGTGATTTGAGAGAAGGAAGGCTATAGCTGCCGCAGCCCGTGCCCTCCGAGTTCGTTCGTTTGTTCCTTCGCAACGGAAGACTCCCGGAAATGCACGGAATGAGACGGGGCGTAGTTTTCGTAGTCTTCTGAAAATAGCTGTTGTCGGGATTTCGGCCCGTAGTCGTCAGTTTCGTCAATTTTCTGAGTTCTGTGCGAGTTTAGAGGAGGGGGGGGGGGGGTGGGAGTGAAAGAAGCGGCAGCAGCGGGTAGCACGGCGAGAGAGAGAGAAATGTTGTTATAGTAGTAGTCGCGTCGCGGCGCAGGCTGTGTCCAGGGCTTTTTCCGGTCCAGTTGTCGAAAAATTGTTTGCTATGCCGGGCGCGCTGACTGCGTGCCTGCCTGCCTGCGGCCGGGCCGGGGCGCGTAGTCGTCGTCGACTCGACTGGACTGGTTGATGGGAGGAGGGGTTATTGGTCGGTCGGGAGGAGGGAGATGAGGCAAGCAGCATCTCGTCGTTCGGTCGTCACAACCGACCGACCGGCGGGCCAAAAGAAGAGGCACACAGCGGCGGTAGTTGTTGTATCCTTTCCCCAAAAATTGCCGACAGCCGCTGGCCAGGCGGCAGAAGCCTCCTTTCTCCTCGTCTCGGTCGTGCTTTAACCGGGAGGACGGGGCGCTCGTCCTGCTATGTACTGCTATTCATTTTTGTCCTCCTCCTCCTCTCGCTGCTTTTTGCCAGCAGCCGAGACCAATCGGCGCCGGTTGTCGCTTCCAATTTTTGTCTCTTTTTTTGTGTCGCATGAAAAATGCAAAAACACGCATCCGGTAGTTAACGTGTTTAGAAAAGTGCCCGGAATGGGAGAGTAGATTGGCATGTAAGTGGGGCGCTGCCTCCTCCCAAGAGGAGAGAAGCGCCTTCGCTCGGTGGCTAGTAGTACGTTTTATTTGCCAGGGCAGTACTTTGTCGAAGGAAGGCGCCCTCCGAAGAGGGATCCCGGTGCTTTCATGCATTTTTGAACGGGCCGCCGCCGTCGTAGTCGTCGCCGGTGTTGGCTGGTTGTTGGTTGTCCGGGCCACTGGCTCCTTTCTTCCCGACGACGGCGGCGACGACGACGATAGTGACGGCTTGTTGCGGGGATGGATGGGTATCCGAAGAAACCGTCGCGGGGGACTCCTCTCTTTTTGTGGTGTGTCGTCGTCATCGTCGTCGTCGTCCGGCCTACTAACAACCCACGGCTTGTCTTTCTGCTTGCACGCCGCCACCGCCACCGCCCGGAGAATCGAACTAATGTGCCGTGGCGCCACGGCTCAGGTTGCCGTTGTTGTTCATTACTGCTGCTGCTGCTGCACCAGCTTATTCCCTGCACAGTCCCGCCTGCCAGACTACTCCCCGGGCTACTGTGCTTGTGCGGAGGACTGACTGACTACTGCCATGATATTGACTACTGTGTTCTACGTCTACGCCGACCCCAACTGTCTTTGGGCCATTCTCCTTTGTTGTCTGTTTGTGGTTTTGATATGTCTGGTATTCTTGGGTTGTGCTTATAATCCAACCAGCATGCCTGACGTATCCAAATCCACGAACTAGACTCGGCTGGGATGTGTGGCGTCAAGGCAGGGGTCGTTGGCAACAAACAAACAGCTAACCTAACCCGACTGTCGCTTAACGCAGCAAATTGCAATTAACTGCCTTGTCGGTGGGTTATAATCTGTGTGGTGTGGTGTTTCTGCATCTGTCATCGTCTTCGTGCTTGTCTGGGAAGGGGGGGGAGGCTAGACGGATCGATGGGTGCGGCGCCTGCATTAGGAAGTCCCTTCGCGCCGCTGCGGCCCTTAGATTTGCATTTTTTTCCCTCGTTTCAATAGTGTGGAAACGAACGAACGTTGTTGAAATAAATGTTGTGGCCAATTAATTACCCCATTGTGACTTTGCAGGCAGCAGGAGGCGATGATCTCTCGTTCGACGGCCAAATACTCTCGGCAGCGAGATCGATTGCCTCGGCGGTGCAGCTGCTCGTCAAGGCCGCGTCCGAGGCTCAGCGCGAACTCGTCGCCCAAGGCCGCCTCGACCCCCGTCCACCGACCGTGACCGGTGGTCAGCTGGCTTCTTCCTCCGACTACCAGTGGTCCGAGGGCCTCATCAGTGCCGCCCGAACCGTCGCAGCCGCCGTACAGCAGCTCTGCGAGGCCGCAAACGCTCTCGTCCAGGGCCATGGCTCGGAGGAGAAACTCATCAGCGCCGCAAAGCACGTAGCCGCCTCGACCGCGCACCTCCTCATCGCCTGCCGCGTCAAGAGCGACATCAACAGCGTCGCCAAGCAGCGATTGCAGTCCGCGGGCCACGCCGTCAAGATCGCCACCGAGCATCTCGTAGCCGCCGCGCGACAGGCCGTGCCCCAGGACGACCGGGAGTTTGTCATCAGCCAGCGCATGGTCTCCGGCATCGCGCAGGTCATGGACGCGCAAGAAGCCGTCATCCGAAAAGAACGCGAGCTCTACGAGGCCCGAAACAGACTCGCGGCCATCAATAAGAGCCGCTACGAACGCGGACAGACCCCCGAAGACCTCTAACAACCCCCTGCCCTGCCACATGTCCTGTCAAATACAAAGTGTCCATCCATCCCCACGCGTGCCTTACCCACGAACTATTCCCGTTCTCGCCAAAGATGCTGACTTTAATCACCACGCAGAAAACGATAACTAGCTCACCCCATATCTTTATTCTCTTTCTTTGTCGGTTGTCGTAGCCTCCTGCCATTTCGTTAACCACATAAACCATGTCATTTGAGCGCCGGGGGCGGAAGAGGGGCGTTTCCGAGGACGACGAAGGCTACCACCAGGGCGGGGTCCAGGACAAAGAGGTTCCTGACCTGAGCGGACAGGGCATCGACCGGGAGGACGGATACCAGGTTGATGACCCCGACGAGACCCGCGAGTCTGCCCTCGGGGTCGTCCTTGGCGTAGAACGTGGAAATATGCCGCCCAAGCCAGGCGCTGTAGACCGGCGCGAGGGGCTCGGCGAAGGAAAGACAGCCGTAGGCACCGCCGAGCAGGCAAAAGACGGTGCCCAGCATGAGACGCACTTCCTCTGGATCGGCTACGGGCAAGTTGGTCGGTAGAAAGCCCTGGAGATCAGGACAGGAGTGAAGGATGAGTTCCCGCTGGCTGGGCTTGATGCCGGCGAGGTGGATGACGAAGGCGTGGAGCCAGGTGGCTCGCAGCACCGCGCTGAGCGCCTCGGGCCCGAGACCGGCGAGGAGAGGCGTCTTGGCGGTGGCGGTCAGGGCTGACAGCAGCAATCCGTCGTGCAGGAGCTCTGACGCCGACACCGGCGCCGGCGCCGGGGTGGAAGATGACAGCGCCGGCGCCGACAGGATCTCCAGGAAGCTGGGTGACGGCCTGGCAGCTGGGCCCTGCTTCCGCCGGGGTCCGCGCTCTTTTTGAACCGCTGAAAAATGAAAAAAAAATCTCTGGACAGGCAGGAACGGGGGGAACTCACATTCCCGGTTCATGTCCATTGACAAGCATTTCCTGAAACGAAATCAGAAAAAATTGGCGCGATTAACAAAGCATGCATGACCTACCGTAATCGGCAGGAAGGGCACCAGTTGCGGCGAGTTTTGTCAATGACACAGTTGTTGTCCCCTGCTGAAACGATGGCACAGTTGTTGTTGTGTCCCGCAGCGAAGAAAAAAATTGATCAGGAAACTCACTGATACAGACATATTTGATATTTCGCCGGATGCTGCGTTTGAAAAAACACGAACACCCATCGCACGTCCACAGACCGTAATGACGACCAAAACTCCGATCTCCGCAGATCTGGCAGGCTTCTGTCGCGGCAGCTTGGCGCCCTGAAATCCGGCACAGTACACTGTAATTCTCTTCGAGACAAGACAGAAGCCGTAAATCCTTACCCATGAAGTTCTTCAAGTGTTGCCCGAACCTTGGAAGAAGTTTGACACTGTCCTAGCGCGTTGGCAGAAGCATTTCGAGGAGCTATCTGGCATGCAGAAGGTAAACAACAGACAAGGCTACAATTTAATTGGTAGCACGGCCTACGTGTCATGCCGCTAACGAGCTCCGTCCGATTCGGTTACCTGTCTCTCCTGTGCGCGACCTTTGTTAGCCGCCTCGAGGCACGGGGAGTCGAGTTGCATCGGCTGCCGACCGCCATCCGATAACAATGCCGAGTCAACAGAGGTGCCATTTCAGAAAAAGACTTGCTCCGCTGTCTTTTCTGGGCGGTAATAAGCATTCCGCCACTTTCACCGTCACATTTCCTTGTTAAAGCTAAGACCACGAGTTTTTAATAAGCAATTAGTTACGTATTTTTTCTAAAACGATAAAAACAAGATTCGTTAATTAATGAATTTCAAATGAAATTGAAAAAAAGCACTGTCACACTTTGCCAAACAGTCGCCAAACGCGCACTAAAAAAAGTTAACGCCAAAAGCGAGAAAAAAAGAACTCTTTCCAAACTCGAGTTCTCCAAATATCCTGGAATTATGGTTGCTGGTGCTAATTATTCGAGCAACAGGAAGAAGATCCTCTACGTTGGCGGTCTGGCTCCGGAGGTGGACGAAAAGCTGCTGACGGCCGCGTTTATCACGTTCGGCGAGCTGGCGGGCGTCACTTTGCCGCTCAACAACGAATCCGGCAAGCACAGAGGCTTTGCGTGAGTTTTTCCCCTTTATCCCTCATCCCAACGTTTCTTTCAGGTTCGTCGAGTTTTCACTGACCGAGGATGCGGCTGCCGCGCTGGATAACATGCATCAGAGCGAGCTGTTCGGCAGGACCGTTCACTGCAGCTTCGCGCGACCGCCGAAGGCGACCGAGGGCAGCAGTCGACCTGTCTGGGCGGACAACGAGTGGCTGAAGAAGTACGGCGGCGGCGGAGGAGCGGCTGACGGGGAAGAGGAAGCTGGCGGCGATGCGGAGGCCGGGGCGGATGCGTCGAACGCGCCGAAAGAAAAACCCGCTGCCGGGCCTGAGATCAAGTTGCCTCGCGTCTATTTTGGCATCAAAATTGGAGCCAGGTGGGTTTTATGCAGTTTTTTGGGTTTTTATGTGTTTTTTTGCAGATATGTGGGCAGGATAGTGTTTGTCCTGCGATCAGACATCGTCCCGAAGACGGCCGAGAATTTTAGGTCACTGTGCACCGGTGAGAAGGGTTTCGGCTACGAAGGTTTGCATTTTTATTTTTTTCATGAATTCACTTATTATTTGTCTGTAGGATCCGTAATGCACAGAATCATCCCCAAATTCATGATCCAAGGCGGGGATTTCACAAAAGGCGACGGCACGGGAGGAAAATCGATCTACGGCAGCAAATTCAACGATGAAAACTTCAATCTGAAGCACGTCATGCCGGGTCTCCTCTCCATGGCCAACTGCGGTCCCAACACGAACGGCTCGCAGTTCTTCATCACGACGGAGGTCACGCCGTGGCTCGACGGCAAGCACGTCGTCTTCGGCCACGTCCAGGAAGGCATGAATGTGGTCCGACAGATCGAGGAGAAGGGCACGACCGCCGGCAAGCCCACCGCCCAGGTCGTCATCAGCGAGTGCGGCCAGATCGAAGAAGCCTCATGAATTTGTGATCTCTCTAAGTTTATGTACACACATGAAGATGCCGTATCTCTGGGAAAACACATCGAAGGCAAAAAGTACCGGGCACGGAGGAGCGTGTTTTGAGGGTTAGGGACAGTGCGGGGACGGGGGAGGGTCCCCGACGCCGACACCGACGTTGGACAGCTGGAAGGCCTTGTTGTTATTGCTGTTGAGGGGTGCCGTGTTCTCCGTGGCGCCCGCTGCACCGACAAAGTCGTAGCTGTCGCGGGAGGCGCGCGAATTCCGATTGGACGATACGGGAGAGGCCGAGTTGTCGCTAAAGCCGAGCGAGGCGCCTCCGAGCGAAGTGCTCGACTTCTTGCCCGGCAGGCCGACGAACGGCGCCATCAGATTACGGAGCGTCTTCACCCAGCGCTGCTGCGTGCGTTCAGAATCCGCGCGGAAGATGAAAGTATTGTCTGTGGTCGCCGAAGTGCTCGGCGACTGTCTCCGGAGGCCGAATTTGATGTTGGAGCTGTCCACGTGCTCCACTACGTACACGTCGTTGAGCTGAAAGAAATAGAAAAATTTTTATTCGCGCATAACAAAAAAAAAGAGCTGAGTTACCATAATGCGATCCTTGAAGCAGTAATGCGTGCCGGTCTCGTCGCGCTCTTTCTTCGCCAGAATGAGGTTGTTTTCAAAAAGAAAGACCTGATAATCCTTCTCCCGCTTGAACATTCGCTTGGGCTCGGTCACGATGAACTCATCCGTCATGACAAACTCTGTGATCTGATGATTCCTGAAGTCCTCGAATGCGAGCAGCTTGATGTAATCATTGGCGTAAGTCGTGATGGCGCCGACGCTCTCCGCGACGTCGCGGATCTCGGCGATTTCGTAGGGCGCGAGTTCGATGAGTCTCTTGAGCAGCAGGCCGTACTTGAAAAGCCTCTGCACCGGCCACATCAGCACCGAGTCGAGTTTGAGCGCGACATTGCGCTCGGCTTCGAGCCGCGCGATGACCGGATGCCTCGCGCGAACTTCTTCGAAGAAGCGAACGACTTCCGGTGAGTGAACCAGCTGGTCGTTCTGCTCTTTGTTCACGATATACTCGGTGTAGAGCTCACGAAGCCGATCGATGTTGTTCACAAAGGCGCAGCCGATGAGGGTGGGGTTGTCCGTATAACTTATGAGATCGTTGATAAACACGCTGAAAAATAACAACTCGTCCTCTGCTCCCGGAAGCGCGATAACACTCCCGAGTCCCTGTTTTCCCTGTTAAAAAAAAGCACAGACAAGCATGAATTCTTCCCTTCTTCTTTCCAGATTAAAACGAAAAAGAAAGAAGAAATCGAGCACAACTGCTAATCCCAAAAATTGAAGCGCGCAGCTCCGGAAAAAACGATGGCTTAACTCGTTCGAAAAAAAAGCAACTCACTCTTTGTGGAAGTGAAACAGCTTGCGAATGTTGCCGAAAATGGCGGCTTCCTTGCCCCGGAGCGCCTGCGGCAACGAAGCCTCGGCGTTGGCGCGGATGTAGTCCGTGAGGTAGACGTCGATGGTCGTCGCGAGCACGTCAATGTACTTCTTCTCGCCGTCGATGAGTTCGAACATGGGCCGCCTTAAAAGTAATTTTGAGATAGGCCAGGTGTGCCGGTCGGTGGCACCGCAGGCGGCCAGGAAGGGGTTCCCCGTAAACCGTCTAGTGGACAGGAGAGGCGTCGATGGCGCGGAGATCGGCTTGGGCGCGGTGGGAATCGGCGGGGGCGAGTCGTCGTCGAAGCAGCCGTCGACAAAGTCCTCCTCGTCGTAGAACTCGTCATCCCAGTCCATCTCCAGTCGGCAGTCCGGCGCCCGTCGTTCGTCTTCGGTAAATGTCACGGCCAGCGCGGCAGGCGGTCGTCGACGCGGGCCCGAAGACGAAGACGACGGCATGGAAGTGGACGGGTCATCTGCGAACTCGACGATATGATGGAGGTGGCTGGTCGAGACGGAGGCCGCGAGCGGCGCTCCCGCAAAGAGCAGCGCTTGACGCACGCGACCCGTCGACCCGATGGCAACCTGGCGCTGGCAAACCTTTGTCACGTATCGGCGAATCGACTGCCGAAATCCCGAGTCACGGGTAGCGTGCATACCACCGCGTTTGCTATCAGAGGCGAAAAACGCTTCGCGTCGTCCTCTCGGACGACAGCGGCCGGCAAGAATGACAAAATTCCACTGTTGTTTGCGACTTGATGAGGCGAAGAAGACGCGGGGCCACGGTGCGTCACACGCAGTAGACAACTTACTCGAGTACCGCGACAAAAAACAGACGCAAAAAAAAGAGCGAACGATGATGGCGGTCGATTGTCTGTCACGCTGTTGTGCGCTGGTGCTGCTGCTGCTGCTGATGATGACTGGGGTGATACCGGGCCCGTTGCTCGCAAGTGGCTTTTGTCATTTTATCTTCCTTCGTCCGCACGTGTCAGAACATGCACGCTTACACCTCTCTCTTCACCTGACAAAAGATGACTCTCTGCCGTACCCAGGGAACGAACGCCGCTCGCTTGGAAACTCTCTTGAACACGGCTCATCCATCTCGTTTCCATGACACTGCCCATGGGCACCGCTACCAGCAGAAGCCCCTGTCTCTCCCATCCCATCCAATGTCGTGCCACCGACATCGACTTCTCCTCTTCTGTCCATAGCCCTCCCCGGGATCCGCGTAACCGTGAAAAAAAAAAGAAACCGACCTCATCTGGCTGTCGGCCTTCTGGTCATCCGTCTGATTCATTTTGTCCTCGATGTTGCAATCGCTGAGCCGCTGCTCTGACGTCTCCTCGCTCGTCGTCGATGCGCCGGATTCGTCGCCACCCCGGACGGCAGCCAGCAGACGGCTGTACGTGTGGAAAGCCTCGAAGAAGGTGTCGAAGGCGTCGCGCACTCTCTGATGCAATTCACGGATTTCGGCCGTGTGCATGTCGGTGACCACGCTCTCGAAATAGGTGTCCACGTGCCGGTAGAACTCCTTTACCGACATTCGCTTTGCCTAGAAAATAAAAATTTTCATGCCGCTCAAGTTTCAAAAAGATCATTCGCAAAAAAACGGCCGGCAGACAGGTGATTGATCTCACCGCAGAAAAAAAAGAAAAAAACGGCTTTGAAGCATTCCGCGTTTTTTTGCCACTTTTCGGAAGCAAAAAGCACTCCCGGGCAAACAACGGATAAGAACTCACCTTTACGACGCTCTTGAAATCGTTAAAGTTATTAGCGTGCTCGTCGATCTCCTCGCGCTTCTTCTGCTTGAGTTCCGCAATCGAGGCCGTCGGATTCAGGATTTTAGACGCGGGTTCGCTTCGGAGCCAGGAGAATAGATCCGCGGCCGCTGCGCGAAGGAATACGGTCTTTTGGCACTGTTCTATGCGCTTTTTCTTGTTGTTGAGGATGCCCAGTACCTCGGGCTGCTTTTCCTTGAGATACCGCTTATATTCAAGGATGATCTGCTCCTTGGGTTTAAAGTATTCCGGGTTTCCCGGACAGTTGCGCAAAGCCTTGATAAAGTTGTCCGTGATCTTGAGCATGTACAGGGTGCCCTGCATGAATTTTTCCCGGGTCGCGGCTTCCTTCGTGATGACATTTGCAATGTTGTGCGCCTTGTTCGAGTCGTTGCCTGACTGGTCGTCCTCGCAGAAGTCGTGTCTCTCGTTTGGATCTTGGTCGAGGAATTGCCTGATCACGGAGAGGATCTGAAAAAAACCAAAAAAAAGTAAAAAAACACTGATAATTAATCACTCACAGTTTCATTGTAATTGTAATAGTTATGAGCGCTGTTCGCCAGCTTCTGACACGCGCTGATCATGTTCTGGTAGATCTCCCACTTTTGTAATAGATCGTCGCTCTTGCGCATCACAATCTGCCGTTGTTCGCCTTCGCAGGCAGGCGCAAAGTTTCGAATGAGTTCGTACGTGTGCTCGAACTGTGGCGCGCACTGTTCGTAGTGCTTTTTGAGTTGCTTGAGGTCAGTGTGCATTTTCTGAACGTCGTGTTTCGAGTCCGGCACGGCGCGCATGAGTCTCTTAAGCGTGGTAATCTCGCCTTCAATGCTGCGAACGACGTCGGTGGCCTTTTTCAGGTGATGGTGAATGTCTCGGCAGAGCACGATCTTGCTCGTTACGTCCTCCGCCTTCTGCATGACCTCCGCCTCGAGAGCGCAGAAGTTGGCCTGGCTCTCGCGGAGTACTTCCACGATGGGCCGACCGTCCACCGGGTTGAGGAGGCGAAGGTTGTTCTCTTCGATGACCTAAAAAGCGATTGATGTCTCCAGAAGCCTAATTACGGGATCCACTCACCGCCAGGAGCTCGGCAAAGTAGTTCTTGAGGTCAGTGGAGACCTCGTTGACCTGTTTGACGTTTTCCAAGTGCGCGGGGTACAGAATGTGGTACTTCTGCGTGTTTTCGTGGAGCAGACCTCTGAGGTCGTCGCGCCAGGAGGACAGCTGCACGCAAGAGTCTTGGGCTTCGATCAGGTGCATTCGAACACGCTGGCCGATTTTTAGGCATGATCGCTCGTATGGCCAACGCTCCATTTCCTGATTATGACGGGTTTCTGAAAATGCAAACATGCACAAACCCCCGGCAAAAGTCTTAACTCACGGATTTCAGCAGTGAGTTCCTCGATGTGCTTCTTGGAGGCCTCGTTCTCGACGCCCAACGACGCGCGCTGAACATCCAGAAGATTCTGGAGCTGCTTGCTCTCGCTGAGCACCTTCTCAAAAGCATCAGACGTCGCCTGCGTCTCATTGACAAACTTCTCACGAAGACGATCGTAGGCCTCTCCGGACTCGCCAACAAGTTCGTAATCATGAACGCGGGAGTTCAGCTCGTTGTACCAGTTGACGATCTCTCCGTGATGGATGTGAAAGATGATAGAAAGCGCGAGGAGCTCAGCGCGCTGCTCGGCCCGCTCGCGGAAGCCCTTGACGCCCGTCTGTAACTCGACGTAACGCTGCTTGACAACAGCAAGCTCACTGGCGCTCTGGCCGCCGCCCTTGATCAGAAGCTCCGCGACATGGACGAGTTGCTGCGCGTTGCGGTGCGTGTTGAAGGCAATTGTCTGGAACTGCTCATGTTGCTTTTTCAGACTCCGGGCTTCAGCAGTCGCCTGGCCAATGCCGTACTTCTTGCGGAGATAGGGTTCGCCGTGCTTGTTGAGCCACTCCAGCACGGACTCCGACTCGGACATGAACGCGAGGAAGGACATGCGCTGTTCGAGCTGCGTCTTGATCGGTTCGTAGGAATCATGGACTCGGCGTTTCGACCTGATCAGATTCTGGATGACTTCGAGAACGGTCTTGTACGAATCCACCTGGCCGACGCGCTCATTGCCGTAGCATCTGATCATGAGCTGAGTAAGATTCTGCGCTTCGTTGTACGCCTCAGAATAGGCGAGTTCAATAGACTCGTCGTATTCTCTGAATTCCTTCTCGACGTCTTGTAGGTCGCCAAGGCTTCGACTGAGGTCGACGTTGTTGGTAGCGAGCACGCGCTCCCAGGCAGGCAGGTTGGCGAAGTACTCCTCGGTCTTGACGCGAAAAGCGAGAGCGGTGCGGAGAATCTCGGTCCGCTGCTGAAGACGGGCGTTGACAAAGGCCCAGGTGTCCTTGTGCTGCTTGAGGAGATTCTCGATCTGCGGCGACGCGACGTGGTCGCTTTCAATCAGACTGCGGCCCAGCGAAGCGATGTAGTTGTATCCGTCGGTGTTGGTCTCGAAGAAAACCTCCTGTTCACGCAGATGGCGCTTTGTCTCTTCGGCAGTAGCGCCGATGACGCTGAAGCGCTGGTCGATCACCGAAAACTTGGATTCCAGCTGGTCTTTGAACTTGCGAACGTTCATCTCGAAGGAGGCGAGTTGTTTTTGCTTGTCCGCCTCGAGTTTGTGTTCCTGCGTTTCCCGAGCGAGGCTGTCCTTGGTTTTCCTGATTTCGGCAGCCAGACGCGTCACATGGGGCAGAATGGCAGCAAGATCGGGGTTTGGCGTGCCTCCGACGGCTCCGGCACTCGCCATGATCCTCTGCTGCAGGTGATGTACGTCCTCATTGAGCGATCGAATGGAAATCTCGCCAAAGCGGATCTCAAGCTCATCGACGACGCCCAAACCAGCGATTCCATTGGACGCAATGCCATTCTCGCCCCGCAGAAGTCGGTGTTGCATCGCGTGTCGGTAGTTCTCGCAATCCGTAAGGGCCTGTGAAAGACGTTGCACGACGCGTTCCACCTCGTGGCGGGTCGCGATCCACTCTTCTGCGTCGTAGACCAGCGCGCCGTTGAACTCCTTCAACAGCTGCGAGGCATCCACTAGCTTGGTGAGGTGCTCGATCGATATGTACTGCACGTCGAACTTGTATTTGGCCGGTGCCGACGAGATTTTGTGTTTGAACGTCGATTTGAAGAAGTTGTCCGGCTTGATGACGTAAACGCAGCCGACGACCCCAGAAAACGATTCCTGGATGCCGCGGAGTATGGGCTTCACGGACTGCCATGTCGTGCCTTTGCGAGTGCCGATGATGAAAATAAATCCGTTCTTGCGAGCTTTGTCCCTGCAAATTCCAGAAAAATTACTTTTTTTTTCACATAAAAAATCTTATGCCGTCGCATCAGCCCCATAAAAATGCAAAACGTGTTTGGAAAAGCCCCATTTTTAAACAATATTAAAATGTTTTCTCAGAAATCCCTAAACCGGCATTGAGCGCCTTCGTGAGTCATAAAAACTCTATTTTAATATATTCGGTGCACGACTTACGATGTGACAGAATAAAAGTATCCCAGCAGGTTCCGGAGGTCATCTGCGTTGGCCGAAGTCTCGCGGGAGGGAAAAAAGATGACGGGCCGCAACTGGCGATCCCGGGAACCCGGCAGGATGGCCACCCGGTCTTTGAGGGGCGTAATGACATCGGTAACGTATCGGCCAACAGCGTTGGATGTCGAAGGCTCGTTCATGGTGCGTCGCGGAAGGTCATGGAGCACCAGCGGAGATCGGGCTGGGCCGAGGCAGTCTGAAACGCGTCAGTTGGTCTAGAGTACATGGGAAAGCACAAAAAAAGGGGAATTACGAAACGAGTCAAAGCGTTGACTCCTCAGCACTCCGCGAGGGACAAAAAAGGAGCGCTGAGTGCTACCAGCATTCGTAAATGTTAAAAAAAAAAGATCCGCCGTTTGATTACATCAAAGTCACTCTCCGAGTTTTTTTTCCAAGGGGCTCGGCTGGGAGAAACTAAACGATCCCCGTTGGGAGGGGTATCGTAGCGGTGCAACCCAGGTGAATGAATCATGCTCGGGTAAGTAATAAAACGGAACAAAGAGCCCGAAAAACTGGACAAGACAAAAACTAGGCAAACAAACAAACAACAGTGATAAAAGCAAGCGAACAACAAACAAAAATCCACAACGTTGGATGCAACAGTCTAAAAAATCTTTTGAAGCCATTCCAGGTTAAATATCAGCCCGGCGTTCGTTCAAAAGCAGAAACATGCATTGGCAAAAAACCCGCGGTGAGAATTAAAGCGGTCTAGTCTCGTTTCCTGAGGCAACATCAAAAGTAACGAGGTAGTGAGAAAAAAAAGATGGTACTACGCTGATGTGTAATAAATAAACATCAAACTGCCGTTCCCAGCGGAAAGCAGGGACACGCTTGTTTGTGTCCGTAGAAGACAGTCCATTGTCTTGGCGGCAAAGCGGAAATCGATCCGCGCCGGCGGCAAGACGTGGCACTCGTCCGGGACAAAGGAACGCCTTTTTTGAAGATGAAAAAAATGCAAACGGGCCGAAATGACCTTCAAGCGTATCAGCTACCAAATCAGCGGCCAGCACACGCCGCTTCTTCTTCTTCTTTGCCTCGCGAAAGAAAGAACAAGCACAATCGATCAGAAAGGAGGCAAGCGCTGGGTCGTCGTCTATTTGTCACCTGTGCGGAGTGCAATCGCTCGCGGCGGCGCTGGCGGTGGCGACGACGATGACACGCACAAAAAATATACACTCGCGATCCGCGGCCCAGTCCAGAGCACAAGATGTGCGTCGAAGCGGAGCAGAGATGCACCCGATCGATGATGCGCGCTTGTCGCCGGCGACCACACAGCCGCCAGCGGTCAGCAGCGCGAGCGTGTTAACGGTCAGTGAACTGGATGGTCACCGCGCGCGCAGTCAACGACGTTCGGGCAAGCCAGTCCGCATTCAATTATCTATCGCTCAAGGTTATCACTGTGGATTACGTGTGCGGAAAAGGCGAAGACAGCAGACAGGCCGAAAGCAGTTAGCATCGCGTGCAGCCGGCCGGGGATGACATTGTGCCGCGGCAGCTGACCGCGCTGGTGCGCGACAGACGGACAACGGACGACGGTCTCGGACGCGGCCGCGGCAGCGCGCGCGGGAGTCGAGCCGGCTGCTGCTCGCTCTCCCGGTCCAGCTCAATCCGTCCGCGCGAGCCATGACGGTCATTTGAGTCCACTTGTCGCTTGCTACTGCGCGCAGCACAGCACAACAGCTTCGAGATCATGATGCGACTCGAGTGGCCGGGACTGGTCCCTGGTGACACTTGATCTGGATTACAGGAAGCGGTATGTATAATATATCCTCGGGCGCACTCGAGTTGGCGAGAACTGTCACCGATCCCTCGCAGTCCGACATCTGGAGCACTCCGGGACGAGGATGGCTTCGAGTGCATCGCAGCAGAAACCGTTTCCGTTTGCGGTCACGCGTTCGATCCGGTTTGCTCTCATCTTGATGCTTTAAAAAAACTCTTCCTTCACCTTTCCTTCGCAAACGCGGAACAAGGTGTCCCGCCAAGGCAAAAAATCTTCCTTCCTTCCTTCTTTCCTTGTGGCAGGCAAGCACGCACGTCGCCCGAGCAGAGTTGAGACATTCGACGAACCCGGAACGCCCTCAAATTGCCAGCGACAAATGCCTCATCCCTGTCTCTTTTTTTAAAACTTTCAAAGAACAACAGATGGCACCGAAGACATTCATCACGCGGCTGGCGGCAAATCATATTGTATAACAAATAACCTTTTGACTGAGAAAAAAAACTCCTGGTGCGAAATTTCATCGCGGCTCGTATTCTTACATGAAAGTGATCTCAAATTTGACACTGCTCTCGTCGAACAGTTGCTTTTCGACGGTTATGGGCTCTCCCCGCTTGCCGTTGCGTTCGTGCTCGTGGCACTCGATGACATAGCTCAGACTGAGCTCGAGAGCGAAGGGCATGTCACCTTTCACCTCGTCCAGACGCTGCACGATAGTTTGGAACCACTTGTTCGCCTCGTCGATCGACTTGTCACATTCCTGAAAAAAAAGAAACATTTATGTATGTGAGCCGCGCTGACTAATGCAAGTCTTTTTTCCCACCTCGGAACTGCAGCAGATGGATTGCCGGCGAGCGCCAAAGTCCAGCAGGCGTAGGTTGGGGAAGATTGCGCCCAGCGAGACAAAGGCCGTGCCGTAGTCGACGTCGTTGCCGTAGTCCCGGTAGATTTCTAGTGTTTCGACGGATTCCTTGGTTTTTCTAAAAAAATACGCCGTTCAATAAAGACATTTTTTTGAGCCAGACAAACCCATCCTGAACGGCTTCCTTGATCGTCGGCATGAGGCGATTCAGCTCCCAGAGGCAGCAAACCTCCACCGTTCGTGGCTGGAGGTTGGCGTTGTAAATCAATCTCTGCAACCAGTGAATTAAACATTGCGTACGCCCCAAAAAAACAAACCTTGAGCTTAGACCCGCTGACCGACCGAATAATATAGTGAGGACACTCGATCGGTTTTCGGATGAAACTGAGGAAAGCGTCGTCCTGGAATTCCAGAATCCGTAGCCTGTCACTCGCTTCAACGACCTGGGCTAGTACGGGGCATTGTTTGGGTGAGATGATGTTGCCGATTCTGATGTGTTTCAGCACTGAAAATGAATACGAGGGGCGTAAAAACAGAAAAAAAGTGATTTTCAAGTTTTTCAACTCACCATTCCTCTGGCTGAGTCTGTCGAGGAGTTCCGCAACGTCTTCAGAAGTATGGGAGTACGGGATAACGAGACATTCAACGACGTCCGCAAGCAGATCGATGAAGAAGGGCAAAGGGAGGTAAGTGATAAGGGCCTGCGAACGCCAGTTCCGGGTCAATTCGACAGTTTTGTGCTTCCTGCGAACGGCAGAGAGCAGAGAAGGCATGACTTCAGGACTTGAAGCCTGCAAGCACCAAATGAAAACTCCGGGCAAGAAAAATGAACCCAAAACTTACAATAAGCTTCATAGTGGATTCGCGGTCTTCGGTATCCGCAAGGGCCTCGAAGACTTCTTCGAGTACGATCGAGCTCAAAGGACGGCGCGACATGATTTGATTCATTCGAGCAATGATACTGCGTCGAGAATGAGATGGTCGTCGTAAAAAAGCATGTGTGCCTTGCAATCAGGTGGCCCAGGCCGGTCGAGCGCTCCTCCCTTGCATTCGCAACAGTTGTCAACATGCTCTCGATCGCGGACTGCGGACCGCCGAAATCGACAACTGACATTTCGCAGCCATAAAATACGCGCACACATTCCGGCCAGCGGCGTTCGCCATGGCGGCTCATCGCTCGTTCTTTCATCAGGCGCAAAAAACACTGCTCGACTGCAGCCGGGTGTCGTAATGATGTGCACCGAGCTCCTCCTGGTCAAGTCAATCTGCGAGCCTTTACTTCCGTATTTCTGGTTTCATTACTCAAACTGACAAGGAAATTAGTCGGAGAAATTTATTTGCACCCGGCTGATAGGTCATGCCATGGATTGCGACTTGACTAGGCGGTAGTAGAGCCCGGCGCGCTCGAGCAACTGCTGGTGCGTGCCGGCTTCTACGCAGCGGCCGTTCTCGATGCCGCAGATGAGGTCGGCGTTCTGGATGGTCGAGAGGCGATGGGCCACGACGACGCAGGTCCGGCCGGAGGAGGCCCGGTCGAGGGCCTCTTGGACAAGCCGCTCGGACTCTCCGTCGAGTGCGGCGGTCGCTTCGTCGAGCAGCAGAATCTTGGGTTTCCGGATGATCGCCCGCGCAATGGCGATGCGCTGACGCTGGCCACCGGAGAGCCGGGTGCCGCGCCCGCCGACGCTCGTCTCGTAGCCTTCGGGCAAACTGCTCACGAAAGCGTCGATGTTCGCGAGTCGAGCAGCCGCTTGCACGTCAGCGTCCGAGGCCTCCGTGAGTCCGTACGCAATGTTGTCCCGGATGGAGAGGTTAAACAGGGTTGGTTCCTGACTGACGAGCGCGGTAGAACCCCGCAGATGCTGCACATTGAACTTGCGGACGTCCGTGCCATCGACGCGCAGTGCACCGGCTGTCACGTCGTAGAAGCGCTCGAGCAGCTGAATCAGCGTTGACTTGCCGCAGCCACTGGGCCCAACGAGCGCTACAGTCCTGCCCGGTTGCACTCGGAGGTGCAAATCTTGCAGGATCCGTACTTTACGTGTGTTGGGGTAAGCAAAATCGACGCCGTCAACTTCGATGTCTCCGGTGATAGCCTGAAAAAACGACTCACAATCTACACCGGACCAGGTAATAAAACACACCTTTGTGACACCATTCGTAGCCAAACTGTCGATCTCTGGTTGCGCATTCAGCATGCTGAACATGATACCCGCAGATATGCGGGCCCGAATGAACTCTGGGAAATAGGACGCAGATGACGCAATAAACGTGCCGGTGACCGTTACTGCTTCTACGACTCTAAAAGCACACATCAGCCGGCGCACAGCAGAGTAAAAACTTACTGAAAAATGGCATACGGCTGTGACCAATCGTTGATGACGAGCCACATGCCGAAGAGGTAGCAGGACCAAAAGTTCAATGCAATATACGAATTCGCCGTGGCAATGCTGACAGACATCATAACGCCACTTACGTAGGTTCGCAAGTGCGGAGCGCGCGCGGCGTCACCGAACTTCTCGAAGATGTGCTGCTGACCGGTGAGCGCCTGAACGGTTTTGACGTTCTCGATGGATTCCGTCACAATCCGGGATGCGTCTCCGGCGGCCTTGGCGTCAGCTATGCCGCGCTTTTTGAGGTAAAACGAGATAACAGCCTGTATTAAAATGACAACGAGTGCGACAAAGAGGCAAAAGAGGGCCTCGTTCCAGCCGACGACAAATCCAACAATGAGGCCCGCGACGCCGGCCGTAAAGCCTTGCAATACTTCGGCGAAACGCTGGTCAATGGCAGCCTGAACGTTGGCGGCGTCTTGCGAGAGTCGAGACGTGAGCGCCCCCACGCTGTGCCCGGAGGCATCGAAAAAGGTTGCATCTTGGCGCAGCAGATTTTCATAAACAGAAGTCCGGAGGCGATATGCCACGGTTTCGCCCGCTTTGCCAAGCATAAAACCGGAGAGGAAAGTTGTGACCCCAGCGACGATGGCGATGATGCCAAAGAGAAACGAGTTTGTCACCGCCTCGGCCCGAATGGCCTCCGCATTGCCGTCAGCCTGGAATATGGCAAGCGCCTTGAACATGCGGGTGTAGACAACGGTGTATGCCGGCCAGCTGCAGCCCCGGATGACGGACATCACAAAGCCGGTCCCAAAGTACCGTATATCGCGGCCAATGTAGCGTAGCATCTCACAAGCGGAGGGCACATATCCGCCTTCCAATTTCAACTCCTCCTGTAATCTGAAACCACAAATTTAGGTAAAAAAAGCCCACAGATACAAACTCCTCAACGTTAGAGCCGTCCGCGCTCCGTAAAGAGGAAAAGGAACGACTGAGGCGTTTGAATGTAAGCAGGGATGATGAACTCGAGTGTAGGGCTTCTTTTCCGTCTTCTTCTACGATCACAGCTTCCGCAGTAGAGCCTTTTACGTGCTGGGCTGCGACGAGCTGTTTGTAAGCCCCGTCAAAAGCAAGCAGCTCCTCATGTGTGCCGGACTCGACTATGGTGCCTTTGTCAAAAACGATAATGCGATCCGCGTTGCGAACAGTCGAGAGCCGATGAGCAATCGTGATAGTCGTACGCCCGGAAGCTGCGGCGTCCAAGGCAGCCTGAACAACGCGCTCGGCTGTCGTGTCCAGCGCCGATGTCGCTTCATCGAGCAGCAAGATCCTGGGCTGACGAACGAGGGCACGGGCGATGGCCAGTCGCTGTTTCTGGCCTCCAGAAAGCTTGATGCCGCCTTCCCCGATAAAAGTGTCGTAGCCCTGCGGCAGCTTCGAGATAAAGTCATGCGCGTTGGCCACGCGGCAGGCCTCCTCAATGTCCTCGAGACGAACATCGGCCCTGCCGAGACGGAGGTTGTCGACGATGGACGCCTGGAAGAGAACAGGCTCCTGTGAAACAATGCCGACGACGCTGCGCAGCCACTGCACGTTGACATCTTCGAGCGGGACGCCGTCCAGCGTGACGCTGCCTCCTTCCTGCGTGTAGTACCGCATGAGCAGTCCCACCAGAGTTGATTTTCCGCAGCCCGAGTGGCCCACCAGTGCGACCGTCTGTCCGGGTTTGACTTCAAAGCTGATGCCGTTCAGCACTGTGATCTCCGGCCGGCTGGGATAGCGGAAATGTACGTCCCTGAACTCGATGTGCCCCTCAACATCGTGTAGAACAATGCCGGCTTTTGACGTGCAATCAAGGGTCGGCTTCTGTAAGTGTCAGCCGTAAACGGTCAAAGAATTAGCAACGTACTCTGTCGATGACCTCAAAAAGCTCGCCTGCCGCTGCTTTGGCTCCGAGAAGAACGTCGATCTGCGGCAGTGCATTGCTGAAGCGCATCGCTCCGACCATAATCGTCCAGAAAACACTAAACACCTTGCTGCTGACCATTCCTTCGTAGACCACGAGCATGGTGCCGTAGTAGAAGACGCCGCTCATAAAGGCGAAGATCACGAGTTGCATGCAGGCGGCGAAAAAGGCAGTGAGTGCGGCCTTGCGAATACCAATGACCCGTCCTTGCTTTAGACGAACTCGGTAGCGCTCCTGCTCAAAATGCTGCGCGTTGAAAGCCATCACGGTCCGAATGCCGGAAAGCACTTCGTCCGCGATGGCGCCCGCCGCCGAGTACTCGTGCATCTCCTTGCGCACTGACGCCGCGAGTGCTTTCGCCAAGGCAAGCACGGATAGCGCCATGCAGGGGATGATGCACAGCATGATGAGCGTCATCTTCCAGCTTTGATACAATGCAAACATCACTCCAGACACCAGGCAGCCCACGGCTTGGATCACGATGCCCAATTTGTCACTGGCGCCGTCTTTAATCTTTTCGACGTTGCTGCAATCACAAATTGTGTCAAATCGAGAATTAAAGAAGACTCACGCGTTGATTTTGTGCGTTAGCGAGCCAATCTCGTTGTGGTCAAACCACTCCATGTCTTGATTGAGAACGGAGCGAAGGAAACGCTGCCGGAAGCGGAAAACCTGCCGCTCACAGAGCGCAAACAAAGTCGAATTCTAAAAAATCAAATTGGTTTGCGCAAAACGCCCTGAAAAAAACTAACGCCAAGCAAGTTGGCCAAAAACATGAAAAAACCGTTGCCGAGAAAGATACAGGTGGTTTTCTGGATTCCGGCAACGAACTCGTCTTTGTCAAAGTCACCGGTGTCGTACTTCTGTTGGCCATTGATAAGAACTGTTACGAGGCCTTGGAATGCATACTGGGTGATCGGGAGGCTGGAGCCAGCGGCGAAACTTCCGATAATGCCCATTGCGAGCAGACAGTAGTCCCACCGATCGGCATACCGTAACTGCAAATCCGAGAATTACTACGCAAAATTTAGGAAACAAACCATTTCGCGGTAAGTAGCCGAGCGACATGTTTTGCAGTCTTTTGGTACGATGAACCACTCTTTAAGCAGGTCTTTCAACACGTGTTTCTTTGCCATCGGATTTTTGCACCTAAACAGTAACAGCGCAAAGAACTTTTTAGTTGAACTCACAATGAAATAAAAATGAATTTAAAAAATGTTGTTTTTGATTGATCAGAAACATGGTTATGAAATGTGATGTATCCCAAGGTTCCTCCAAAAAGGTTTCCTAAATACTTAGCTCCTCGCCAGGGATAAAAAATGGGTTTAATATAAATATTCTCCGGGGAACATTCACGCGATTCTCCTTGACTCTGCCAAGATCATCTTGAATTTCCCCTCAGAAAAAAGAATTTCAAGATGTATCGGGATCATTTCAGGGAACATTCATTTTTTTCCAATTTCATTTATTTCATTGTGTGAGGTGCAGGAACCTGAATCATCCCTGCTTCTCACACAAGTTATAACAACAACGAAATTCCGACAATACAAAAGCAAAATTTATATAAAATTAAAACAATAGCAAATCAGCGTCTTTCAGAGACAGTGATAAAAAAATTCTTGCAATCTGTAGTCTTCAATGCAGCTAGGCCAAACAAACCAGATCTCTATTGTGATCTCGAGCTTTTGTAATGAAGCAAGCCAACAAAGCCAAAATTGCCGCGCTAAGCTTTTGGGTTGCTCGAATTTTTCGAGCCGAGCATTCGAGCGAGCGGCCTGGCCTGCTCGCTCGGCACTAACGACAATGGCACAAATGATGTCCACTTGGGCGTCAATGTATCGATTTGATTTGTTCGTGAGTTCTTTTCCCCATCTGGACTACTTGCAGGAGAAACTTGCAAAGGCCCCCCAAGACCTTCTGATCAAAGAGTGTTATGATGTCACTCGCCTCATAACACTCTTTACGATCGACGAGGCACGTGACGAAATTCGACGCTGATCCCTGTGGGCTTATGACTTTTATTGCCATTTTTTAAATGATTTTCCTGTTTTTTGGATTCTTTAGCATGGGAACCTGCTAAAGCTATTTCGTATCCAGCAGAAGGAACACTTTGAGTACACCCGAGACCGTTGCCGCCCACATCCCGCCTGTGGATATCGTGGTTCGCGCAGACGCTATCATCCTTATCACCACTAAGACTCCCCAACCTAGCATGAAAATTAACTGATCTCCCACTTGACTCCAGACTCCGTGACATACCCCCAGCGTACAGCGTACATCGCTTTTCACAGACCTGTACTTCATTGTTTCTCGTTTCATTGTTAAAACTAACAGGGAAAATAGTCGAAACAATTTATTTGCACCCGGCTGATAGGTCATGCCATGGATTGCGACTTGACTAGGCGGTAGTAGAGCCCGGCGCTCTCGAGCAACTGCTGGTGCGTGCCGGCTTCTACGCAGCGGCCGTTCTCGATGCCGCAGATGAGGTCGGCGTTCTGGATGGTCGAGAGGCGATGGGCCACGACGACGCAGGTTTGGCCGGAGGAGGCCCGGTCGAGGACGACGAGCCACATGCCGAAAAGGTAGCAGGCCCAAAAGTTCAATGCAATATACGAATTCGCCGTGGCAATGCTGACAGACATCATAACGCCACTTACGTAGGTTCGCAAGTGCGGAGCGCGCGCGGCGTCACCGAACTTCTCAAAAATGTGTTGCTGACCGGTGAGCGCCTGAACGGTTTTGACGTTCTCGATGGATTCCGTCACAATCCGGGAGGCATCTCCGGCGGCCTTGGCGTCAGCTATGCCGCGCTTTTTGAGGTAAAACGAGATAACAGCCTGTATTAAAATGACAACGAGTGCGACAAAGAGGCAAAAGAGGGCCTCGTTCCAGCCGACGACAAATCCAACAATGAGGCCCGCGACGCCGGCCGTAAAGCCTTGCAATACTTCGGCGAAACGCTGGTCAATGGCAGCCTGAACGTTGGCGGCGTCTTGCGAGAGTCGAGACGTGAGCGCCCCCACGCTGTGCCCGGAGGCATCGAAAAAGGTTGCATCTTGGCGCAGCAGATTTTCATAAACAGAAGTCCGGAGGCGATATGCCACGGTTTCGCCCGCTTTGCCAAGCATAAAACCGGAGAGGAAAGTTGTGACCCCAGCGACGATGGCGATGATGCCAAAGAGAAACGAGTTTGTCACCGCCTCGGCCCGAATGGCCTCCGCATTGCCGTCTGCCTGGAATATGGCAAGCGCCTTGAACATGCGGGTGTAGACAACGGTGTACGCCGGCCAGCTGCAGCCCCGGATGACGGACATCACAAAGCCGGTCCCAAAGTACCGCATATCGCGGCTGATGTAGCGTAGCATCTCACAAGCGGAGGGTACATACCCGCCTTCTAATTTCAATTCCTTCTTGATGCGCTTCCCCGGTTCGATTATCTCTTCTATACGGTGATACTTACGACTGACAAACAACTTTTATAGTACAAGTCACAATTACAATATCGGGCACAATGTGGGCAATAGGGGTCGAATGGATGTGGGATCCAAGCCTGCCAGCCTGATCCTGGAGACCGCTTATATAGTGGTTCCAGGGGGCGTGTCGGCATGATCCGGGTCATCGCGGACAAAGGGACGAGGCGGGGCTGGGTCATCTGATGTAAACAATGACCAGTGCCTCTTTGTCTCGGGCGGCGTGGTGCCGTCCGGTGTCCTCGGGGTCCTCTTTGATACCTGATCGCGGTGGTATACATCCGCGATGATTGGCGGGTTTAGGACCGGAAAAGTCGGCGACGGTTTATCATAAACCTGTCTCCGATTTGACAAGTGTAAACTATTCCGGTTACGGTATGCGGGATACCGCATCCCTCCTGCCTTTAGGAAAAGAACCCAGGGGGGGTTATTTAAAGGTTTACAAAATTACTATTAAAATATTACACTATTGCAAAATCATCAATTATAAGGAATTACAAAATAAAGAGGAGAAATTAAAAGGTGAAACTCAGGTGGTCGTCGTCGAATTTTCTTGTGTGGGTGGCTTACATCTGGGTGTAGCCTTCGACGTAGCGTGTTGCGATGAGGACGTCGGCGGTGTCGTCTGGCGATTTATCAGATCCGGTGATCTGTCGAAGCTTTAGGTCGTCCAGATGGGTTCGATGGCATTTTCCATCTAAGTCGTCTTGAATTTCGCAGATCGCTCGGCCTTGGAGGGCTGAGACTTTTCCTGGCTGCCATCGGTTCTCGAGTGGTACGCGTCGCCAGACGCGATCTCCGATATGAAACGGATTAGAGCTTTGACCATGTGGCTGGAGTATCGGGTCGCTGTCTGCGTCGGCGCGTCTGGGTGTCAGGTTGTCGAGTGGGTGCGTAAGCAAGCGAGCGAACATAAGCTCGCTGGGAGATTGACCGATAACGCGGAGTGGCGTATTTCGGTAATCGGTTAACCAGATCTTAGCTGCTTCGGCGGGCTTCATGTCAGCGTTATCTTCCAGGATTTTCTTAACCGCTTTCTTGAAAGTTTGCACAAACCTTTCAGCAAGCCCATTGGATTCCGGATGATACGGTGGCGATTTCATGGTTCGTGTGCCGTTCTTCTGCATAAATGTGTTGAATTCTTCAGCGGCGAATTGTCTTCCGTTATCCGAGACCAGGACGTGGGGGTAGCCAAAGTTCTTGAAGATTTTGTCCAATTCTTCGGTGCAGTCTGATGCTCGGGTTTGCTTCATCGGAATTGCAAAGGGGAAGCGCGAATACGCATCAACGACAATTAGCCATGTCGCATTAAAGACTGGACCGGCGAAATCGATGTGGATCCGTTCCATAGGTTCCGTTGCTTTCTTCCAGGGCGTAATAGGTCGCTTTGGTATTTCTGGTGCATACTTGTTGCACAGGTGGCAGGTAGAACAGAGGTTTTCGATGTCTTTCTTGAGTCTCGGCCACCAAACGTATCGTCTGGCTAAGGCCTTTGTGCGTTCCATTCCTTGATGAGAGCGGTGTAGAGTAGCGAGGATGCGGGCTCTGTCTGTTTCCGGAATCACTAATCGATCGTCTTTGTACAGGTAGCCGTTTTCCATAGAGAGGGATTTTCTGACGTTGAAGAATGGTTGTAATTCGGGTGTCACGGGACCCTTCCATCCTTTAGAAATCAATTCTACGGTGGATTTGATCGTTTGGTCGCCGTCTTGGTTGATATACCTTTTGTGGTCGATTTCTTTGTCGTCGTCTTGATTGATGGGGGCAGATTCGTTTAACGGTTCGTGGTTTTCTTCTTCTTCTTTTTCTTCCGCTTCTGGTTCGCAGCCGAAGTATGATCGGTTGAAGTTGGCGATTTGTATAGATGATCTGGCGCGAGAGAGAGCATCGGCCAGAACGTTGTCGGGTCCTTTCAGGTAGTAGGAAGTGATGTTGAAGTCTTGAATTTGTAGTAACCATCGGTTGAGTCTAGTTGATTTTGACGGTGTTTCGTTGAGGTGAGTTAGGGGATTGTGGTCGGTATTCCAGATAATTTTTGTGCCGTAGAGAATATGTCGAAAATGTTCCAGTGTTGCGACGAGAGCAAGAAGTTCTTGTTCGGTAGTGCAATAGTTCTTTTCTGCCGAAGTTAATTGACGTGAGAAATAAGCAATGGCGTGTGTAGAGTCACGGTCGTCCGTTTGGAGTATTGCTCCTGCAATTCCCGTTATGCTGGCGTCTGTATGGACAATAAAGTCTTTGTCGTAATTTGGGGTTGCGAGGATGGGTGGTTTAGTCAGTTCTTCTACCAACGTTTTGAAGGCTAGTTGTTGAGCTTCGTTCCACTGAAACTTGATGTTTTTGCGGGTGAGTTCCGTAAGGGGTCTAGCGATTGAGGCAAAGTGTGGAATGAATTTCCTGAAGAAATTTGCTAGGCCTAGGAATCTCTTGACTTCGGTCGCGGTGGTTGGTGCTGGATATTTCTTGATTGCTTTGATGTGGTTGTCAGACGGGCTGATTCCATTGCAGTCGATATGATGTCCGACGTAGGTTACGTTGCGGTTTACAAGGGAACATTTCTCTGGATGAATTTTCAGTCCATGTTCTTTAAGTCGTTGAAATACTGCTTCTAGAGCTGCTAAGTGTTCTTCCACACGTTCAGAGCGGGTGAAAACGATGATGTCATCCATGTAGGCGAGAGCTATCTTTTCCAGTCCCTGTAGGACTGTTGTCATGACACGTGAGAAGATGGCTGGAGCATTCTTTAGTCCAAATGGCATGGTCGTGAATTGGTAAACTCCGGTTTCCGTTATGATTCCGCAGTATCTGCTTGTCTCGGCGTCCAAGGGTATTTGTAGAAATCCAGATTTCATGTCGAGGGTGCTGTACCAGTAGCATCCCGCTGTCTTGTTGAGTAGCGTTTCAATACGAGGAAGAGGATAAGGGTCAGTCTCGGTGACGTTGTTGAGTCTGCGAAAGTCCACACAGGGTCGTAACTTGCCGTTCTTTTTGGGTACAACGACTATTCCAGATACCCAAGGTGTTGTTGATTTGATGAGTACTCCGGTTTCTAGCATTTCGTTGATGAAGTTGTCGACCGCCGGTTTGGCTGTTTCCGGTATGCGGTAGGGTTGCGTTGATAGTGGCGTGTTGTTAATGACGTTCATTTTTGGCGCCGTGATAATACATTTTCCAAGGTCTTTGTCGTTTTGGCTGAACAGGTCTGAGTATTCGCATATCAGTTCTTGTAGTTTTTTCTGGTGTTGTTCGGGTATGTCGGTTTTCGGTAGTGTAATGACGGTTTCTGTCGTTTCGGGTGTTGTTCTCATTGAGGCGTAAGCTTCTGCCATGTTGAGCTTAGCGTTTCCAATTTTACAGGTTTTGTTGCCGTAGTCGATGATGAATCCGTTTGTGTAGAGGACATCTTCTCCTAGTAGAAGATCGTAGCAGTGTGAAAAGTGATCTTCTTCGATGACGATGGGGTTGCATTTGATTCTGGTGTTCTGAAGGTCTAGGATGATTGGAGCAACGTACATGCACTTGATAGGCGTATTGTTGATGCCAACTAGTCGTATTTCTTCGTTTGCTCTTTTGATCGGGATTTGATGTCGGTCTAGGAAAGTTTTGTGGATGACTGAGAATACGGCTCCGGTGTCGATGAGCATTCTTGCGGGAATTCCACTGATGAGTCCATCGATGTGTGCTTTGGTAGTGGCACATATTTGAGTAATCGTTGTTCTAACTGGATAGAGGTTTCGTAGTGGTAGCGGTTCGGCTTGATTTGCTTGATTTTCATGTCGGCGTTCTCGATGTCGAGTTCTCCATTGTCGAGCGTTGTTCCATAAACGGTTCGTTAGGAATGGTATATTGGCGTATTTCATGATTTCTTGTACTAGAGCTGGTAGAATGACTTTTGCGACGATGGTTAGGGTGATATACATGCAGCATGCGAAGACCCATAGTTGAGAAGGTCTGAGAATTCCTCCTGATAGAAATCCAAATAATCCGTTTGCGACGAGAGATTCAGCGAACTGGATCGCTTTCTTGCTTTGGTCAGCTTTGATCGGGTTGTTTGATGGTAGGAGTCCACTTTCTAGAGAGTAGTCCAGGGTGTCGATCATTTGTTGCACGTTCATGTGGTTGGTGATGTCCTTGTAGAAGCGATGAAATGAAAATATTTCGGACAGGTTTGTGAGTACGAGATTGGTGTAGATCTGGTGATGGTCACCAACGTTGATTTCTGGAAAATCGATTGTTCTGAATCTGCCAATTTCTACTAGTTTGTGGACAAAAGAAATATGTCCAGTAGTTTGATCGTAGCGTTGTAGTTGATTATTCGTCCGGTCGATGAAAATATATGGCGTATCTGCGCAGTTCCTTTCTGCTGCACCTGGTTCCAGGATTCTTGAGATAGGGTCTAGGAAAGCTTGCAGTTTGCGATTATGGTAGATGAATTCCACAGGTAGTCGGTTGTAGCATTGATTCTGCGGTAAGAAGGTTATTGCTTCGAATGGGATTGATGTACAGGCTTTAACTTCCAACGTAGTAGCTGTTATCAGGTTTGCCTTGATCGCCGTTTGGTTTAAGAGTTCTCTAGCAAGTAGTGTTGGGTTTGCTGCTGCAAGGGCGACGGTTGCTTCTGCGATAGCTTCCAGTGCTGAGCAGACGTGACGGACTGATGCCATAAAGAATTGTCGTGCCGTAGTGTCGGAGTTTCTCTGTAGAGCCGTTAGTTGTGCTGCGAATTGTTCGGTCAGGACTATTCCAGTGTCGCGTTGAGTTCGTTTCTTTTGTTCTATCTGGTGACGCCGCTTGCTCTGGGTGTAATTCCATGCACGTGTTGGGATAGCATATCCTTGATCTGAGAGTAGGAACGTGTTGTTGCAATCGGTAAACTTAGCTTGTTCCGCGTTCGAGCGAAAAGATAGTGCGAACTGTCGGTTTTCGGTTATGAAGACGTTTCCTCCAAATGATCCTTCCATGGATTTCATCGGAATATACTTGCATTGGTGGGTTTGATCGGGTTCCCATATGAGTACACCTTGTTCTTCAAGTTGACATGAGCCATGGCGGTAGAAGCATGGGGTAGTTGAGACGATAGCTTTTGTGATTTCTTCAGTTCCATGACGAGTGTAAATGTTGGTTGTAGTGTGGTAGCAATTAATGACTGATTCCGTATCACTCCACATATATCGTGGAAACCAATAGTCGGGAAATTTGATGGTGTTGTTCGTTGCGTAGAAGGCTGTCTTATTGATAAGTGTGCCATGTTCGGATAGTTGCACAGTTGCCATTCGTTTGCATTCTGCTGCGGTCGTTGTAACTGGTTCCGTTGATGGTTCAGAGTAGATGTCACTTCCAAAGAAACTGCATTTGTGAGATTGAATTGTACGTCGGCATTGACAATGATGAGCAACGGTTTGGTATTCGATGGTGTTTGGTCGATAAATATCCCATGTTGTGTCGATTACTGCATCTAAGGAGCGAAATTCAGGTGCTTGACAGGGTGGCTTGTCCGGTAACGTCCAATATGATGTTGGAGCATCTTTTGTACAAAACAGTACGTCGTCGTTTTGAATCAAGGCGGTTGCTGGTGAAGTGATAGTTGCCATTATCGTGAAGGTTGCGAAGAGTTTCTGCATTACTCCAGCTTTGTTTGCTCTGGTTTCGGTAGTTGGTTGCGTGGTTTCAATGGGTACCGTAGTGAGTGTCGGAGTCGTTATGATTTTAGTGTCGGCGAATCGTATGGTTGTCTTTCGTTCGGGAGTTCTGTCGCGGCTTCCGTTGTAGGCTTTGTAGGATCCATGGTTATATCTGGGTGATGCTGATCGTGTCCGGCTGGGTGATCTACTTCCATATCTGTTGTTGGATTTCTTCTGGTATGGAGATTGTTGACGGTTGGAATAGTTGTTACGTCGGCTTTGATAGCTGTCGTTGTTTCGCTTTCTAGTTCTGCATTCGTTTGCGTAGTGTCCAATTTTCTGGCAGTAGTAACATTTTTGTTGTCGGCATTCTCTTGCGAAGTGTCCAGTTTTCTGACATTTGTAGCATTGTTGGGGCTTTCTTTCTGAAATAGTTAGGGTGTTTGATAATTGATTTGAGGTCGCGTTGATCAATTTTTGAGCTCTGGCAGTTTGTTCTGCAATAATTTCTTGACGATGAGCCAAGGCGATTGCTTCTTCGGTTGTTGCGGGTCGATGTCCACGTATGTAGGCGCTGAGTTCCGGAGTCATTCGGTTGATTGTCTCTCTTCGTAGAGTACTTTCAATACTTTCGGGTTGTTCACCTTCCATCATGGTGTAGACAAGTTTAGCCAATCGAGTAGAGTAGTCGAAAATACTTTCTCCAGTTTTCTGGTAGCATTGTGCGAATTCTTCTTCTGCATTGAGTTTTGCTGTAGTACTTGGGAATCGTTGATGAAGAGCTTCTACTGTTTCGTTGTAGCTTTCTCTGATGTTGTCGGGGAATGCGTCGTAGGCCATTAAGGCTTTGTCTTTGAGTTTCGAGACCAGGTAAGCCATTCGGTTCGCTCCTGTAAGTGCTTTAGGAGTTTTCGCCATTTCCAGTTCAAGTTTGCGTAGCCATTGATTGAATAGTTGCGTCGGGTTTCCTTCAAAGTAGGGAACGTTGTCGGATTGAGTTCCGGCTGTCATCATGTTGATTTGAGCCGTGCGGGTCATGTCGGTTGTTTCCATGTCGGTAGTTGAGTTTCCAAATTCCATTGTTCCATGAGTAGCGTTTTCCATTTTGAAAATAATTCTGATAGCTGCGTTGTTAGAGAATCGAAGATGTAGGGCTTCAGTTGTTTCGTAGTAGTTGTTTCTGATGTTCTGCGGCAGTGAGTTGTATGTCAAGAGAGCTATTCCTTTGAGTTTTGATACTAGGTAGGCTAGACGTTGTTGTTCGTTGGGTTGAAAAGGGTACTTGGTCATCTGTAGTTCGAGTTGTTGTAACCATTGAGTAAACGCCTGTGTTCCATTTCCGGTAAATTGGGGTACTTGATCTGCGGGAATATTGATTGATAGCATGTTGAGTTGCGCCGTAGTTGTCGTTGTGGTTGCTGCCGGTTCTGTTTTCATTGCCTGTTGATTCTTGTGTTGCAGGGCCAGGTTACGGAGCTTTTCCAATATCGTTGTCGTGTCGTTGTTCGTTGATGTCGTTGTCGTTGTTTTCTTTTCTGTTGGGATCAGGAACTTGTCGCGTCGTAGTAAAGTCGTTTTCTTGTTCGTCGTTTCCATTTTCGTTTTCCGGATGTCTTCCATTTCCATTTTCATTTTCTGTAGCGTTGCTGCCATTTCTTCCATTGTCGTTTCAGTCGTCTTTTCGTTTCGTGCTGCCGTTGTCGTAGTTCCAAATAATTTCTTTTCCATTCCATGTGTCGTCTTTCTTCCATTCGATTCAGTCGTCGTAGTTCCAAATAATTCGTCATCCATTCCGTGTGTCGTAATTCCAAGCTTCGTGGTTATCATTTCCTTCATGTCCATGATTTTCTTCAGCGTCGTTTCTTGAGTCACTTCTTGTCGATCGTACAGTGCTGCTAGCAGTCCTTCCAGTTCCTTCCATTTCGTTTCCGTGATACCTAAAATTTCTTCCAAACCAACCTTTAGTTCATCCTTGTCCTTGTCGTTCCTTTCGTCCATTTCCTCAGCAGTCTTTTCCATTCGCGCATTCTTCTCCATCAGCAGGGCAGTCTTCTTCTTCAGCATTTCGTTTTCGCTCATCAGCATTTTTGTTTCTTCGGCCATTTCGTAGTTCGTTTCTTCAAGCTTGAGTTGTCGTTGTTGAGTTTCTTCCGCGGTTTTCTCCATGTCCGAGATAGATTTTCGGATTCCAGCTTCGAATAGTTGGAGTTGTTGGATGATTTGATCCAGAGTAGATCCTCGTTCAAATAAAGTAGACATTTCTTTTACGTCGTTTCGCGTCAGCGTCATCGGCTAGCTAGGCCGTAGAATATTCCGGAATATAGTGAGATTTAACTCACAGGGTCAGTCGTAGGACCACAGAAGAGATCGGTCGTGGCACCAATTTGATGCGCTTCCCCGGTTCGATTATCTCTTCTATACGGTGATACTTACGACTGACAAACAACTTTTATAGTACAAGTCACAATTACAATATCGGGCACAATGTGGGCAATAGGGGTCGAATGGATGTGGGATCCAAGCCTGCCAGCCTGATCCTGGAGACCGCTTATATAGTGGTTCCAGGGGGCGTGTCGGCATGATCCGGGTCATCGCGGACAAAGGGACGAGGCGGGGCTGGGTCATCTGATGTAAACAATGACCAGTGCCTCTTTGTCTCGGGCGGCGTGGTGCCGTCCGGTGTCCTCGGGGTCCTCTTTGATACCTGATCGCGGTGGTATACATCCGCGATGATTGGCGGGTTTAGGACCGGAAAAGTCGGCGACGGTTTATCATAAACCTGTCTCCGATTTGACAAGTGTAAACTATTCCGGTTACGGTATGCGGGATACCGCACTTCTGTAATCTGAAACCACAAATTTAGGTAAAAAAAAAAGCCCACAGAAACAAACTCTTCAACGTTGGAGCCGTCCGCGCTCTGTAAAGAGGAAAAGGAACGACTGAGGCGTTTGCCTGTAAGCAGGGATGATGAACTCGAGTGTACAGCTTCTTTTCCATCTTCTTCGACAATCACAGCTTCCGCAGTAGAGCCTTTTACGTGCTGGGCTGCGACGAGCTGTTTATACGCCCCGTCGAAAGCTAGCAGCTCGTCATGAGTGCCTGACTCGACTATGGTGCCTTTGTCGAAGACAATAATGCGATCTGCGTTGCGAACAGTCGAGAGCCGATGAGCAATCGTGATAGTCGTACGCCCGGAAGCTGCGGCGTCTAAGGCAGCCTGGACAACGCGCTCGGATTCTGTGTCCAGCGCCGATGTCGCTTCGTCGAGCAACAAGATCCTAGGCTGACGAACGAGGGCACGGGCGATGGCCAATCGCTGTTTCTGGCCTCCAGAAAGCTTGATGCCGCCTTCCCCGATAAAAGTGTCGTAGCCCTGCGGCAGCTTCGAGATAAAGTCATGCGCGTTGGCCACGCGGCAGGCCTCCTCAATGTCCTCGAGACGAACATCGGCCCTGCCGAGACGGAGGTTGTCGACGATGGACGCCTGGAAGAGAACAGGCTCCTGCGAAACGATGCCGACGACGCTGCGCAGCCACTGCACGTTGACGTCTTCGAGCGGGACGCCGTCCAGCGTGACGCTGCCTCCTTCCTGCGTGTAGTACCGCATGAGCAGTCCCACCAGAGTGGATTTTCCGCAGCCCGAGTGGCCCACCAGTGCGACCGTCTGTCCCGGTTTGACTTCAAAGCTGATGCCGTTCAGCACTGTGATCTCCGGCCGGCTGGGATAGCGGAAATGTATGTCCCTGAACTCGATGTGCCCCTCAACATCGTGTAGAACAATGCCGGCTTTTGACGTGCAATCAAGGGTCGGCTTCTGTAAGTGTCAGCCGTAAACGGTCAAAGAATTAGCAACGTACCCTGTCGATGACCTCAAAAAGCTCGCCTGCCGCTGCTTTGGCTCCGAGAAGAACGTCGATCTGCGGCAGTGCATTGCTGAAGCGCATCGCTCCGACCATAATCGTCCAGAAAACACTAAACACCTTGCTGCTGACCATTCCTTCGTAGACCACAAGCATGGTGCCATAGTAGAAGACGCCGCTCATAAAGGCGAAGATCACGAGTTGCATGCAGGCGGCGAAAAAGGCAGTGAGTGCGGCCTTGCGAATACCAATGACCCGTCCTTGCTTTAGACGAACTCGGTAGCGCTCCTGCTCAAAATGCTGCGCGTTGAAAGCCATCACGGTCCGAATGCCGGAAAGCACTTCGTCCGCGATGGCGCCCGCCGCCGAGTACTCGTGCATTTCCTTGCGCACTGACGCCGCGAGTGCTTTCGCCAAGGCAAGCACGGATAGCGCCATGCAGGGGATGATGCACAGCATGATGAGCGTCATCTTCCAGCTTTGATACAATGCAAACATCACTCCAGACACCAGGCAGCCCACGGCTTGGATCACGATGCCCAATTTGTCACTGGCGCCGTCTTTAATCTTTTCGACGTTGCTGCAATCACAAATTGTGTCAAATCGAGAATTAAAGAAGACTCACGCGTTGATTTTGTGCGTTAGCGAGCCAATCTCGTTGTGGTCAAACCACTCCATGTCTTGATTGAGAACGGAGCGAAGGAAACGCTGCCGGAAGCGGAAAACCTGCCGCTCACAGAGCGCAAACAAAGTCGAATTCTAAAAAATCAAATTGGTTTGCGCAAAACGCCCTGAAAAAAACTAACGCCAAGCAAGTTGGCCAAAAACATGAAAAAACCGTTGCCGAGAAAGATACAGGTGGTTTTCTGGATTCCGGCAACGAACTCGTCTTTGTCAAAGTCACCGGTGTCGTACTTCTGTTGGCCATTGATAAGAACTGTTACGAGGCCTTGGAATGCATACTGGGTGATCGGGAGGCTGGAGCCAGCGGCGAAACTTCCGATAATGCCCATTGCGAGCAGACAGTAGTCCCACCGATCGGCATACCGTAACTGCAAATCCGAGAATTACTACGCAAAATTTAGGAAACAAACCATTTCGCGGTAAGTAGCCGAGCGACATGTTTTGCAGTCTTTTGGTACGATGAACCACTCTTTAAGCAGGTCTTTCAACACGTGTTTCTTTGCCATCGGATTTTTGCACCTAAACAGTAACAGCGCAAAGAACTTTTTAGTTGAACTCACAATGAAATAAAAATGAATTTAAAAAATGTTGTTTTTGATTGATCAGAAACATGGTTATTGTAACGTTTGTAACGTTCCGTCGTCACTCGTAACAACGTTCCGTCGTCAACACTGTCACTCCCACGCCACGCAGTGGGAAAATGCGCGGTGACGCAGTGGGAAATGCGCGGTGTATTTTGCGGCCGCACCGGAAATTCCACCACTGCGCCGTCATCATCAACACCGGAAATTCCCACGGTGCGCCACCAACCCCACTGCGCCGTCATCATCAACACCGCCCCCAAGCTAACTTCACACCGCCCCAAGCTAACTTCCGCTCCAGCCTCCAGGCCCTTCCCGGCTCCAGCTCCGTACACTTATAAAGGGCGCCGTTGTCTCCTCCCGGCTCAGAATTCAAATTCAACCCCTCCGCTTTTCCCCGTTCGTTTCTTTTCGTTTCTTTTTTTTTTTTATTTGTTGCCTTTTGTTTGCCTTCTCCTCTCCATCCCCCGCCGTGGCTCTAACTATTTTTTTTATATATTGTATTAACCGTGTTCCTATTTTTTTTTGTATATCTTTTATATCGTGGGGTTTTAATTACCCAAGTTTGAGTTTGAGATAAACCCTGCTCTTTGAATTGATCGATTACGCACACACGCTCACCTAACACGAGGACGTAACATTTTGGTGCCACGACTAATCGACCGCAGGACCAGCTCCTCCCGCAAACAGTTGGTTTAACCGTTTTCTTTTTTTTTTCTTTCTATATAAGTTGTCCCTACCTTCCGGAAGTTCCCCCCCCCCTTTTTTTTCACCTTTTGTGATCTAAGTGAATTGAATTGAATTTTATTTATTCTTTTTCGAAAAACAAAAAGTCTATCCGAATTGAACTTTAATTTTGCAAAAGTCTATACTGAAAATTATTTTCGGAATTTCGATTACAAAAAAAAAAATGTCTGACCCTCCGTTCACACCCTCTCTATTTGGTCACATTTCGACCACTCCGAAGTCCATCAAAGAACTGGCAGGCCACGTCAACGATGTAATTGAAAATTGTCAAAAACTGGAAAAAGAAGTATCGATCGAACTAACAAGGATGGCCCGGGGATCGAAGGAATTGGAGAAAAGCACAGTGGAGAATAATACGGCACTTATGAATAAATGGGATGAGCTCATGGACGAAGCAGAAAAATGGCGTAAAGAAAACACGGAACTGAAAAAGAAAATCAAGAAGCTAGAAGAAAGGATGACGACGATGGAGGAGAAAAGTGAAGAAGTGCGAAGGACGACAAACGAGGAAATATTTGAAAGAAAGGCCGGCTACGAAGAGATAAATTTGAGAATCAAGGACACGGAAACAGAATTGCGATACACAACAAGCCAATTACGAAAAGAAATCCAGAAAATCGAAGAACCCGCTTGCATAATCCCACTACTCGTGAATGACATGGACTCGAAACCATCGCAGCGCCAGAAGCAACAAGAGGAGGAATGTCGACAAGCGGACCTCCTCATCGAAGAGACTGAACGGGCCCTCGCAGCGAATCCCGAAAACGACCTTCTTCAAATTGAACTCGCGAATCTAAAAGCTCTCAAGCAAAACATCGAAGAACAACCGGAAATCAATGCTATCACGCACGACTCAAACGAAGGCGAATTTGAAATCTTGTCGCTGTACTCCATCTCGGACAGCGATGACGAGGACATAAAAAGCGACGAGCTCGAAGAAGGAGAAATCCCGTACGAAGACGACCAAGCATATCCCACTGATACCGAGGAAATAGTTCATCAACAACAATGCGACGAGGACGACCTAACGTATTTCGAAGCTACGAATGAATTTGTTGCTCCTATCATCTACCGCAGCGTTAAAGAGCGCACCCCTACGCCGGTGCCATGGAAAAACGCCCCGTCGCAACACAAGCCAAAGCATCACTATCCAGAATCTCGGAAACGGTCTCACCAAGCCCAAAAGAGCAGATACCCGCACCCGTATCAACGCAATGAAAACGAGCACCGGCACAGAAAATCGCAGCAACCCGTCGACTTTTATATGCTCGGACACGGCACACACGCTAGCAGACTCAAACCGTTCAACGGCTTGAACAGCCAACCGTTCGAATTTTGGAAACGCGATCTCGAGATCGAGATGACCGCTGCCGGACTGCCCTTTACAGAAGCCCGTAAAGTTGCTTATTTGGCACACAATCTCGACGGGCCTGCAAAGGCAAAGTTCCACGCACTCGACGACAATACGAAAGCCGTGTATGAGGAAGTAGTCAACGCACTTACTGCCGCTTTCCCCACAGCAAACACTATTGCAACGGCGTACACAAGACTGCAGGAATCACAACAACGAAGCGAAGAAACAGTCGACGAATTTCTGTCCCGACTCGAAGAACTTCTTCGGGCAGCGTACCCCAACGCAGACGACGCAACGATCCAGCGAGACGTCATTCGCGAATCGCTAAGCCGCCTCAAGGCAGAAATTCGATCCGTTGTTTACGCCGAGATGCCATCCACGGTGGCGGAACTCAAGAGAATTGCCACGAGACAAGAGCGATTGTTAAGCTGCAAACCAAAAGAACTAACCGTGCAAGTTATGGCAGTTAACCAGACGACACCTCGCACCTGCTATGCATGTCAGCAACCAGGGCATCTCCTCCGAGATTGCCCCAACGTCAATATTCGCACGCGGTACCCCCAGTACCTACACAAACCTCGGAACAGTTTTTTCGGAAACCCGCCGCGAGGATCATATCATCCGAACCCGACATATCCAACCGGATACAATTCACAGCAGCCGCCGATGGCAGCCCAATCGCAGGCACGTCCCTACTGGAATAATGGGCAAAACCAACGACAAACTCCGCCGTTTGAACCCCCGGTCTACGCATCGCGTCAGCACTGGGGCTACGGGCAACGACTGAACAACCAATTCCAACCTCCTCGCCAGTACTGGAACAATATGACAACGCAACGCCAACCTAACGCGTTTCGAAACCCAGCATACGCGCCACGGCTACATTGGAATGCCGAAACCGAGCAACAACAAGTTTCAGCACCACACGGCCATCGCAATGGGCACCAGGGACAGGCACAACCACGGGCCGAACAACCACAAATCCGGTTTGCAAGAGTTGGTAATATGGAAACGGCTCCTGTATGGCAATGCGTAGATGAGGCTGATATAAACGAAAGTGCTATTGACACAACCGAGGAACTGACAAGCAATGAAACTGAGGAAGTGGAAGCAGCCCCTGTCACAGACCACCCCAGAACGGCAACGTACTCGCCTCGTGGGTCATGGGCAAACTTGTTTTTGTTGATCGCGATGCTCCCTCTATGGACGACAGCACAAATGATTTGCCCACCAACCGCACCTGACACACTCGTAAAGTTGCCGCACGCCGCGAGATGCAAAATACCGCCGCTAACAAACATAACCCCTCGGTCCTACGAATTAACAATATACCGACCAAACACAATCAGGTACAAAACGAAAGCTCAACACTGCACATGTTGGACGACACGATCTACGCAGTCGCGAACGTTCCTAGGAACCCTAGTATCAACGACAGCGACAGAACCGAAAAACTTGTCGGTCAAGGACTGTGAAAACATGATCAAACTGCATGAAAGCCCCGCAGGCCGTCTCTTCAACACGACGCACGCTTGGACCACAAACAACACGACACCTACACCACAACGACCGTGGCCACTCTGGTTACTAACCGAAGTCCAAGAGGTTTCTAACTGTGCCCTGGCAGACACCTATGTTTACGCAAAATACGGAGAAAACAACATACTAGCTCAACCGAATCCCGAAAAACCATGCGACTATCACGCTGAGGAATGCAGAGTCAATAACGCGAACATATTGATCTGGAAAGCCATTGAAGAACAAAATTGCCGGTACGTAACCATGGGACAATTCGCAGGCAGCTTCACCCCAGGCTTATGGATGTCATCAAGCCATGGGGTAGCACTGACGTTCCAAAACACCATGAGGGTATTCAACTGCCATAAAATACTCTACATCACTGACCAAGGCTTCGCGATAGAAGCAGCACAATACCACGATCTCAAGGATCCCGAACCCAGAAGCCGAGGCAAAAGACAAGACAGCGGCCCGGTACCTTCCACGCAACTGGCAGCCGAGCTGACAGCAGTCAAAACCGACGTGTCAAATATGTTGAAGCAGTCCTTCTGGGCATCAGCACAAGCGGCTTGTAAAAGAATCGAATTTCTCACCGAAACGATAATGACCCTGGCAGCAGCTAATCCCACTCTCCTAGCCAGACAATTGCTTAACACCACAGCAATCGAAGCAGAGTTAGTCGCTGCCGACATTCTTCAAATTCGCACATGCATTCCGGTCACGATCAATGAAACTATAGATCTACAACAGTGCTACGACAAACTACCGGTCAAGTGGTCACGAGAAAACCACACAGGCGATGGATTCTTAGACGAAGTAACAAACATCATCCATCCTACGGCGAACAGAGTCAATTGCGGACAGCCAACACGTAAAAATACAAGCAAAATACAAGAAATCCCACTCTTCGGAGAAGACGCATGGCAATGGCAAGACATCGACGTTACTGTCCCCAACCTAGTACTTCTAAATTGGTCCGAAATCTACAACTTCGAAAACCAACACATGTCCAGCACCAGTATATTGTCAAAAGCCGCAATACAGGAAATTTTTCCACATGTTCCAGTCGAAGAACTGGCTCCAAAACTGAAGGACTTTGTAGAAGACATGATAAAGCCACCCTGGCTTCGAACGCCGACCATCTTCGAGCTCTGGACTACATTGTGCTGTTTGTACGTCACCGCGACTATCGCGCAACATGCACTTATTCAACAACTAGTAAATGCTTACTTACCCGCCTTCACCCGACCTGTTCAAAGAACGCCTACACCATTGCCCCCAAACTACCGGCTCGTCGACCTTCAAACAAGTAAACATGTAGTCCAACTGCCTAGAAGCCTTGCTTACGCTAAAGGCAGAATCAACGGCCGAACCGTGGATGCACTATTCGACACAGGAGCGACGCTCAACCTCATTTCGAAGGCCGTAGCAAAATCGTTAAACATTAGGATCAAACCCTTGCGAACCGAAGTACAAGTTTATGGGCTAAATAACAGTGTAACAGCTATCGGAACGGCGAATGTAAACATTTATTTTGGTAATTGGTTTACTACAATACCTCTAATCATTCTGCAAACGGCTCCGTCATCATGCGCCCAAGTTATCCTCGGTGAACCAGCCTTACAGCGATTTCGAAAAATGACTTTCGACTTTGACCGCATGCTGCTGTCCATCACAAACGGTCCTACCATACCACTCTTTACCCCTTGCGAAGGCTTCACAGTCGAACTCAATGCCGTCGCCAACAATGCCACTGGATACACCCTGATCATCCCGATGCTGTTGGAAAATACAGCCACAACCTCAATGATCGACACGGGCGCGGCAATGTCAGCTATTTGTCAATCAAAAGCTGAGGAACTACGGCTTCCCATCATGCAAGCAGAAGGAGAAGCACCAACTTTGAATGGACTGGCCAGCGCTCCGACAAAGACAACGGGTTACGTTGAACTTTCTGTCACAATTGGAAAAAGAACCTGGAAAACAACTGCCCTCGTTGTCCCAAATCTCAAAACGACTTGTAGCGAATTCATTGTCGGTTGCAACCTGCTGTGCAAAATGCCACCCCTCACGGTAGACTATGACAAACGCACAATCTTTGTCGGCAAACAACAAATCGATTTCCTCTTATCCACCAAAGACGACCCAACATTGAAACCAACCAAAATGACCGAGTTAGTCCTGCCCAGGACGCAGTTGCCAGAAAACGCAGAAAAAGCCCTAGCCAATACCATCGTCAAGAATTTTCAAGTATTCAGTCTCGACAACCTTGACATCGGAAAATGCAACATAGTGGCTCCCCCAATCCGAGTCACGACAAATAAACCGACCAAAACGGCTCCATATCGTGTCGCCGCTACGCTTCAAAAAGACGTCAACCAATACATTTCTGACATGCTCAGTATCGGGGCACTAGAACCCTCAAATACCCCATGGACGTCCGGAATAGTCGCAGTACCAAAAGCAAATGGTAAAACAAGAGTATGCGCTGACTTACGGCGACTAAACTCCGTCATCGAAGACGACCCTTTCCCTTTACCTCGAATCGAAACATTGCTGCAGAAAACTGCAAAGAAAAGATGGTATTCCGTCATCGATCTTTCTTCCGGATTTCACCAAATACCATTGACCGAAGAATCATCTTGGTTGTGCGGCATCGTCACGGAATCAGGAGTCTATCAGTACAAAACTTTGCCATTCGGTCTCAAGACGGCTCCCGCAATATTTTCCAGAGTAATGTCAACGGTATTACAAGGACTCGAGGACATCGCTTTAGCATACATCGATGATATAAGACGAGGACAATAAAAATTTTTTTTGTCATGCTATTTTTTTGCCTTTTTTTTAGAATTTACTTCTTGAAGAAGTAAACTGACTGCAAAAACCAAATTTCTTCAAGTAGGAAATAAAACACCCCGTGTTTTTTCATTTTTCATAATTTTTACAAAATGACGTCTCAACAGTTGTCTTGGACGCAAAAAGATGCACAATCGCAGTTTTTGATATCAGTCGATTTTGCAGATGTAAACTTAGTGATTTTTATGAATGTGGTGCCATGCTGAGTGTCTCTCGCTTTTTTTACAATTTATTTCAATATCAGACGTATTTTTCACAAAAACGAAACAAAGATGGAGAGGGAGACGCTACTCACGATGTCGCGAGTAGATGCTGCGCGCATAAAAGAGAGAGAGGGACACGCTACTCACGATGTCGCGAGTAGCTGCTGCGCGCATAAAAGAGAGAGAGGGACACGCTACTCACGATGTCGCGAGTAGCTGCTGCGCGCATAAAAGAGAGAAAAGAGAGAGCGCGCAGATCGGTGGTTCTTCGTTGATAGATTCTGATGGATTCTGGTCGTCGCTGTGCCGCGATGAATTTTCCGTTGGCATTTCATAGACACTGCAAAAGCATCTTCGTAAAACCACAATTTAGAAATGGTGCGCTCAAAACAATTCTTACCGTGAGTGATAACGGGTCGCCTGTGCAAGCATCAGCTGGTATCACTGCTGGTGGCACTGGCCGTGGAAATCATTGAGGCGATGAGAACAGAGAAACAGCAACGGAAATCGATGCAACAACGTTGACAATCGATTGTTCACAAATAGCAAGTGAGGAACGTTCGCGATCTGTTCAAGAAAATGTGCGCACGCGCTGTTTGAACGTGTTGTTCTGACGTTCAAAAAACGGAACGCGATCGTTCCTCAATCGATTGTCAACGTTGTTGCATCGATTTCCGTTGCTGTTTCTCTGTTCTCATCGCCTCAATGATTTCCACGGCCAGTGCCACCAGCAGTGATACCAGCTGATGCTTGCACAGGTGACCCGTTATCACTCACGGTAAGAATTGTTTTGAGCGCACCATTTCTAAATTGTGGTTTTACGAAGATGCTTTTGCAGTGTCTATGAAATGCCAACGGAAAATTCATCGCGGCACAGCGACGACCAGAATCCATCAGAATCTATCAACGAAGAACCACCGATCTGCGCGCTCTCTCTTTTCTCTCTTTTATGCGCGCAGCAGCTACTCGCGACGTCGGGAGTAGCTTGTCCCTCTCTCTCTTTTATGCGCGCAGCAGCTACTCGCGACATCGTGAGTAGCGGCTCCCTCTCTCTTGCGTGCACATCTTTGTTTTGTTTTGATTTTAACAAGAAATGACATAAATTATGAATAGTGCTTCTGTTCAACTCAAAGTAGAAGTAAACTACTCGATTTCGACAAAAATGAAAAAAAATGGTTCTGAACGTGAATTTCAACTTGGCGTTTTCAGAGAATCCAACAAATCGTAATTTTAGCTTCTTTTGTTTTAGCTCAGACGCTTTCTACAATAAAAACGTAAAAACATGAAAATGATGATGTCACAAATTTGCTTTCAAAAAATGGGGAAAAATAAGCATGACAAAAAAAAATTTTATTGTCCTCGTCTTATATCATAGTCTTTACCGAAGCAACCGACCCGCTCTGTCATATCCAAGATCTTGATAAAGTCTGGCAACGACTAATTCAACATGGACTCAAGATAAACCCTGATAAATGTCAATTATGCCGGCATACAATAACATACGTGGGCCATGAGATCCACTCAAAGGGATTCTCACCCTCGACGGCGCACACCGAAGCACTCATGAAGTATCCTCAACCTTCGTCAGCAACAGAAGTGCGAAGATTCCTTGGACTGGCAAATTTTTTTCGCCGTTTTATACCGCGGTTCGCAGAAATCGCAGCTCCCCTCGTTAACCTCACCAAAAAGACCACCCCTTTCGAATGGAACAAAATCCACATAGCGGCATTCCTCACACTAATAAAACAACTGACAGCGAAACCAACGCTAATTCCTCCAGATTACAACAACCCGTTTGAGGTATACACCGACGCTTCCGATATGGGCCTGGGTGCAGCAGTCTTGCAAAAGGACGCAAAAGGAATCGCTCACGCAGTTGCCTACCATTCTCGGCAATTTAGCACAACCGAACGAAACTACGCAACTACCGAGAAAGAACTTCTAGCACTAGTGGACACTCTTCACCATTTTCGGCCACTCTTATACGGTACCCGAATCCACTGGTATACGGACCATCGCCCTTTGACACACATTACTACGGAAAAATCAAAGTCCACCAGACTCAATCGATGGCTGTTAACAATACAAGACTTTGCAATAACGCCAGAATACTTGCCGGGCCACACAAATGTGCTAGCTGACTCACTTTCACGAATTTCGCCAGCCAGAACCAACTTAACCGCGCTAGACATGAATTCCACTAGCCACTCGACAGGATCCCAACAAAAAGCGGTTCTCAACGCGATGCGAGACGAGTGGACAAAGCCAATCACATTAGAACTCAAACCATTCTGGTTGGTTCGGAACATGCTCACCGTCGAAGACAATAAGCTTTACAAGGAAGGCCTGCGGCTTTTGACAATATACTGGTGCTGGACATGTGTTGGTTTTCGAAGTTGTAGATTTCGGACCAATTTAGAAGTACTAGGTTGGGGACAGTAACGTCGATGTCTTGCCATTGCCATGCGTCTTCTCCGAAGAGTGGGATTTCTTGTATTTTGCTTGTATTTTTACGTGTTGGCTGTCCGCAATTGACTCTGTTCGCCGTAGGATGGATGATGTTTGTTACTTCGTCTAAGAATCCATCGCCTGTGTGGTTTTCTCGTGACCACTTGACCGGTAGTTTGTCGTAGCACTGTTGTAGATCTATAGTTTCATTGATCGTGACCGGAATGCATGTGCGAATTTGAAGAATGTCGGCAGCGACTAACTCTGCTTCGATTGCTGTGGTGTTAAGCAATTGTCTGGCTAGGAGAGTGGGATTAGCTGCTGCCAGGGTCATTATCGTTTCGGTGAGAAATTCGATTCTTTTACAAGCCGCTTGTGCTGATGCCCAGAAGGACTGCTTCAACATATTTGACACGTCGGTTTTGACTGCTGTCAGCTCGGCTGCCAGTTGCGTGGAAGGTACCGGGCCGCTGTCTTGTCTTTTGCCTCGGCTTCTGGGTTCGGGATCCTTGAGATCGTGGTATTGTGCTGCTTCTATCGCGAAGCCTTGGTCAGTGATGTAGAGTATTTTATGGCAGTTGAATACCCTCATGGTGTTTTGGAACGTCAGTGCTACCCCATGGCTTGATGACATCCATAAGCCTGGGGTGAAGCTGCCTGCGAATTGTCCCATGGTTACGTACCGGCAATTTTGTTCTTCAATGGCTTTCCAGATCAATATGTTCGCGTTATTGACTCTGCATTCCTCAGCGTGATAGTCGCATGGTTTTTCGGGATTCGGTTGAGCTAGTATGTTGTTTTCTCCGTATTTTGCGTAAACATAGGTGTCTGCCAGGGCACAGTTAGAAACCTCTTGGACTTCGGTTAGTAACCAGAGTGGCCACGGTCGTTGTGGTGTAGGTGTCGTGTTGTTTGTGGTCCAAGCGTGCGTCGTGTTGAAGAGACGGCCTGCGGGGCTTTCATGCAGTTTGATCATGTTTTCACAGTCCTTGACCGACAAGTTTTTCGGTTCTGTCGCTGTCGTTGATACTAGGGTTCCTAGGAACGTTCGCGACTGCGTAGATCGTGTCGTCCAACATGTGCAGTGTTGAGCTTTCGTTTTGTACCTGATTGTGTTTGGTCGGTATATTGTTAATTCGTAGGACCGAGGGGTTATGTTTGTTAGCGGCGGTATTTTGCATCTCGCGGCGTGCGGCAACTTTACGAGTGTGTCAGGTGCGGTTGGTGGGCAAATCATTTGTGCTGTCGTCCATAGAGGGAGCATCGCGATCAACAAAAACAAGTTTGCCCATGACCCACGAGGCGAGTACGTTGCCGTTCTGGGGTGGTCTGTGACAGGGGCTGCTTCCACTTCCTCAGTTTCATTGCTTGTCAGTTCCTCGGTTGTGTCAATAGCACTTTCGTTTATATCAGCCTCATCTACGCATTGCCATACAGGAGCCGTTTCCATATTACCAACTCTTGCAAACCGGATTTGTGGTTGTTCGGCCCGTGGTTGTGCCTGTCCCTGGTGCCCATTGCGATGGCCGTGTGGTGCTGAAACTTGTTGTTGCTCGGTTTCGGCATTCCAATGTAGCCGTGGCGCGTATGCTGGGTTTCGAAACGCGTTAGGTTGGCGTTGCGTTGTCATATTGTTCCAGTACTGGCGAGGAGGTTGGAATTGGTTGTTCAGTCGTTGCCCGTAGCCCCAGTGCTGACGCGATGCGTAGACCGGGGGTTCAAACGGCGGAGTTTGTCGTTGGTTTTGCCCATTATTCCAGTAGGGACGTGCCTGCGATTGGGCTGCCATCGGCGGCTGCTGTGAATTGTATCCGGTTGGATATGTCGGGTTCGGATGATATGATCCTCGCGGCGGGTTTCCGAAAAAACTGTTCCGAGGTTTGTGTAGGTACTGGGGGTACCGCGTGCGAATATTGACGTTGGGGCAATCTCGGAGGAGATGCCCTGGTTGCTGACATGCATAGCAGGTGCGAGGTGTCGTCTGGTTAACTGCCATAACTTGCACGGTTAGTTCTTTTGGTTTGCAGCTTAACAATCGCTCTTGTCTCGTGGCAATTCTCTTGAGTTCCGCCACCGTGGATGGCATCTCGGCGTAAACAACGGATCGAATTTCTGCCTTGAGGCGGCTTAGCGATTCGCGAATGACGTCTCGCTGGATCGTTGCGTCGTCTGCGTTGGGGTACGCTGCCCGAAGAAGTTCTTCGAGTCGGGACAGAAATTCGTCGACTGTTTCTTCGCTTCGTTGTTGTGATTCCTGCAGTCTTGTGTACGCCGTTGCAATAGTGTTTGCTGTGGGGAAAGCGGCAGTAAGTGCGTTGACTACTTCCTCATACACGGCTTTCGTATTGTCGTCGAGTGCGTGGAACTTTGCCTTTGCAGGCCCGTCGAGATTGTGTGCCAAATAAGCAACTTTACGGGCTTCTGTAAAGGGCAGTCCGGCAGCGGTCATCTCGATCTCGAGATCGCGTTTCCAAAATTCGAACGGTTGGCTGTTCAAGCCGTTGAACGGTTTGAGTCTGCTAGCGTGTGTGCCGTGTCCGAGCATATAAAAGTCGACGGGTTGCTGCGATTTTCTGTGCCGGTGCTCGTTTTCATTGCGTTGATACGGGTGCGGGTATCTGCTCTTTTGGGCTTGGTGAGACCGTTTCCGAGATTCTGGATAGTGATGCTTTGGCTTGTGTTGCGACGGGGCGTTTTTCCATGGCACCGGCGTAGGGGTGCGCTCTTTAACGCTGCGGTAGATGATAGGAGCAACAAATTCATTCGTAGCTTCGAAATACGTTAGGTCGTCCTCGTCGCATTGTTGTTGATGAACTATTTCCTCGGTATCAGTGGGATATGCTTGGTCGTCTTCGTACGGGATTTCTCCTTCTTCGAGCTCGTCGCTTTTTATGTCCTCGTCATCGCTGTCCGAGATGGAGTACAGCGACAAGATTTCAAATTCGCCTTCGTTTGAGTCGTGCGTGATAGCATTGATTTCCGGTTGTTCTTCGATGTTTTGCTTGAGAGCTTTTAGATTCGCGAGTTCAATTTGAAGAAGGTCGTTTTCGGGATTCGCTGCGAGGGCCCGTTCAGTCTCTTCGATGAGGAGGTCCGCTTGTCGACATTCCTCCTCTTGTTGCTTCTGGCGCTGCGATGGTTTCGAGTCCATGTCATTCACGAGTAGTGGGATTATGCAAGCGGGTTCTTCGATTTTCTGGATTTCTTTTCGTAATTGGCTTGTTGTGTATCGCAATTCTGTTTCCGTGTCCTTGATTCTCAAATTTATCTCTTCGTAGCCGGCCTTTCTTTCAAATATTTCCTCGTTTGTCGTCCTTCGCACTTCTTCACTTTTCTCCTCCATCGTCGTCACCACGATCTCAAGGATCCCGAACCCAGAAGCCGAGGCAAAAGACAAGACAGCGGCCCGGTACCTTCCACGCAACTGGCAGCCGAGCTGACAGCAGTCAAAACCGACGTGTCAAATATGTTGAAGCAGTCCTTCTGGGCATCAGCACAAGCGGCTTGTAAAAGAATCGAATTTCTCACCGAAACGATAATGACCCTGGCAGCAGCTAATCCCACTCTCCTAGCCAGACAATTGCTTAACACCACAGCAATCGAAGCAGAGTTAGTCGCTGCCGACATTCTTCAAATTCGCACATGCATTCCGGTCACGATCAATGAAACTATAGATCTACAACAGTGCTACGACAAACTACCGGTCAAGTGGTCACGAGAAAACCACACAGGCGATGGATTCTTAGACGAAGTAACAAACATCATCCATCCTACGGCGAACAGAGTCAATTGCGGACAGCCAACACGTAAAAATACAAGCAAAATACAAGAAATCCCACTCTTCGGAGAAGACGCATGGCAATGGCAAGACATCGACGTTACTGTCCCCAACCTAGTACTTCTAAATTGGTCCGAAATCTACAACTTCGAAAACCAACACATGTCCAGCACCAGTATATTGTCAAAAGCCGCAATACAGGAAATTTTTCCACATGTTCCAGTCGAAGAACTGGCTCCAAAACTGAAGGACTTTGTAGAAGACATGATAAAGCCACCCTGGCTTCGAACGCCGACCATCTTCGAGCTCTGGACTACATTGTGCTGTTTGTACGTCACCGCGACTATCGCGCAACATGCACTTATTCAACAACTAGTAAATGCTTACTTACCCGCCTTCACCCGACCTGTTCAAAGAACGCCTACACCATTGCCCCCAAACTACCGGCTCGTCGACCTTCAAACAAGTAAACATGTAGTCCAACTGCCTAGAAGCCTTGCTTACGCTAAAGGCAGAATCAACGGCCGAACCGTGGATGCACTATTCGACACAGGAGCGACGCTCAACCTCATTTCGAAGGCCGTAGCAAAATCGTTAAACATTAGGATCAAACCCTTGCGAACCGAAGTACAAGTTTATGGGCTAAATAACAGTGTAACAGCTATCGGAACGGCGAATGTAAACATTTATTTTGGTAATTGGTTTACTACAATACCTCTAATCATTCTGCAAACGGCTCCGTCATCATGCGCCCAAGTTATCCTCGGTGAACCAGCCTTACAGCGATTTCGAAAAATGACTTTCGACTTTGACCGCATGCTGCTGTCCATCACAAACGGTCCTACCATACCACTCTTTACCCCTTGCGAAGGCTTCACAGTCGAACTCAATGCCGTCGCCAACAATGCCACTGGATACACCCTGATCATCCCGATGCTGTTGGAAAATACAGCCACAACCTCAATGATCGACACGGGCGCGGCAATGTCAGCTATTTGTCAATCAAAAGCTGAGGAACTACGGCTTCCCATCATGCAAGCAGAAGGAGAAGCACCAACTTTGAATGGACTGGCCAGCGCTCCGACAAAGACAACGGGTTACGTTGAACTTTCTGTCACAATTGGAAAAAGAACCTGGAAAACAACTGCCCTCGTTGTCCCAAATCTCAAAACGACTTGTAGCGAATTCATTGTCGGTTGCAACCTGCTGTGCAAAATGCCACCCCTCACGGTAGACTATGACAAACGCACAATCTTTGTCGGCAAACAACAAATCGATTTCCTCTTATCCACCAAAGACGACCCAACATTGAAACCAACCAAAATGACCGAGTTAGTCCTGCCCAGGACGCAGTTGCCAGAAAACGCAGAAAAAGCCCTAGCCAATACCATCGTCAAGAATTTTCAAGTATTCAGTCTCGACAACCTTGACATCGGAAAATGCAACATAGTGGCTCCCCCAATCCGAGTCACGACAAATAAACCGACCAAAACGGCTCCATATCGTGTCGCCGCTACGCTTCAAAAAGACGTCAACCAATACATTTCTGACATGCTCAGTATCGGGGCACTAGAACCCTCAAATACCCCATGGACGTCCGGAATAGTCGCAGTACCAAAAGCAAATGGTAAAACAAGAGTATGCGCTGACTTACGGCGACTAAACTCCGTCATCGAAGACGACCCTTTCCCTTTACCTCGAATCGAAACATTGCTGCAGAAAACTGCAAAGAAAAGATGGTATTCCGTCATCGATCTTTCTTCCGGATTTCACCAAATACCATTGACCGAAGAATCATCTTGGTTGTGCGGCATCGTCACGGAATCAGGAGTCTATCAGTACAAAACTTTGCCATTCGGTCTCAAGACGGCTCCCGCAATATTTTCCAGAGTAATGTCAACGGTATTACAAGGACTCGAGGACATCGCTTTAGCATACATCGATGATATAAGACGAGGACAATAAAAATTTTTTTTGTCATGCTATTTTTTTGCCTTTTTTTTAGAATTTACTTCTTGAAGAAGTAAACTGACTGCAAAAACCAAATTTCTTCAAGTAGGAAATAAAACACCCCGTGTTTTTTCATTTTTCATAATTTTTACAAAATGACGTCTCAACAGTTGTCTTGGACGCAAAAAGATGCACAATCGCAGTTTTTGATATCAGTCGATTTTGCAGATGTAAACTTAGTGATTTTTATGAATGTGGTGCCATGCTGAGTGTCTCTCGCTTTTTTTACAATTTATTTCAATATCAGACGTATTTTTCACAAAAACGAAACAAAGATGGAGAGGGAGACGCTACTCACGATGTCGCGAGTAGATGCTGCGCGCATAAAAGAGAGAGAGGGACACGCTACTCACGATGTCGCGAGTAGCTGCTGCGCGCATAAAAGAGAGAGAGGGACACGCTACTCACGATGTCGCGAGTAGCTGCTGCGCGCATAAAAGAGAGAAAAGAGAGAGCGCGCAGATCGGTGGTTCTTCGTTGATAGATTCTGATGGATTCTGGTCGTCGCTGTGCCGCGATGAATTTTCCGTTGGCATTTCATAGACACTGCAAAAGCATCTTCGTAAAACCACAATTTAGAAATGGTGCGCTCAAAACAATTCTTACCGTGAGTGATAACGGGTCGCCTGTGCAAGCATCAGCTGGTATCACTGCTGGTGGCACTGGCCGTGGAAATCATTGAGGCGATGAGAACAGAGAAACAGCAACGGAAATCGATGCAACAACGTTGACAATCGATTGTTCACAAATAGCAAGTGAGGAACGTTCGCGATCTGTTCAAGAAAATGTGCGCACGCGCTGTTTGAACGTGTTGTTCTGACGTTCAAAAAACGGAACGCGATCGTTCCTCAATCGATTGTCAACGTTGTTGCATCGATTTCCGTTGCTGTTTCTCTGTTCTCATCGCCTCAATGATTTCCACGGCCAGTGCCACCAGCAGTGATACCAGCTGATGCTTGCACAGGTGACCCGTTATCACTCACGGTAAGAATTGTTTTGAGCGCACCATTTCTAAATTGTGGTTTTACGAAGATGCTTTTGCAGTGTCTATGAAATGCCAACGGAAAATTCATCGCGGCACAGCGACGACCAGAATCCATCAGAATCTATCAACGAAGAACCACCGATCTGCGCGCTCTCTCTTTTCTCTCTTTTATGCGCGCAGCAGCTACTCGCGACGTCGGGAGTAGCTTGTCCCTCTCTCTCTTTTATGCGCGCAGCAGCTACTCGCGACATCGTGAGTAGCGGCTCCCTCTCTCTTGCGTGCACATCTTTGTTTTGTTTTGATTTTAACAAGAAATGACATAAATTATGAATAGTGCTTCTGTTCAACTCAAAGTAGAAGTAAACTACTCGATTTCGACAAAAATGAAAAAAAATGGTTCTGAACGTGAATTTCAACTTGGCGTTTTCAGAGAATCCAACAAATCGTAATTTTAGCTTCTTTTGTTTTAGCTCAGACGCTTTCTACAATAAAAACGTAAAAACATGAAAATGATGATGTCACAAATTTGCTTTCAAAAAATGGGGAAAAATAAGCATGACAAAAAAAAATTTTATTGTCCTCGTCTTATATCATAGTCTTTACCGAAGCAACCGACCCGCTCTGTCATATCCAAGATCTTGATAAAGTCTGGCAACGACTAATTCAACATGGACTCAAGATAAACCCTGATAAATGTCAATTATGCCGGCATACAATAACATACGTGGGCCATGAGATCCACTCAAAGGGATTCTCACCCTCGACGGCGCACACCGAAGCACTCATGAAGTATCCTCAACCTTCGTCAGCAACAGAAGTGCGAAGATTCCTTGGACTGGCAAATTTTTTTCGCCGTTTTATACCGCGGTTCGCAGAAATCGCAGCTCCCCTCGTTAACCTCACCAAAAAGACCACCCCTTTCGAATGGAACAAAATCCACATAGCGGCATTCCTCACACTAATAAAACAACTGACAGCGAAACCAACGCTAATTCCTCCAGATTACAACAACCCGTTTGAGGTATACACCGACGCTTCCGATATGGGCCTGGGTGCAGCAGTCTTGCAAAAGGACGCAAAAGGAATCGCTCACGCAGTTGCCTACCATTCTCGGCAATTTAGCACAACCGAACGAAACTACGCAACTACCGAGAAAGAACTTCTAGCACTAGTGGACACTCTTCACCATTTTCGGCCACTCTTATACGGTACCCGAATCCACTGGTATACGGACCATCGCCCTTTGACACACATTACTACGGAAAAATCAAAGTCCACCAGACTCAATCGATGGCTGTTAACAATACAAGACTTTGCAATAACGCCAGAATACTTGCCGGGCCACACAAATGTGCTAGCTGACTCACTTTCACGAATTTCGCCAGCCAGAACCAACTTAACCGCGCTAGACATGAATTCCACTAGCCACTCGACAGGATCCCAACAAAAAGCGGTTCTCAACGCGATGCGAGACGAGTGGACAAAGCCAATCACATTAGAACTCAAACCATTCTGGTTGGTTCGGAACATGCTCACCGTCGAAGACAATAAGCTTTACAAGGAAGGCCTGCGGCTTTTGACAATATACTGGTGCTGGACATGTGTTGGTTTTCGAAGTTGTAGATTTCGGACCAATTTAGAAGTACTAGGTTGGGGACAGTAACGTCGATGTCTTGCCATTGCCATGCGTCTTCTCCGAAGAGTGGGATTTCTTGTATTTTGCTTGTATTTTTACGTGTTGGCTGTCCGCAATTGACTCTGTTCGCCGTAGGATGGATGATGTTTGTTACTTCGTCTAAGAATCCATCGCCTGTGTGGTTTTCTCGTGACCACTTGACCGGTAGTTTGTCGTAGCACTGTTGTAGATCTATAGTTTCATTGATCGTGACCGGAATGCATGTGCGAATTTGAAGAATGTCGGCAGCGACTAACTCTGCTTCGATTGCTGTGGTGTTAAGCAATTGTCTGGCTAGGAGAGTGGGATTAGCTGCTGCCAGGGTCATTATCGTTTCGGTGAGAAATTCGATTCTTTTACAAGCCGCTTGTGCTGATGCCCAGAAGGACTGCTTCAACATATTTGACACGTCGGTTTTGACTGCTGTCAGCTCGGCTGCCAGTTGCGTGGAAGGTACCGGGCCGCTGTCTTGTCTTTTGCCTCGGCTTCTGGGTTCGGGATCCTTGAGATCGTGGTATTGTGCTGCTTCTATCGCGAAGCCTTGGTCAGTGATGTAGAGTATTTTATGGCAGTTGAATACCCTCATGGTGTTTTGGAACGTCAGTGCTACCCCATGGCTTGATGACATCCATAAGCCTGGGGTGAAGCTGCCTGCGAATTGTCCCATGGTTACGTACCGGCAATTTTGTTCTTCAATGGCTTTCCAGATCAATATGTTCGCGTTATTGACTCTGCATTCCTCAGCGTGATAGTCGCATGGTTTTTCGGGATTCGGTTGAGCTAGTATGTTGTTTTCTCCGTATTTTGCGTAAACATAGGTGTCTGCCAGGGCACAGTTAGAAACCTCTTGGACTTCGGTTAGTAACCAGAGTGGCCACGGTCGTTGTGGTGTAGGTGTCGTGTTGTTTGTGGTCCAAGCGTGCGTCGTGTTGAAGAGACGGCCTGCGGGGCTTTCATGCAGTTTGATCATGTTTTCACAGTCCTTGACCGACAAGTTTTTCGGTTCTGTCGCTGTCGTTGATACTAGGGTTCCTAGGAACGTTCGCGACTGCGTAGATCGTGTCGTCCAACATGTGCAGTGTTGAGCTTTCGTTTTGTACCTGATTGTGTTTGGTCGGTATATTGTTAATTCGTAGGACCGAGGGGTTATGTTTGTTAGCGGCGGTATTTTGCATCTCGCGGCGTGCGGCAACTTTACGAGTGTGTCAGGTGCGGTTGGTGGGCAAATCATTTGTGCTGTCGTCCATAGAGGGAGCATCGCGATCAACAAAAACAAGTTTGCCCATGACCCACGAGGCGAGTACGTTGCCGTTCTGGGGTGGTCTGTGACAGGGGCTGCTTCCACTTCCTCAGTTTCATTGCTTGTCAGTTCCTCGGTTGTGTCAATAGCACTTTCGTTTATATCAGCCTCATCTACGCATTGCCATACAGGAGCCGTTTCCATATTACCAACTCTTGCAAACCGGATTTGTGGTTGTTCGGCCCGTGGTTGTGCCTGTCCCTGGTGCCCATTGCGATGGCCGTGTGGTGCTGAAACTTGTTGTTGCTCGGTTTCGGCATTCCAATGTAGCCGTGGCGCGTATGCTGGGTTTCGAAACGCGTTAGGTTGGCGTTGCGTTGTCATATTGTTCCAGTACTGGCGAGGAGGTTGGAATTGGTTGTTCAGTCGTTGCCCGTAGCCCCAGTGCTGACGCGATGCGTAGACCGGGGGTTCAAACGGCGGAGTTTGTCGTTGGTTTTGCCCATTATTCCAGTAGGGACGTGCCTGCGATTGGGCTGCCATCGGCGGCTGCTGTGAATTGTATCCGGTTGGATATGTCGGGTTCGGATGATATGATCCTCGCGGCGGGTTTCCGAAAAAACTGTTCCGAGGTTTGTGTAGGTACTGGGGGTACCGCGTGCGAATATTGACGTTGGGGCAATCTCGGAGGAGATGCCCTGGTTGCTGACATGCATAGCAGGTGCGAGGTGTCGTCTGGTTAACTGCCATAACTTGCACGGTTAGTTCTTTTGGTTTGCAGCTTAACAATCGCTCTTGTCTCGTGGCAATTCTCTTGAGTTCCGCCACCGTGGATGGCATCTCGGCGTAAACAACGGATCGAATTTCTGCCTTGAGGCGGCTTAGCGATTCGCGAATGACGTCTCGCTGGATCGTTGCGTCGTCTGCGTTGGGGTACGCTGCCCGAAGAAGTTCTTCGAGTCGGGACAGAAATTCGTCGACTGTTTCTTCGCTTCGTTGTTGTGATTCCTGCAGTCTTGTGTACGCCGTTGCAATAGTGTTTGCTGTGGGGAAAGCGGCAGTAAGTGCGTTGACTACTTCCTCATACACGGCTTTCGTATTGTCGTCGAGTGCGTGGAACTTTGCCTTTGCAGGCCCGTCGAGATTGTGTGCCAAATAAGCAACTTTACGGGCTTCTGTAAAGGGCAGTCCGGCAGCGGTCATCTCGATCTCGAGATCGCGTTTCCAAAATTCGAACGGTTGGCTGTTCAAGCCGTTGAACGGTTTGAGTCTGCTAGCGTGTGTGCCGTGTCCGAGCATATAAAAGTCGACGGGTTGCTGCGATTTTCTGTGCCGGTGCTCGTTTTCATTGCGTTGATACGGGTGCGGGTATCTGCTCTTTTGGGCTTGGTGAGACCGTTTCCGAGATTCTGGATAGTGATGCTTTGGCTTGTGTTGCGACGGGGCGTTTTTCCATGGCACCGGCGTAGGGGTGCGCTCTTTAACGCTGCGGTAGATGATAGGAGCAACAAATTCATTCGTAGCTTCGAAATACGTTAGGTCGTCCTCGTCGCATTGTTGTTGATGAACTATTTCCTCGGTATCAGTGGGATATGCTTGGTCGTCTTCGTACGGGATTTCTCCTTCTTCGAGCTCGTCGCTTTTTATGTCCTCGTCATCGCTGTCCGAGATGGAGTACAGCGACAAGATTTCAAATTCGCCTTCGTTTGAGTCGTGCGTGATAGCATTGATTTCCGGTTGTTCTTCGATGTTTTGCTTGAGAGCTTTTAGATTCGCGAGTTCAATTTGAAGAAGGTCGTTTTCGGGATTCGCTGCGAGGGCCCGTTCAGTCTCTTCGATGAGGAGGTCCGCTTGTCGACATTCCTCCTCTTGTTGCTTCTGGCGCTGCGATGGTTTCGAGTCCATGTCATTCACGAGTAGTGGGATTATGCAAGCGGGTTCTTCGATTTTCTGGATTTCTTTTCGTAATTGGCTTGTTGTGTATCGCAATTCTGTTTCCGTGTCCTTGATTCTCAAATTTATCTCTTCGTAGCCGGCCTTTCTTTCAAATATTTCCTCGTTTGTCGTCCTTCGCACTTCTTCACTTTTCTCCTCCATCGTCGTCATCCTTTCTTCTAGCTTCTTGATTTTCTTTTTCAGTTCCGTGTTTTCTTTACGCCATTTTTCTGCTTCGTCCATGAGCTCATCCCATTTATTCATAAGTGCCGTATTATTCTCCACTGTGCTTTTCTCCAATTCCTTCGATCCCCGGGCCATCCTTGTTAGTTCGATCGATACTTCTTTTTCCAGTTTTTGACAATTTTCAATTACATCGTTGACGTGGCCTGCCAGTTCTTTGATGGACTTCGGAGTGGTCGAAATGTGACCAAATAGAGAGGGTGTGAACGGAGGGTCAGACATTTTTTTTTTTGTAATCGAAATTCCGAAAATAATTTTCAGTATAGACTTTTGCAAAATTAAAGTTCAATTCGGATAGACTTTTTGTTTTTCGAAAAAGAATAAATAAAATTCAATTCAATTCACTTAGATCACAAAAGGTGAAAAAAAAGGGGGGGGGGAACTTCCGGAAGGTAGGGACAACTTATATAGAAAGAAAAAAAAAAGAAAACGGTTAAACCAACTGTTTGCGGGAGGAGCTGGTCCTGCGGTCGATTAGTCGTGGCACCAAAATGTTACGTCCTCGTGTTAGGTGAGCGTGTGTGCGTAATCGATCAATTCAAAGAGCAGGGTTTATCTCAAACTCAAACTTGGGTAATTAAAACCCCACGATATAAAAGATATACAAAAAAAAATAGGAACACGGTTAATACAATATATAAAAAAAATAGTTAGAGCCACGGCGGGGGATGGAGAGGAGAAGGCAAACAAAAGGCAACAAATAAAAAAAAAAAAGAAACGAAAAGAAACGAACGGGGAAAAGCGGAGGGGTTGAATTTGAATTCTGAGCCGGGAGGAGACAACGGCGCCCTTTATAAGTGTACGGAGCTGGAGCCGGGAAGGGCCTGGAGGCTGGAGCGGAAGTTAGCTTGGGGCGGTGTGAAGTTAGCTTGGGGGCGGTGTTGATGATGACGGCGCAGTGGGGTTGGTGGCGCACCGTGGGAATTTCCGGTGTTGATGATGACGGCGCAGTGGTGGAATTTCCGGTGCGGCCGCAAAATACACCGCGCATTTCCCACTGCGTCACCGCGCATTTTCCCACTGCGTGGCGTGGGAGTGACGGAGTGACGACGGAACGTTACAAACGTTACAGTTATGAAATGTGATGTATCCCAAGCTTCCTCCAAAAAGGTTTCCTAAATACTTAGCTCCTCGCCAGGGATAAAAAATGGGTTTAATATAAATATTCTCCGGGGAATATTCACGCGATTCTCCTTGACTCTGCCAAGATCATCTTGAATTTCCCCTCAGAAAAAAGAATTTCAAGATGTATCGGGATCATTTCAGAGAACATTCATTTTTTTCCAATTTCATTTATTTCATTGTGTGAGGTGCAGGAACCTGAATCATCCCTGCTTCTCACACAAGTTATAACGACAACGAAATTCCGACAATACAAAAGCAAAATTTATATAAAATTAAAACAATAGCAAATCAGCGTCTTTCAGAGACAGTGATAAAAAAATTCTTGCAATCTGTAGTCTTCAATGCAGCTAGGCCAAACAAACCAGATCTCTATTGTGATCTCGAGCTTTTGTAATGAAGCAAGCCAACAAAGCCAAAATTGCCGCGCTAAGCTTTTGGGTTGCTCGAATTTTTCGAGCCGAGCATTCGAGCGAGCGGCCTGGCCTGCTCGCTCGGCACTAACGACAATGGCACAAATGATGTCCACTTGGGCGTCAATGTATCGATTTGATTTGTTCGTGAGTTCTTTTCCCCATCTGGACTACTTGCAGGAGAAACTTGCAAAGGCCCCCCAAGACCTTCTGATCAAAGAGTGTTATGATGTCACTCGCCTCATAACACTCTTTACGATCGACGAGGCACGTGACGAAATTCGACGCTGATCCCTGTGGGCTTATGACCTTTATTGCCATTTTTTAAATGATTTTCCTGTTTTTTGGATTCTTTAGCATGGGAACCTGCTAAAGCTATTTCGTATCCAGCAGAAGGAACACTTTGAGTACACCCGAGACCGTTGCCGCCCACATCCCGCCTGTGGATATCGTGGTTCGCGCAGACGCTATCATCCTTATCACCACTAAGACTCCCCAACCTAGCATGAAAATTAACTGATCTCCCACTTGACTCCAGACTCCGTGACATACCCCCAGCGTACAGCGTACATCGCTTTTCACAGACCTGTACTTCATTGTTTCTCGTTTCATTGTTAAAACTAACAGGGAAAATAGTCGAAACAATTTATTTGCACCCGGCTGATAGGTCATGCCATGGATTGCGACTTGACTAGGCGGTAGTAGAGCCCGGCGCTCTCGAGCAACTGCTGGTGCGTGCCGGCTTCTACGCAGCGGCCGTTCTCGATGACGCAGATGAGGTCGGCGTTCTGGATGGTCGAGAGGCGATGGGCCACGACGACGCAGGTCCGGCCGGAGGAGGCCCGGTCAAGGGCCTCTTGGACAAGCCGCTCGGACTCTCCGTCGAGTGCGGCGGTCGCTTCGTCGAGCAGCAGGACCTTGGGTTTCCGGATGATCGCCCGCGCAATGGCGATGCGCTGACGCTGGCCACCGGAGAGCCGGGTGCCGCGCCCGCCGACGCTTGTCTCGTAGCCTTCGGGCAAACTGCTCACGAAGGCGTCGATGTTCGCGAGTCGGGCAGCCGCTTGCACGTCAGCGTCCGAGGCCTCCGTGAGTCCGTACGCAATGTTGTCCCGGATGGAGAGGTTGAACAGGGTCGGTTCCTGACTGACGAGCGCGGTAGAGCCCCGCAGGTGCTGGACGTTGAACCTGCGGACGTCCGTGCCATCGACGCGTAGCGCACCGGCTGTCACGTCGTAGAAGCGCTCGAGCAGCTGAATCAGCGTTGACTTGCCGCAGCCACTGGGCCCAACGAGCGCTACAGTCCTGCCCGGTTGCACTCGGAGGTGCAAGTCTTGTAGGATCCGTACTTTACGTGTGTTGGGGTAGGCAAAGCCGACGCCTTCAACTTCGATGTCTCCGGTGATTGGCTGAAAACACGACTCACAATCTACACCGGACCAGGTAATAAAACACACCTTTGTGACACCATTCGTAGCCAAACTGTCGATCTCTGGTTGCGCATTCAGCATGCTGAACATGATACCCGCAGATATGCGGGCCCGAATGAACTCTGGGAAATAGGACGCAGATGACGCAATAAACGTGCCGGTGACGGTTACTGCTTCTACGACTCTGAAAACAGATATCAGCCGGCGCATAGTCACGTAAAAACTTACTGAAAGATGGCATACGGCTGTGACCAATCGTTGACGACGAGCCACATGCCGAAAAGGTAGCAGGCCCAAAAGTTCAATGCAATATACGAATTCGCCGTGGCAATGCTGACAGACATCATAACGCCACTTACGTAGGTTCGCAAGTGCGGAGCGCGCGCGGCGTCACCGAACTTCTCAAAAATGTGTTGCTGACCGGTGAGCGCCTGAACGGTTTTGACGTTCTCGATGGATTCCGTCACAATCCGGGAGGCATCTCCGGCGGCCTTGGCGTCAGCTATGCCGCGCTTTTTGAGGTAAAACGAGATAACAGCCTGTATCAAAATGACAACGAGTGCGACAAAGAGGCAAAAGAGGGCCTCGTTCCAGCCGACGACAAATCCAACAATGAGGCCCGCGACGCCGGCCGTAAAGCCTTGCAATACTTCGGCGAAACGCTGGTCAATGGCAGCCTGGACGTTAGCGGCGTCTTGCGAGAGTCGAGACGTGAGCGCCCCCACGCTGTGCCCGGAGGCATCGAAAAAGGTTGCATCTTGGCGCAGCAGATTTTCATAAACAGAAGTCCGGAGGCGATATGCCACGGTTTCGCCCGCTTTGCCAAGCATAAAACCGGAGAGGAAAGTTGTGACCCCAGCGACGATGGCGATGATGCCAAAGAGAAACGAGTTTGTCACCGCCTCGGCCCGAATGGCCTCCGCATTGCCGTCTGCCTGGAATATGGCAAGCGCTTTAAACATGCGGGTGTAGACAACGGTGTATGCCGGCCAGCTGCAGCCCCGGATGACGGACATCACAAAGCCGGTCCCAAAGTACCGCATATCGCGGCTGATGTAGCGTAGCATCTCACAAGCGGAGGGCACATATCCGCCTTCCAATTTCAATTCCTTCTGTAATCTGAAACCACAAATTTAGGTAAAAAAAAAAGCCCACAGAAACAAACTCTTCAACGTTGGAGCCGTCCGCGCTCTGTAAAGAGGAAAAGGAACGACTGAGGCGTTTGCCTGTAAGCAGGGATGATGAACTCGAGTGTAGGGCTTCTTTTCCGTCTTCTTCGACGATCACAGCTTCCGCAGTAGAGCCTTTTACGTGCTGGGCTGCGACGAGCTGTTTATACGCCCCGTCAAAAGCAAGCAGCTCGTCATGAGTGCCTGACTCGACTATGGTGCCCTTGTCAAAAACGATAATGCGATCTGCGTTGCGAACAGTCGAGAGCCGATGAGCAATCGTGATAGTCGTACGCCCGGAAGCTGCGGCGTCCAAGGCAGCTTGAACAATGCGTTCAGATTCTGTGTCCAGCGCCGATGTCGCTTCATCGAGCAGCAAGATCCTGGGCTGACGAACGAGGGCACGGGCGATGGCCAGTCGCTGTTTCTGGCCTCCAGAAAGCTTGATGCCGCCTTCCCCGATAAAAGTGTCGTAGCCCTGCGGCAGCTTCGAGATAAAGTCATGCGCGTTGGCCACGCGGCAGGCCTCCTCAATGTCCTCGAGACGAACATCGGCCCTGCCGAGACGGAGGTTGTCGACGATGGACGCCTGGAAGAGAACAGGCTCCTGCGAAACAATGCCGACGACGCTGCGCAGCCACTGCACGTTGACGTCTTCGAGCGGGACGCCGTCCAGCGCGACGCTGCCTCCTTCCTGCGTGTAGTACCGCATGAGCAGTCCAACCAGAGTGGATTTGCCGCAGCCCGAGTGTCCCACCAACGCGACCGTCTGTCCCGGTTTGACTTCGAAGCTGATGCCGTTCAGCACTGTGATCTCCGGCCGGCTGGGATAGCGGAAATGAATGTTGCTGAACTCGATGTGCCCCTCAACATCGTGTAGAACAATGCCGGCTTTTGACGTGCAATCAAGGGTCGGCTTCTGTAAGTGTCAGCCGTAAACGGTCAAAGAATTAGCAACGTACTCTGTCAATGACCTCAAAAAGCTCGCCTGCCGCTGCTTTGGCTCCGAGAAGAACGTCGATCTGCGGCAGTGCATTGCTGAAGCGCATCGCTCCGACCATAATCGTCCAGAAAACACTAAACACCTTGCTGCTGACCATTCCTTCGTAGACCACAAGCATGGTGCCATAGTAGAAGACGCCGCTCATAAAGGCGAAGATCACGAGTTGCATGCAGGCGGCGAAAAAGGCAGTGAGTGCGGCCTTGCGAATACCAATGACCCGTCCTTGCTTTAGACGAACTCGGTAGCGCTCCTGCTCAAAATGCTGCGCGTTGAAAGCCATCACGGTCCGAATGCCGGAAAGCACTTCGTCCGCGATGGCGCCCGCCGCCGAGTACTCGTGCATCTCCTTGCGCACTGACGCCGCGAGTGCTTTCGCCGAAGCGAGCACGGATAGCGCCATGCAGGGGATGATGCACAGCATGATAAGCGTGATTTTCCAGTTTTGGTACAATGCCACCATCACTCCAGACACCAGACAGCCCACGGCTTGGATCACGATGCCCACTTTGTCACTGGCGCCGTCTTTAATCTTTTCGACGTTGCTGCAAATACACATAGTGTCGAATCGAGAATTAAAGAAGACTCACGCGTTGATTTTGTGCGTTAGCGAGCCAATCTCGTTGTGGTCAAACCACTCCATGTCCTGGTTGAGGACGGAGCGCAGGAAACGCTGCCGGAAGCGGAAAACCTGCCGCTCACAGAGCGCAAACAAAGCCGAATTCTAAAAATCAAATTAGTGTGCGCAAAACGCCGAGAAAAAACTAACGCCAAGCATGTTTGCCAAAAAGATGACAAAACCGTTGCCGAGATATATCCAGGTGTTTTCCTGGATTCCGGCTATGAACTCATCTTTGTTGAAGTCACCGATATCGTACTTCTCTTGGCCATCGATGAGAACCGTTACAATGCCTTGGAACGCGATCAGGTTGATTGGGATGCAGGCGCCGGCGGCGAAGCTGCCGATGATGCCCACTGCCAGTAAACAGTAGTCCAATCGATCGGCGTACCGTAACTACAGCTCCGAGGATTACTACGCTAGAGATAGGAAACAAACCATCTCGCGGTAAGTAGCTGGGAGACATGTCTTACGGTCCTTCGGCACGCTGAACCATTCTTTCAGCAGGCCGCCGGGTTTCTTTGCCATCGTTCGCACCTAAACAGCAACGGCGCACTATACGTACATAGTCTTGACACCAATACATCTTCAATGTTATTTTTGCATGTTCAAAATAATTATATGTTCGGAAGAAAGGAGAATATCAAAAAAAATATGTTATCGATAATTTAAAGAAAAATGCACTGTATCTCGAAAACATATTAGTGTAATTTACAAAAAAATATTATCGTAATCTGCGCTATAAAAAACAGAAGGAAAATTCTGTTCTTGAAAAAGTTATTTTCATATGATTAAAAACGTGGTTATGATAAGCTATCCAGGGCGCGTGAAATTATGTACATGTTATCCTAACCAACGCGTGCTTTTTGTTTTTTTAACACTACTGTGCAATATTATTGCATAAAACTTGCAAAATGTCTTTAAAACCAGCAAACACTCCTGGTCGATGAACTATACAAATACTCAAAGCCGATGAGCTACTCGTGCAAAGCAGAGCTCACAAAGTTGAGCGCCCGCTTGTTTTGAGATTGGTTCTTTGAGTCTAAACGCAGAAGAATGTAAAATTCAGACAATTAGAAAGATCGGGGGCAGAATCCAGGATTCGAACTAGAGTTTTCTGAGAGATCAGTGACCACTAATTGCCGTTCAAAACAATTTATTATGCACAGACAGAGACGTTCAAGCTTCGCCAGTATGCGAGCTTGCAGGACAGAAATAGAAAGTGTGTTATTCCAAAGAGACAAGGGGAGAAAGTGAAGGCTTGTCGAAGAGCACGCGTTGTCCTCTTCAGAGAAGAGAGTGACCGGAAAGGACGAAAGCGGCTTGCCTAAGCCCGGTGCGCAAAAGATAAGGATGATCAACTGTTTTTTTCTATTAAAAAAAATTCAGTATCTACAATTGTACTTTAAAAAAACTGTAATTTATTTTTAAATAATTCTAAATTTTTTAAATTTTTTTTAAATAATTTGCAGTTTTAAAAAAAATTAGCATATATTTTTTAGATTTATTCGGGCTAGCTTTTTCCAAATTCTGGCGTTGGGCAGATCTGGTTTGGGTCTCAAAAATAAGCACCTATATTTTGAACACTGATCTCTACAATAAACAAAAACAACACTGATTGTTTTTTGGTTTCAGTGACCTTTTATAAGTTTTTTTGTAATAATACTGTAAAGCAGTGTTAAAAAAACAAAAAAACCTTTTCATGGCAACATCAAGTTCATTCACATAATTCAGCGCTCGATAGGATGACAATTCGAACGCTGAGTAAGGTATCCGGGTCGTCGTATACAGACTAGAAGCCTCAGAGTCCCCCCAAAGGCCAAAAAACGGTAAGACCTTTTTGCATAAGCCAGTGGTATCATTTGAATCAGTCCCGCGATACCCTGCTCGACCATAAGCTGGCGATGTTTTGCTATGTTAAGCACACCGCCACACAAAATCGTTATTCCTGGACGTATCGCCGTCAAATCGGTCACAGATACGAGCAACACCCCAAAAACAAATGCAGCCCCGACAATCCCAGAAAACAGCAAACGTATTTCTTGCCACTTCATTGATCGCGAGCAAAAAAAGGCTCAACATACATAAATAAGGAAATTTGTCAAAGAAATTAGCCTGCACCCGATTGATAGGTCATGCCATGGATTGCGACTTGACTAGGCGGTAGTAGAGCCCGGCGCGCTCGAGCAACTGCTGGTGCGTGCCGGCTTCTACACAGCGGCCGTTCTCGATGACGCAGATGAGGTCGGCGTTCTGGATGGTCGAGAGGCGATGGGCCACGACGACGCAGGTCCGGCCGGAGGAGGCCCGGTCAAGGGCCTCTTGGACAAGCCGCTCGGACTCTCCGTCGAGTGCGGCGGTCGCTTCGTCGAGCAGCAGGATCTTGGGTTTCCGGATGATCGCCCGCGCAATGGCGATGCGCTGACGCTGGCCACCGGAGAGCCGGGTGCCGCGCCCGCCGACGCTCGTCTCGTAGCCTTCGGGCAAACTGCTCACGAAAGCGTCGATGTTCGCGAGTCGAGCAGCCGCTTGCACGTCAGCGTCCGAGGCCTCCGTGAGTCCGTACGCAATGTTGTCCCGGATGGAGAGGTTGAACAGGGTCGGTTCCTGACTGACGAGCGCGGTAGAGCCCCGCAGGTGCTGGACGTTGAACTTGCGGACGTCCGTGCCATCGACGCGCAGTGCACCGGCTGTCACGTCGTAGAAGCGCTCGAGCAGCTGAATCAGCGTTGACTTGCCGCAGCCACTGGGCCCAACGAGCGCTACAGTCCTGCCCGGTTGCACTCGGAGGTGCAAGTCTTGTAGGATCCGTACTTTACGCGTGTTGGGGTAGGCAAAGCCGACGCCTTCAACTTCGATGTCTCCTGTGATTGGCTGAAACAAGGAGTCCGCTTACATCAAGACAGCAAATGGAGCTCACTTTTGTGACACCAGACGACGCCAGATTGTCGATCTGTGGCTGTGCGTGCAGCATGCTGAACATGAGACCCGCAGAAACGCGTGCCCGGATGAATTCTGGGAAGTACGACGCGGATGACGACATGAGCGTCCCGGCAATTGTTATCGCTTCTACGACTCTAAAACAATAATTCATGTCAGTTGACGCAAAGCAGTGCATAAACTCACTGGAAGATGGCATACGGCTGGGACCAATCGTTGACGACGAGCCACATGCCGAAAAGGTAGCAGGCCCAGAAGTTAAAGGCGATGTACGAATTTGCCGTGGCAATGCTGACAGACATCACAACACCTCTTGCATATGCTCGGGAGTGTGGGGCGCGCGCGGCGTCACCGAACTTCTCAAAAATGTGCTGCTGCCCGGTGAGCGCCTGAACGGTTTTGACGTTTTCGATGGACTCAGTTACAATCCGGGCGGCATCTCCGGCGGATTGAGCGTCTGCTATGCCGCGTCGCCTTAGGTACATTGAAATGACAGTCTGTATCGCAATGACCAAAAGCGCGACAAAAAGACAAAACAGCGCCTCATTCCAACCGACGGTAAATCCGACGACGATTCCCACAACCACGGCCGTAAATCCTTGCAACACTTCAGCGAAACGCTGGTCAATGGCAGCCTGGACGTTGGCGGCGTCTTGCGACAGTCGAGACGTGAGGGCCCCCACGCTGTGCCCGGAGGCATCGAAAAAGGTCGCATCTTGGCGCAGCAGATTTTCATAAACAGAAGTCCGGAGGCGATATGCCACGGTTTCGCCCGCTTTGCCCAGCATAAAGCCGGACAGAAAAGTGGTGACTCCGGCGATGATGGCGATGACGCCAAATAGAACAGCGTTTGTCACCGCCTCACCCTGAATGACATCAACGTTGCCATCAGCCTGGAATGTGGCAATCGCCTTGAAGATGCGGCTGTAGACAACTGTGTACGCCGGCCAGCAGCAGCCCCGAATGATGGCCAGCACAAAACCGGTACCGAAGAACCGCATTTCGTGGCCGATGTACCGGAACATATCGCAGGTAGAAGGCACTGACCCGCCTGCCAGGTGCAGTTCGTCCTGTAAGCTGAAATCACATATTTGGAGGAAGAAAATGTACCGCCAAAACAAACTCTTCAATGTAAACATCAGCGCCGTCAGCATTCCGCACGGAAGAGAGAGAACGACGGAAGCGTTTGTCTGCAAGCAATGAAGATGCCCTCGAGTGCGCGGCTTCTTTCTCGTCCTCTTCGACGACTTCGGTCTCGGCAGTGGAACCTTTGACGTGCTGGGCTGCGACGAGCTGTTTGTAAGCCCCGTCAAAGGCAAGCAGCTCCTCATGTGTGCCTGACTCGACTATGGTGCCTTTGTCGAAGACAATAATGCGATCTGCGTTGCGAACAGTCGAGAGCCGATGAGCAATCGTGATAGTCGTACGCCCGGAAGCTGCGGCGTCCAAGGCAGCTTGAACAACGCGTTCAGATTCTGTGTCCAGCGCCGATGTCGCTTCATCGAGCAGCAAGATCCTGGGCTGACGAACGAGGGCACGGGCGATGGCCAGTCGCTGTTTCTGGCCTCCAGAAAGCTTGATGCCGCCTTCCCCGATAAAAGTGTCGTAGCCCTGCGGCAGCTTCGAGATAAAGTCATGCGCGTTGGCCACGCGGCAGGCCTCCTCAATGTCCTCGAGACGAACATCGGCCCTGCCGAGACGGAGGTTGTCGACGATGGACGCCTGGAAGAGAACAGGCTCCTGCGAAACAATGCCGACGACGCTGCGCAGCCACTGCACGTTGACGTCTTCGAGCGGGACGCCGTCCAGCGTGACGCTGCCTCCTTCCTGCGTGTAGTACCGCATGAGCAGTCCCACCAGAGTGGATTTTCCGCATCCCGAGTGGCCCACCAACGCGACCGTCTGTCCCGGTTTGACCTCGAAGCTGATGCCGTTCAGCACTGTGATCTCCGGCCGGCTGGGATATCGAAAATGAATGTTGCTGAACTCAATGTGTCCTTTAACGTCTTGCAGGACAATTCCGGACTTTGAGGTGCAGTCCAGTGTTGGTTTCTGTAAAGCGCAATTCTAGACCGATCAATAAATCAACAATGTACCCTGTCGATGACTTCGAAGAGCTCACCAGCGGCCGCTTTGGCGCCAAGAAGCACATTGATTTGTGGCAGTGCCATGCTAAAGCGCATTGCACCGATCAGAATTGTCCAAAAGACGCTGAACACTTTTCCGCTAATCATCCCTTCGTAGACCACAAGCATGGTGCCATAGTAGAAAACGCCGCCCATGAAAGCAAAAATGACGAGTTGCATACAGGCGGCAAAAAAGGCAGTGAGTGCGGCTTTGCGGATACCAATGACCCGGCCTTGCTTTAGACGAACTCGGTAGCGCTCCTGCTCAAAGTGCTGCGCGTTGAAGGCCATCACGGTCCGAATGCCGGAAAGCACTTCGTCCGCGATGGCGCCCGCCGCCGAGTACTCGTGCATCTCCTTGCGCACTGACGCTGCGAGTGCTTTCGCCGAGGCAAGCACGGATAGCGCCATGCAGGGGATGATGCACAGCATGATGAGCGTCATCTTCCAGCTTTGGAAGAACGCTACCAGCACTCCAGATACAAGGCAGCCAACGGCGTGGATTGCGATGCCCACTTTATCGCTGGCGCCGTCCTTGATTTTCTCGATGTTGCTAAAAGCGCGCGCGTCGTTTCAATTAGCGTCGGCTTACGAAAAACTTACGCATTAATCTTGTGAGTTAGCGAGCCAATCTCGTTGTGATCAAACCACTCCATGTCCTGGTTGAGAACAGAGTGCAGAAATCTTTTTCTGTAACGGAACACTTGCCGCTCACAGAGCGCGAATAAAGCGGAGTTCTGAAAATTCAAGTTTATGAGCGCAGAATGTTTTGAAAAAACTCACGCCTAGCAGATTCGCCAAAAAAATAAAGAAGCCGTTGCCGAAGTAGATCCAGGCGTTGCTCTGGATTCCGGAAACAAACTCATCTTTGTCGAAGTCGCCGGTATCGTATTTCTGCTGGCCGCTGATCAGGGTCGATACGATGCCTTGGAACGCGATCAGGTTGATCGGGATGCAGGCGCCGGCGGCGAAGCTGCCGATGATGCCCACTGCCAGTAAACAGTAGTCCAATCGATCGGCGTACCGTAACTACAATACAGTGAATAAATTGCGACAAGGCTTTATTTTTTGTACTTATTTTTCCTGTTCGCTCCCGTTTTCTTTTTTTGAAAAAAAATCGCTGCACTCCTTTTCCGGCATTTTTGAAAAACACAGCCTTGATTACGACCCAAAGTACAAGTAACATACCATCTCGCGGTAAGTAGCCGGACGACATGTTTTGCGGTCTTTTGGCACGCTGAACCACTCTTTCAGCTTTCCGCCGGGTTTCTTCGCCATCGTTCGTACCTAAACAACACCAGTATTCAACAGGATGATGACAATTCCAACGGTGAGTGAGGGTATCCGGGTTGTCTACGAAGCATCCGAGCCTCCGAGTCCCGTGAAAGTCCAAAAAAGTGCTCGCCGGTGAGGCCATTTGCATAAGCCAGTGGTATCAAATGAATCAGTCTCGCTCGACCGTGGACCGGCGATGTTTTTGAATTGTAAAGTACTCCACCCCTGCTCCGCCAGAAAATCGTTTTTCCAGGACATATCGTCCGTCGTCAAAGCTCAGTCAGTCACAAAAAGCGACCCCCCAAAAAACAAAATGCATTTCAATCCATCACACATTCCTTGCAACTTCATTGATCGCAAGCAAAAAAACGGCCGCAAAAAGCCGAACAAGATCAAATTATGCCAGAATAACAAAAGGGCAAAAAACGAATGCTGGAGGAGTGACAAATCAATTGTAGCATTAATAAGGCTGGAAACGACTGTTGCCGCCGCGACCACCACCTCCTCGGCCTCCGCGATTGCCGGGATTCGGGAGAAGTCCGCGCGGGGGACCGCCAAAGCCCTGAGGGCCACCGCCGCCGCCGCCTCGACCTCCTCGAGGGGGACCGCCTCGACCACCGCTGCCGCCGAAACCGCCACGCATGCCACCCCGGAAGCCGCCGTCGTCGTGGCCTCTCGAGGGGGGTCCTCCGCCGCGTCCACCGCCACCGAAACCGCCACGGCCGCCGCCCCGATGTCCGCCGCGTTCACGATCGCCGCCACCGCCACCGCCGCCTTCCTGGCGTTGCTGTCGGAGGGGAGCGTTCTTGTCTTCGTAGTCTTCGGCGCGGATGTGGAGATCGACAACTTCGGGTTCAGGTTCGCCGTCCTTTGGCGGTTCGGGCTTCGGCGTGATTCCCTCGATGTACGTTTCTTTGACCTGAAAAACAAAAAATATTTGATTTGAAAAAATAAAAATGGAAAAAAAAACCAACCGGCTTCATGAGTTCATTGAGAACCTCGAGAACACCAGTTACCCGCTTGTAGGCCAACGCCGGAGTAGCAGTCGTTTCGATTTTGACATGCAGGGGTCCGCTGTAGTGGGCGTACTGCTCGTCGCCCGTCTTCAGCAGTTCTTCTTCCTAAAAAAAAAAGATTCAACGTAAAAATATAAATATTTGGATAAAAACATGCCTTGGCACGATCGCGGCTCGAACCACGGCCCAGCACGTAGACGTGGCACTTGAAGGTCTTGGCAATGTTCTGCAGGGTGGTGCCCTTGGGTCCAATGATTTTACCAACGAAATTGAAGCGCGGGTAACGGAACGACGGAATGAGCACTTTTCGGACGATTTTGATTTGTTTTTCAATGTCGAGTTCGAGCCATTCAGGATCAATGTTGTTTTCGAGCTTGTGCAATTCTGCAAAGGCAAAAAATCCTGGATGAAAAAAAATCAAAAAACGCAGAACTCACCGTAATTGAGAAGTCGTTTCGCGTTCCGAAATTGGTCGAGCAACTCCGGCGAGTCAAAATTGTGGATTTCGCCTCTGATCTCGCTGATAACATTCTGAATCTCCGCATCGAGTGGAGAGGGAGGCACCATTGGCATGCCGCCGGGGTAGAAGGGAGGCGGCATCATGCCCGGGGGTGGCATGCCCATCGGCGGTCCGTAGCCCGATTGGGGCGGATAGCCGGCTCCGCCTCCACCCCGACCACCGCGGAGCGAGGGATTCTGCGGAGGATAGCCGCCGTATCCCGGAGGCGGCATCATCGAAGCCGCGTACCCCCCACCGTAGCCGTAGTCCTCGTAGCCACCACCGGGAGCTCCGCCGCCGCCGGCGCCATTCGTATTGTAATCCGCCATGCTGTCGTCGATTCAAAGCTCCTCTCTTTCAAGTACGTTCTGCAAAACCAAATAAAACCAATAAAAGCGAGCAGAACAGCAAAATCTTCATTCCTAGTCAAACAAGTGCAAATTTTGTATATTTTCATTTTTGATTTTTATAAAAGTTTAACTGGAAAATATTTTGGTAATATTTGATAGCAATGAAAAATTTTAACACATTTTTTTATATATATTTTTTCATTTTTTACGAATTTTTAAAACTTTGAAATGTTTGAATTAAATTTACAAAATTCACATGTTTGAATACGTGCACGAATAAATGGCAATACCAACCAAATTTACCTTTTCAACTGTCCTCAGTTTGCGAATGCGTGTTTTATATTTTTGAAGGTTTCAGTTTGGATTATAAAACTGATAATTACTGAACGCAATTTTAACCCTAGAATGTTAATAAAAATAATAAATTAAAAAACAAAAAAGAATATTAACAACGCGCAAAAAATATGAAATAATTGTCAAACGCGGTAAAAAAAAACATTACAAACAAAGAAAAATATAATATTGATAAAATTAGTTTTTACAACAACAAAAATACTTCAAAAACTAGCAAAAGTTGTTTAAAACATACAGAAAGGCTGTTTTCACAATTTTTTTAATCGGTGACAATCCAAGAGTAAAATCCGGTTATACTTTCGACCTATGGTCCATATTTTAAGCCTAAATCAAAGGCCAATCTGAGAAAAAACTGGAATTCTTTAATAAATAAATGTTCGTTTCACAACTTTTTTTGTAAAAAATAACGTAACGTTGTTCAATTTTTTTCTACATCCTTACTATGATGTGAAAGCGACAATGCAAAAAAACACGCCAAATTGTTGTATTTCTTTACAATATGGAATTTAGTTTTGAGGCCAAGTACTGGGCCATAATTTTTGACCAAACTAAATGAACGGGCTTATCCAAACCCAGGCCTAAATTTAGCTTCTGGAGACGATTTGTCGGTCAAAAATAAGGGACTTTTTTTTATCTATGAATGTGGTTTGAGCAGGCTTGAGCAGCAAAAATGCATCCAATATAAAAAATGAAAAACGGGTTAACAACGGCTAAAAAACAGGTGCACAGTCTAACCGATAAACGGTTCGTTTCTCCGTATAAACCTAAAAAACGATAAATGTAGAACGAATTCCTCGCAAATCGTTCATAAATTTAGTATAACGCGTTCAGTTTGATACATTCCATTGTTCTTCAGAATGTTATAACGTGTGTATCGTTCGGCAATTCGAGTAAGTTTCTGTGTTTTTTTTCTTTTTTCGATGTTACAATATACAAGTAAGCGTCTTTTATCGTGTCACCAGAAACGGCCACTATAGTTTTGTGCTTGTATATTGTTCGGAAGTTCAGTTTCAGTATATCTGCGTTGCCATCAAGCAACAACTTCAAGTTTAAAGGTATGAATAACGTTTTATAACGTATAGCCCCTCGTATTTGAACATTTTATATTTTTTTAACAATAATAACCACACATTTCGATCGCAAAAAAAGGCACCGGATACAACGCAGCCCAGTGTGTCTGGTCTGGGCAGTTGTTGAATTGTGCCCGTTTGGATATCCCATGTCATGAGGCAGTGGTACAAAGAATCAATCCCCTCTTCTGTATTGTTTGTTGTGTTCGTTCGCAGATACAAATGTTTATCATCGCAAACCGTTGAAAACAGAGCAGCAAGCAAAACGATGGATGAATGGCCGTCTAGAAAACACCTCCCCGTCAAATATTGTACTTTATTGTCGCCGGTAAATATTATCCCTGACCGTATCCGGACCAGGAATGGGCGAACATTTACGTCCGTTCATGGACAAAAATAACTCTTTTTTTCTTGTTTGTGTTCGTTTGAGAGATTTAACTGTGTTTGTTCGATTTTGTTCGTAACCCAAAAAAACGTTAAAACATCCGATTTTGTACTTTACAACACCCGAATCCACTCAAGTAGGCACTGTTACCTAAGTTCAGGTTTCGTTCGCGAATACGGTCATAATTCACTGTACACGTTCCTATTCGCGAACAAATACATCAAATTGTTCAATTACAAAAAAAGATTGTTCGTTCGTCCATCCCTGATCCGATCCGAACTGCATGTTTCATGTTCCGAAACCTAATGCAGTTCGGAAATAAATAACTGGTCATAATTGTTTCCCGCTCTTTAAAACCGAGAATGCAAACGTACCATTCACTAGCTCGACTATCGGCGAATCGGCACTGCAGCACGTCCGCGACCTCGTCCACGAGGCGCTCCAACTGCTCCGCCACGACCACCGCGACTGTCATCGCTACCACCTCTGGTGGCAAAACCAGAGGAAGAAGCGGACCTACCGTTACCACGAACAAAATCACGAGCACCATTTGACATGGATGGAACGCTGCCCAGCGAGAAATCGTCTTCGGTGAAGTCGTTATCTCGCTTCGGGTGACTACCGAAGAAACGCGGAGCATCGCCGGATGCAGACAAGTGATGGGTGCCTCGGCTCTTACGGGGACGGAAGGTCGCACCGTTGGCAGACGCAAACTCACGCAATTCCCGATCAAGTGCCTCGTCTTTTTCCTCGTCGAACGCAAATGGCTCGTAGAGGAAGGTTTTGTCGGATTCCGTCCAAACATTGGCATCTGTGATGCCGGTAAGGTGGATGTCGTGACTCTGAAAAACATTCGTGGTGAGACATTTTTTAAACAAGTAAATCACTTTTCCAAAGATACCATCCATAAAAAAACCCCAAAAACATACCGGAATCAAAAGTTTGTGGAGAGCGTTGAGAAAACCAGCAAACCGCATAAAAGCAATGTGCGGCCGAGCCACCGTCGTGAACAGAAGATGCAGCGGCAGACCAAAGTGGAGAAAAGTCTTGTCTCCGCTGTGGAAAAGCTCCTGCTCCTGGTGCCGATCCTGGTCTCGCTTGGACCCTTCGCCGAGCAGGTTCAAGTGGCACTTGTACATCTTGGACAGATTCTGCAGGGTCAAACCCTTCGGGCCGATGATCTTGCCCACAAAGTTGAACTAAAATACATAAAAAGTTACAAACATCCAAAAAAGCCAAAACTCACCGAAGAGTAGCGCTGAACAGGGATGAGGATGCGACGGACCATATAAATCGGCTTGTTGATGTCGACTTCGACCCATTCGGGCTCAACGCAGTGATCCATGCGGAAAACCTCTGAAAAAAGAGAGATAAACAGCCCCTTCGTTCGCCAAAACGTACCTCGATCCAGCAGACGACAAGCGTGCGGAAGACGGGCCAGGATCTCCGGATTGTGGCGAAGGAAGGCCATTTCATCGTTCATCTCGTCCATGGTTTCCAGAAATTCGCCAAGAAGCGGAGTCGGTTGCTCGTTTCCGTATCGATCCGGTCCAAGCCCAAATTTGGAGTTTTCCACGCGCCGGGGCATAGAAGGATGCGGAAGCTCGCAGGTCAGCTTGCGGCGCTGCTGACGGGCAGCCATCGACGCCGGCTGAAGCGAGCTGTAGGAACGCGAACTGGCATGCATCGGCGGCAATGCAGGCGCCTGTGCCCACGAAGTCGCGTCCATTCGTGGAACCGGAGATTCCCCATACAGAACGGGTTGAGGCGTCGCATCGAGCAGAGAAATTGGAGGCTGAGACGAAGGATTGCTGTAGCCGCGCGACCAGGAATCCGAATAATCGCGCTTTTTGCGCGGAGGCTCGTCGTACGACTCATTCAGTGCACGGGTCTGCTTTCTAGACATGACGATCGATACCTAAAACCCAAAGCATCGTAAAACTAAACAAAAAAGAACCTGAAAAACGCGAAAAACGCGAAAATTCAGCGAACTACAAGAACAGTGGTCAAGTTGGCCGGAACGCAAAAATAAATGCGATGGACGCCCGCTGCGAATCAATGTCCCGAGCGCATTCCAAACGAGACCTTTTCGACGCGCGCGTTCAACGCGTTCGTTTCTTGTGGTTCGGCCGCCAACACGCAGGACAATTGGAAGACAGCAAATGACCATGACCACTGACTGACCCAGTATGACGTCTTCTCTAAAATTATATCAGAGGCGGAAGGCAATGTTCGGAATGTATTTCAATTGTTTCCAAATTTAAAAGCAAAATTTTACATCTACGAACCGTTGTATAAATTTTATGAAGTAAGAATTCAAAAACAAAAAAGGTGGACACAAACATTTTTTTTATTAAAAATAATTTCTTTGTGCCATATCATTTTCATTGCATCCGTCCAATAAAAAATCCAAAATGGAAATTTTAGGCACATTTATAAAAGCCCGAAAATCCTTCGACACCCTTTATACCCTCGAAGCCTGTTGATCTGCTTTTCGCATTTTCGTGTGTTCGCGCTTTATTTTGCAGGTTCATTGAAAAATCGTTTTTTGACCCGTGCCGAGCATGTCGCAATGCTACATAGATAGCAACTTGCAGTTCCTGTTGAGCGTCAGAAAAATTCTGATGTTGTACGTACACCAGAAATGTACCGTATACCTATCCTAGATCTCTATGTTCCGTGCTTTGTGCCATGTTGTTAAACGTAGCAGACCTGATAAAGCACGCAAAAACGAACAAGGAAGTGTCTACATAAACTAGACAGTAAATAAGGCGTGTTGTCTGTCACAGATATGATATAAGCATAACAAATCACACCAGTCAACGATAACGAAAACTGTTGTGATTTGAGTCTTAGTGTTAGCAACCAAAGAACGGGAGTGAGATGATTCGTGCCACCACTACAAAACCGATGGCTCTCCTAGGATTGTTTCTAGTTCTTGTCCCCCAGCTGATTTATCCCATCGATGGCAAGAAGATTTTGTTTATCAGTCCTTCGCTCTCCAACAGTCTTCTGATCCAGGCCGGCAGACTTGCTGACCTGCTCGTCAGTGATGGACACGATGTTGTAAGTGTCTGAATGTTTGTAGTCAAATATCTAAAATTTAAAAAAAAACTTTTAGACATACTTCATCCCGGAGATGAACCCCGTGAGCAGGCACAACGGGTCGAACCTGGCAAAGATCGTTCGAATGACCAACGTCTCAGAAGACTTTGCCGAGGAATACGCGAACAACGATATCATGCAGGAGAACTTTTACAACTTTTGGCGCAGAATTAATTTCGCAGATGCTTTTGTAACCTTTTGCGAGAGGGTTTTGTCAAAACGAGACGAACTGGACGCGCTCAAGGCTCAGAAGTTTGATTTGGTTTTTACCAACGGTCTGGACTTCTGCGACGCAGGATTGGTCCACTACCTCGAAATCCCGCTGCATATTTGGATAGTCACCGGACCGTTGCATGAAATTAATACTTACACACTCGGCATCCCCTCACCGCCTTCGTACCTGCCAACTTTGGAAAGCGATTACCTGGGCACGGATTTGAATTTTGTTCAACGTATCGCAAATTTGGCAGATCACCTGAAATCTATTTTCATACATCGATATTGTTTGTGGAGGGTATGATAAGAATTGAGCACCTCAAAGATCAGTTCTTATCGGGGAACATGTTGTTTTCAGATGAACGCGTTGTACCGAAAAACAATCTCCCCTGATTTCCCCTCCCTGGAAGAAATCATGCAACAAACATCCCTGCTTTTTGTCAACGATGACGAATTCATCGAATACGCCAGGCCTATCCTGCATAAGGTTATCTACATCGCCGGGGCTGGTATTGCTCCCGTGCAGCCTTTGAGCCCCGAAATGGAGGCAATCCTGGCCAAGGGCAAAGCTGGGGTGTTTCTCGTCTCTTTCGGCACTGTTATCCCGTCTACACAGATCTCTGCTCAGGCAAAGCAGGCGATCATTCGGATGACGAATCATTTTCCGGACTATCAGTTTATCATCCGTGCGGACGCCCACGACAAGGCTTTGTACGGGGCGGAAAAGAATTCGTCCAACGTCGATATTTTGTCCTGGATGCCGCAACCCGACCTCCTCGCTCATCCCAAAGTTCTGGGATGCATTTCGCACGCGGGTATAAACACGCTCATTGAAATGACGCGAAATGGAATCCCGGGCATCATGATCCCCCTCCAATTCGACCAGCTGCGGAACGCAAAGCTGATCGAGCATCGGGGAGCTGGAATTACGGTTCTCAAAACGAATATAACGGAAAGCTCGTTGGTTTACGCGGTGTCAGAACTCATTGGAAATCCCAGCTACAGACAGGCCGCCAGAAGGTTGTCGGCGCTTGTCAACAACAAGCCAAACCAGCCGGACGAAACATTCCTGCGATGGACCAATTTTGTACTCAACTACGGTCCGCTCAAGGAACTGAACCCGGCGGGGGCCCGTCTCGACTTCTTTGTCTACCACTGCATCGACCTGCTGGCGGCGATAATTGTGATTTTGATTGCCGGAGTTTGGGTTGTCAGCAAAATTGTGCGGGGTATTGGAAAAGTTTTTCCGAGACAGGTTAAAAGCAAGTGTGAATGATTTTTATAAATAAAAACGAAATTAGACTCACTGTCGTAAACGAATGTTTTGCGTGCCAAATGTGTCAATTGTCGGTGGTTCCGTTTTATTTTGAGAGAGTATGTACAACAGTGTGCAAGAAAAGTCATCGCGGGGCCTACCGGGGTGGATCGAGAAAGGTGCGCAAGGAAAGTTTGAAAAAGCTCGGTGCTCGAAAACGACTGATGTCGATAATTACTCAAAACACGCCGGTCAGTCGGGAATCAATGCTTGTGGAAGAAAACAAAAATCAAATGAAAGAGGGACGAGGGACGAGGGGAATATACAGGGGAGGGTGGTTGGGTGCTACGATGGTCACTAGGAGAGTGTATTCATTGACTGAACAGGACAACGGCATCGCTCACATCAGGCAGGTGTGAGCGATTACCGGCGACGCTTGCCTTCGACGGATTTCGGCGGAGGAACGGGCGTCGACTTTTTGGGTTTCTTGGACATCTTGATGGGCTTCGCAGGCTTGGTGGCGGCAGTGCGCTGCTCGGCACGAGCCTTGGCGCGGGACTGCAGCCAGTTGGACGCGAACGACGCCCTGACGCCGGCTCCGGTGTGGCGATGCTCGGCACGCGCCTTTGCCCTGGCCTGGAGCCAGTCGATGGCAGACGGCGTCTTGACGGCCTTCTTCGGCGCTTTGGGGCTGACGTCGGGGTCGGGGCAGGGGCGGGCGGAGTTGCGAAGACCCGGGCAAGGCACGGTCGGCGGCTGAGCACTTTTGGGCGCCGTGCACGGTTTTGTGGACGACGTGTGACAAGGCAATGGCCTGGTGGTGGGTTTGGGAGCCAACGGCATCGCCGGCGGCACAGGGCAGGTGGTCCGGGAGTGCCTTTCTGAAAAAAAACAATATCCGTAAAAAACACAACGCGCGGTATAAAATCAAAGCTCACCGTCTTCAGGCAACCAGCCGATCTCGATAGCGGCGCCCTTGAGCGCGGGATCTTTGTCGAGCATCGCAGCTCCGTCGCAGGTTGCGCGGGCCTGCCAGTCACGGAAAACACAGGTTTTTGTGCCGTACTCGCTGCGGCAGCTCGTCCACCAGACACGTTCGCAGTCCAACTGCGCGGAGCAGTTGGCGGTGCGCAGGCTGCGCAGGAAGTCAATGTAGTCCGTAGCGCGGTGACGTCCGACAGTTTTCACGAAGGAAGATGCGTTGCCGAGAACCTCAGCGAAGCGGATCGCGGGCGCGCAGACGTTATGCAGGAAGCAGACATCCGAGGCCTTTTTTACAGACGGCAAAAGACGAGAGAGCGCGGATCGGAGGTGGCGGACGATCTTGAGACCCTTTTCACGGCAGCTGGGGACGATGAGCGAAAAGTTAGCCTTCGCAAGGGCCGTTGAGGCCCGACGGGCGTAAGTGCGGAGGTCCCGGACGTGGCTGGGCAGCGAGTCAAGTACACGGCGAGACCATGAGTGAGCTTTCGTCAGCGAGCGGTCGAGCGTTGGCAAGAGCGCCTTCTGCACCATCGGCACGGTCAGGTTCGCGAAAGTCGCCAACGACGATACCAGGGCTTTGGTCGCGTTCACAAAGGCATGTCGGTGATCAATCAGGGTGCACGTGGGCGAGCTGGGCTTCGGCGCGGATTCTGAGATCTTCGTGGCTTTGAACTGGCGCGCAGCACGGCGGTAGAGGTGCAAACGGGTCTCAAACTCGCGTCGGGACCGTTCCAGCAGTTCCGAAAATCCGGCGCTGGTCACCGCCTCGACAGCTTCCTCTTCGACGGTCAGGTCTGTGACCCGGCTCTGCAGGCCGGGCTCCAGGGCCGCGAAATGGAAGGCAAGGGGACGGTCAGCGATCGAGCACTGCTCCTGGCCGGGCACGGGGGATTCTGCGTTGAAGGCAGTGGTCGCGAACTCGGTCACCGTCGTGCTCAGGACAATGGCGCCGAAGCAGAAGAGGCCGAAGATGAAGGTCGTCGTCATGAAAGCGATGTGCGCTTCGTTGGATTGGCCTGAAACAAACGACAGTCGTCAAAATCGGTCAATTTTTATTTTGAAACCCACAGAGCAAGTCGAGTCTCTGGGAAACCCGATCGGGGGAGACGTAGTGAAGGGAAGCGGAGTTGTCCAGCGTCTCATCGTCGGATACAACTTCCAAGTCGTCGTGGATGCATTCTTCGTCGTCGTTTTCAGAAACATCGTCTTCGTCGTCGTTTTCAGAGTCAGCTTCGGCATCGGAGTCGTATTCCGACTCGTGGCGGTGGTCGTGGCCAACCGGCAGCACGTCCACGTCGTCGTCATCGTCTTCGTTCTCTTCGACAGCGTCGGCATCAGCATCGACGTCATCAAGCTCGCCGTCGTAGTCCGAATCGTCAGAATCATGGACGCTATGCACAGCAATTTCCTGGCTCACAGAGTCCGCGTCAGAGTAGTCATCGTCGACATCGACCAAGCTCCAGGAGGAGGAGTCCGTCGAAGAGCCGTCTCGGTCCATCCTGAAGAGATCAGATCAGGAGTCAGTCAGTGCATGTCAAGCACGGAGAACCCCGCCACGAAAAATGCACGCGCGCGTGCAATAAACAGCCCGGGAAGTCTGATAAGGCACGGGAAAAGAGGGTGGTGGTTACAGGAAGGAAGGAGGCAATTTATCATCACCGTGGTTGACAGTAGGCTCCGCAAAGACCAAAGGCGCCTTCAAAAAAGTCCAACAAACTAAAGAAACTCAAAAACGCCTTGAAAATCGACTTTTTGATTTAACAAACGCAAAAAAAGTGCGCAGAAGCTGAAAGCAGCAGCTCGCACCCTTCTCCGACTCGCCCAACACTGATGAGGCCTGCCAGTACCTGGAAACACGGAAAAAAGGGTTGCATGTTGAAAGCACCGAGCGCAAACAACAGCGAGGAATGAAACAGCAGCCAGGCAGAATGCCGAAATTGGTGAGGAGCGGAGCGCTTGTGAAAGAGGTGCGTCCGCGTGTTTTGTTTCTGAGCGGCAAAGGGCAACAAATGAAATACCAGCACTATTTTCGAGGCCCGTTCTGCGCAGGCAACAGCGATCAGCTGGCCCACGTGCTGGCGCTGGGGCTGCCGGGCCGGAAGACAGACTAGTGCAAACTTGACAGCGAAATCGAAGAGAGACAGAAAGGCCCGGTGCAGAGAGACGCGTCAATTCCCTCGAGTGTGTGGGGTCTCGTGACGTGACGCGCAAGTGCGTAAGAAACATAGCCCCCCGGTACGGCCGGAGGTCCTTTTTGCCTGTTCCAGGCCAGCGACAGGTCTCCTGCGCGCGTTACAACCTGCGGGTCTGGTTGTTGCGCAAGTCAGTCAGTCACATGCACGAAGGCACGAAAAAGTAATCGTCGCGCGGGGATCAAATCGTGTCTGCAGACAACAAACACGCTAATGCAGCAGAAACAAAAAAAACCAAGTAACAACAAAGCGTGGGCTTGAGCGCGTGTTTCGTGTTTCAGCGAGCGGTCGCCGCGCCCTGTGCGGGGGGTGGCATGCTCCCTCCCCCTCCCCCGGGCCACCACCAGCGGCATCGATTGGATTGCCCTTTGCTCGACTCAGAAAAGCCAGACGGATCCGACGAAGACGTTCAGCTCAGCTGGCAAACGGGTATGAAAAAGAAAGAATCAATCCCGCATCATCCAGCCCAGCCAGCCGGCTGCAGCGGCGGCTGCGACGGGCCCCTCATGCTCGCTTCGCGGCGGGCGCAGTGTGCGTGCCAGCCGCCTGCCGGACTCACCGCAATCAGCTGACTTGCTGTGCGGCCCGGCCCGGCCCGTCGGCGGCGGCGGCAGCGGCGACGTGCCGGGCCACAATGGCGGCTATTTCAGGCCACAATGAGGCGGCGTGCTTATCAAGTGAGGCGGCGTGCTTACCTGCCCGCTGTTCTGTTCTTTACGACCCCTCCCGAAAATTTGTCACGGAAATAAGCCCCAAAAATGGTGACAACCGGGTGAATGTCAAGAACAGCTGTGGGAGTCCCCGAGAACAGCGCAGCGCAGCCCAACGATGGTCGCTCTCGATGGCCAATCACAGTCAGAAAAAGGAAACACTGTCCACTGTTATCAGTGAAAGAGGATTACCTCGGCAAAAACAGAGGGACGTTCATTTCCTGGAATGAATGAATGAATAACGAACAGCAAACACCGGCACAGTTTACTGATTGCAACGTTTTGTGGCCGGAGCAACAACCGACGAGCAAAACAGTGCTCCTCGCTGCAATGAGAAAAAAAAGCTTGTTTACGACATCTCAGACTTCCGCTATTTTTTTTAACTGACTGACTGACTGACTGTGCGGCTTTGAGGACTCTGCAAAGCCTGGATCCTGTTTCCCAGGTGCGCAGCCGTCTGACCGACACATGAATTTCACTCGCGTTCGTTCGAGGACAGAGACCAGTTTGTCTCTTGTCTCGGAAACGTCGTTATGATACTCGGGAAGTCTCGCCTCGCCTAGCGACTCGGGAATCAACGCCCAACGCGGTACGACTAAGCTGACTGACTTAAAGTGATCCAGGGAGCACGGTAATGCTGCTGGAACGAGCAGGGAGCAATAGGTGCACCCCAGAATACACGAGAGTATGTCTCCAAATAAATAAACACCACCCTGCGCTGCCGACACGCGGCGCAAACAGTCGCCAAGACTGCCGCCTTCCTCCATGACCAGCAGCAGCTGGTAGAACGCCTCGGGCTGTTCATGGCACGGCCCCAAAAGGGGGACGAACAGGTGCGCGACCGCGACGACGACCTTGGCAGCAGCTGACAGTGTCCCGCCCCAGGTGCGACCGGTTGGTTGCGGATCGGGACACAGTTTCTAAATATGTTTTTTTTTCACCGCGCGAAAAAACACGCCAGTCAAACTCAACAAAAATCAATCGACAAAAACAAGAAGCCGAACGGGGAGAGCCAGCCAGCTCAAAGGCCGTGCCGCCCATCCGTTCTGCGAAACGAAACCAACAAACAGACGCGCGATTGAATGAAGCACGAAGCAGCACAGAATGAAAAGGAATAACAAGGATCTCAAGATGACAGAAGATATCCGCTCAATGTCAGTTCTTGCGGCGGTTCTTCAGCTTTGAAGCCTTCTTGAGGTTCGTCTTCTTCGCGTGGAACTCGCGGTCACCTGGCCTGAAAAATGATCCGATGATGATGAAAATGATGAAAAAAATGATCAAATGGCATAAATTGCACTTTTGGCCTTTGCGAGGCGTCTAACACCCCAAATCATATACATGCGAGCCGTGTTCAGCGGGCACCGACCACATCCGGTCCCCCTAATCCAAAGCCGATCGATTAATCGACAAATCACCTGATCAGCATCGATCGCGTGAACGTCGATCACGAGTTTGGCCGGCCGTCGGACGTGACGTCAAGTCACGCCGTCGCCACATCGGCGATCGCGTGTCAGATCCCATTACGTTCCATCTGATTACGAGCTTTGCCCGCCCGCCCGTCCGTCGATACTCACACCCTCCCGTTCCAGTGGCTAAGCTCACCTTTCCTCGGTGCGTTTCGATCGGCCACGAAACAGGTTTCGTACGATCACTGATTTTTGGAACCCGTTAGCCTCGTGACGCCGTTAATTCGCAGTCGGTGACCTCAGGCCACCGTCTAGTCAGGCGCGTGTTAGTTGCATTCAAAAACCAGCTATGCCCTAACATAAGTTGCCAGACACGCGTCTTCCAAAAAAACAGCGCACCGACAGTCGTAGCCAAAAAAAAGAAGGTAGTTTGCCACAAAGCAAGGGCCAGGCGCGGTGAAAAATAAGTTTGGGCAATTGCAATTGGAACCCCAAAAACACGAGTGTTGCATAATGTTCTGCCTAACTAAGCCGATTATGCAATCAATTCCTGCCCGGGCCCCGATCAGCGCATGAAAAACATTTGGTGGAAAACAAAAGCAAAGAACGCACCCGTATCGGAAGTTTTTGACGGCCCGATCGGAGACATCGGTTAGTTGGTCGGTGAACGCCGACTTCTTGCGCTTCTTCTTCTTCGATGCGTCGTCATCGTCGACCACGGCCCGCAGACGCTTCGGCTGCTTGGCGCGCTTCATTTGACGAGCGTGGAACGCGGCTTCCCGCTCAGCGGCCTTGTCTTCAGCCTGAAAGAGTGGAAACAAAAAGTTGACATAGCAAAACGGTTCAAATGGGCTCACCGTTCTCTCGATTTTCTCTTTTTCCTGCGTCAGCGATTGCAGGCTTCTGTTGAGTCGTTCTGAAACAAACAAACAAAAAACGTAAATCCCAGTGCCCGGAGAAATCAAAAAACCCACTCTCAGCCTTCTTCATCGCCTGGGTCTTCTTGAGCCAGACACGGCCCTGTCGCTCGTCTTTGCCGGTTATGACGGTCTGCTCGACCTTCGCGAGCTTCTCCTCGGCGACCCGCATCTGGTTCTCGTAGAAGGCGCTTTCGGCGACTCTCTTGATGGACGACTCGAGCGACGCGATGCGCTCCCGGTAGGCAGCAATGACCTCGGGGGCGATGTTGCGCTGCTTGATGGACGTGTGCTTGTTGTGCTTGACAATCGCCTTGAGCAGCTTGCGGTCCTCTTCCGTGACCAGGGACACGGCGCGACCCGCCTTGCCCGCACGCGCTGTACGACCGACGCGATGGATGTACTGCTGGACGGTGCCTGGCATCGTCGCGTTGATGACCGTCGTCACGCCCTCGATATCGAGACCACGGGCTGCGAGTTCCGTGCAGACGAGAACGTCTAGCTCCTGGCATTTGAATTTCTGGAGCGCCTGGACACGCATGGTCTGCGAGAGACCTCCGTGCAGCTGGCTGCACTTGACTCCCAGCAGGCCCAGCAAAATGTGCATTCGCTCGCAGTCTTTTTTGGTCCGCATGAAGACGATCGTGTGATCCGGGAAGTTTCTCGTAACCAGGGCTGAAATTGCATACGTGTAAAAAACTCCCCCGTCCACTGTTAACGGCTCCAAAAAATTCCGTGCGCCCCAATCAGAAACGAAATTCTCTTTTTTCGGGTACCCGGAACCCTAAAACTGGCCCCGCCCCTTTAAAACACTCACAAGCAGTGATGGCGTCTCGATCGCCCTCCGCGTGTTTGCGAACACGTATGAACTCCTGCCGGAGGTTCTCAGCAGTCTCGGTGCCTTCGGTGATGAAGAGGCGCACCGGCTTATCCAGCGAGAGCCGAACGAGCTCTTCGACGGCGTCAGTCATCGTCGCGGAGAAAAGCATAGTCTGGCGATTCTTCGCGCACGACGCGATTATTTCCTTCATCTGTTCCGCAAAATTCTCGTCGAGCATTTTGTCGGCTTCGTCGAGCACGAGAACTTCGATGTCATGGAGGTTGAATACCTCAAAGTTGTTGATGTGGTCGATAAGCCGACCGGGCGTCGCGATAACGATGTCCGGGCCCTTGCGGAGGGCTTCTTCTTGCGTTTTCAGGTTCAGTCCTCCTAAACCGTTCATTTTCAATCGCAGAATTTAAAAAAAATGTCAAATTTAAAAACAAAGCGCATTCGTTTTCGTTCTGTTTTCCCTATCCGGCATCTGTTCAAATGGAGGCTCGCGTGGGTCTTTGTTTTTTGCTCCCTCAATCAAAAGCTTGCACGTCCAGACAAACACACCTCTACAAAATAAACATTCAATCACACGGAGCATTGTCTGAATTATCGTAAAACCGTATGCTGTCCCAAAACTGCTTAGCAGTCAAATATTCGCATGTGAAATCAAAACAGATTCCTCCTCTCGTCATGTGCATTTTTAAATGACGTGTTTGGTGGTGGCAAACAAGACAAAAACGCCCGCTGCAGGCAGGACAGTTTGGATTTTATAGTTTTCTCCTTTGCAACATTTTCAAACTAAACTGATTTCTCGCTTGTAAAAAAACTCTGCTGCTCATACTTTTGCACAAAAAAATTCTGATCAGTGTTCGGTCGTGGAATTCAGACCAACGTACAATAATAATACCCAAAAACATTCATGCGCGTGGGCTCCGTTACTCGCACAGTCCTGTCCGGTAAAAAGGGGGCAATGTGGGTCACTGGGGTAGTTTCTGCGTGCGTGCGTCTTTTTGCCAGCCAGGGTCAGCCCCGGCCTTCCCTTCGTTGGGCAGTTTCTGGTTCAGTCCACCAATCGCGTATTACGCGACAATCGACTCTGTGCCTACCATTGTTTTCAGCGCCGCGTGTGCCCGAAGAAGTAAGCCGCCATGATGCTGATGAGCAAGCGCAAGGACCGCATCAAGCTCGCGTTGCTCATCATCTACGGCCTCGCAAACACGTTCGAGCAATGGTCGCTCGTGCTGCAGCCCTTCACGCAGTGGCAGCTCGTGCCGCGCGTCAGCATGTTCGACAGCCTGCTGCTCAACAACATCGGCTACGCGGCGACCATCGTCGGTTCTATTTTCATCGCTCAGCTCATCGACAACATCGGTCCCCGGTCTGCTGCCCTCGTCTGCGCGTTCGCGGTCGGACTCTACCAGGTCGGTCTCGGCAACATCATCGACTACAATGCGTACGCGGCGTGGCAGCTGTTGCTGGTCTTCAACCACATGCCCACCGTCATCGAAGCCCTCATCGGCCAGCTCGTCGGCGAAGACGGCGATGTGAAAGAGCGCGCGCGGCTTATGATGCGTCTGACTATTCCCCAGTCCGTCGCGTTCGCCGTCGGGCCCCACTGCGCGATCCAGGTGATCTACTACCTCCATCCGACGATCGCCGGCTCCCAGACCATCTGCGGCATCGCCAATATCCTCACTCTCGTGCCCTTCATCGCCTACACCCTTCCCGACCAGGAAGAAGTCTCTGCGAGTACGTTTTAGCACTATCAAAGAGGTATACACATTCAAAAATTTAGAAAAACTCAGAATGCCGCTCATCAGCACGTATTTGGAGCTCCTGAAGAATTCACAGTTCCTCTGGACGCTCCTGTTCGTCTTGGTAGTCACAGCGCCCTACTCAGCGTACAACCAGGTACTCAGACAGCAGCTTTCGACCAGCATGCTGACAAACCCGTCGGACATGGCCAAACTCGCCTTTTTCCTGGGTCTGGTGACGATCGCGGGCAACATGCTCCTTCTGCCGCACCTACAGCGCCATTTCGGGCCCCAGAAGCTGTTGATGGGGTCGCTGTTCGTGCAGGCCATCAGCTACGTCTACCTGGCGGGCTCTGACTCATATACCTACCTGCTGATAGGTCTGCCCTTCCAGCTGCTAAGCTTCTGCATCGCAAATGGACTCCTAACGGGTCAGCTCATGAGCAACGTGCCCAGGGCACACATGGGCAAGGCTGCGGCGCTCAACCGGATCACGCAGCTCGCAGCCTCGCTCATCACACCCCTCATCACCGGGTATTATGTCGACTTCGGCGAAACACGGCTGCTCTGCTTCACGAGCGCCTTCATCACGGCCCTGGGCCTGCCTCTCGTGCACTACAAGGGCAGCTTCATGCGCCAGCACCTCGCCAACCTCCCAGTCAGCAGTCACGCCGAGTAGCTTTCGTTAACCTCGTTCGTTACCCAGTCACCATTCACCCGAATGCATCCGCGCAGCGCTCATCCTAGGTAAAAAGTCATTCCTAAATAAATACGCATGTCTGTTTTCCGTCATGTGACCGACCTGTAGGCAGGTGTGAAAATAAAAATAAAAATAAAAATTCCCTAAACCCAAGTTGTTGTTTTTTTTCATCATTGGACACTAATGAACATCACTAGGCAGGCTGGGGATCCATTTTTACAGGCGGCACGTCATCGACGTAAATTTTCTCTGCAGCCTGTCTCCGTCTTCGTCACGCACATACCGCGCATTTATCACGGTTTTTCATGCGACAAAAACCACCACGGAAATAAATATTCGCCCAAACCAACGCACAACCCATCAAACAAACACGGATCTTACACTACAAATCAGCAGGTTTTGTACATACGCCTGTGTCGCGGCGGTTTTCTGCCGTCTTCAAAACTTGTCTGTGTGCTTATAAAAAAACTCCTGTTCCTCTTTCCTCTAAATTACACTATCGCCGTAAACTTCCTGCCATCCAGACGGTGACCACCATCTTATCCTCTGATTTTTTAAAACATCAGGATCTTTTTGTTCTCCTCCAAAAAATGAGTCCCGAGTAGGTGCCTTTTTTCTAATCACTCCGATAAGTAGCTGTTGTACTTGTCCCATCAACACATACCCCCCCCTACCGATCTCATCGCAGACAGCTCCGCTGCCCCCCCCCTACGGGTTGGATCGTCCATCGCTTGCGCATCATCACACGACGATGAACACTTCGCTCTCCTTCTTACCTTTTATTGCGGGTTGTCTCGAGACCAGTTTTTGTGTAATCCACAAACTTCAAAAACACTCTGCAAAACAACTCTCCTCCATGTTCGTTGTTCGTGGCCGGTCTCGCCCGCATGCTCGCGCTCGTACTCACCACCCCGAGTCGGCCTCTCAAATCGATAGATCGATCGGTCAGTGTCCAGCGGACTTACAAGTGCTGCTACGGCTGACTTCTTTCGCCTCACGCACCCCTCTGAACGCTTTGCGCAGATCGCAAGCTTGCGCCGTCATCCGTAACTGCCCGGCGGTTATGTATTTCCTCTTTTACATGCCGTAGGTCGCACCCTGATTTCTCCTTGTTCTGCGTCGTTAAAAAACACACTCTCCACTCCATTCCGCAACAACACCCTGCATTTGCCCTGTTGTGAACATTCCATACCGTTGTGGTGATCCGTAGGACCGATAGATCGTAATCAGACAGCCAGCAATCGTACGCGCGACTACAATAAACCAATAAACGTTTTTCTCACGAGCCCAGTCCGCACAGGTCCTCAAAAATTAAACGTTGGGGGATCCTAGACACATTTAATATTTATCTTCCGCTCCGCTCATTTGTGTGCCATGTTCGTTCTCCTGCTCATCCGCTGAAGACAGAGACGAAAAGTTTCTTTATCTCCAAACCCCCGCGCCTGCAGACCGGCTTACCTGCTTACGAAACGATCCGCTGCCCGGAGAAGACAGGAAGAAAACCGGTTATATCCTTCTCCTCCGACTTTCCATTGCCCTATTTTCGGTTTCACATTTGCTTTGATTTGATGACTCGATCGCCTGCACCGTCCATCGCGCACCGTCGTCGTCAAAATCAATGACAGCACTGCATCCTCGTTTTCTGGTAGCCAGTCGCATGACGACGGATATCGGATATCGACTTGCAAATCCTTTGTTGCGTGTTCGCTCCTTCCGCTGTTGTCTAGGTTTCGTCTGCCTGCCTAAAACGCCTGCCTATCCTAGCCTCTTTCAGGAATCCATCTCGCCTGGGCCCAGCCATGATGGACAAAAAACAACGGGTACTGTCGGTGCTCTGTCTAATTTTCGGTCTCTGGCATCTCGGAACGCAATGGACAACGACGCTGCTCTCATTCCTGCAGTGGGACACCATCGAGGTCCTCACCATCGTCGACCTCGGCTACATCCAGTCGTTCGGCTCGCTGTGCAACGCAATCGGCGCCCTCGCCATCGGCCAGATGACCGACAGCGTCGGGCCTAAGGTCATGTTCCTTTTCGCCACGGTGCTCACGTCGCTCTACTACGTCGGTCTCTCGTTCTCCCGCACGTGGTGGGCCTTCCTCTTCCTGCAGCTCTTCCGCATCGGCTATCAACTCGACGCTACCGCCGAGATGTACCTTGCTACTGTGACAACCGAGCGCGAACGCACCGGAGCCCTCATGATCCTCACGATCCCTCAGGCCCTTGCCATGTTCTTCGGCCCTATGGTCGCATCTCGCATCGCTGTCTACACCACTCTTCGCACGTCTCAGTTCTTCGCAGGCATTGTCATGTCTGCGCTCCTTATTCCGGTGCTCCTGTTCATGCTGCCTACGACGCACTCCGTTCCGCGTCTCGCTTCTGCCCGACTCCGTCCCCAGGACTACTGGCCCATGATCACCCGCAATTCCGCTCTTCGCGAAGGCCTCATCCTGAGGGCTCTCCTCGTCGCTGCGTACGTCTGCTACGAACTCATCGCTCGTAACTACCTCCTGCGCTCCTTCATGACCGGAGCCACGGATTCCGCGGAAGTGCTCATCACGATGGGAGCATCGCTGCTCGCGACACAGTTCCTCGTACTGCCCTTCCTCCAGCGCCGTTTCTCGCCCAAATCCCTGCTCCAGATCAGCATCGTCGCCCTCATCGCTGCCTACGCCAGTGCCAACTTCACGACATCCCTCAACCAGTTCCTCATGGTAACTGCCGTCCAGACCGGAGCCTATGCTGTCGCCTACGCAGAGTCTTCCACCGAAATTACCAGGTGAGCCCATAAAACTTTACCTCCAATTAATTTTTTATTTTTATTTTTTTTTAGTTCCGTCGAAATCACGGATCTTGGCAAAGCTACCGGCCTCGCATCGATGTCGCAGTGGCTGGTCCACTTTGTGCTCCCGATCTACGCGTCTCACCTCGTCCAGCACTGGCACTACTCATACGCCTTCTACACGTCCACGCTCATCATGATCGGCACTCTGGGATACGTATCTGTCGTTACAAAGCACTCCAACGCGAGAACACACACCCTGCTGCCCAGCATGTCGGTTGCATGAATAAGCGCTCATATCAATTTTTTATGGGGTAAAGCAACACTCGTTTGCTCCTATTTATTCCTAGTGGTGTCCCGCATCTCCAAAAAAAGCTGTTGCCACCGTGGTCTGTCCTCGGATGGCCACGAGACTTGTTTTACCTAGCACGCCCCCAAATTTGGATCGTTATCCCCTATCACCTATGTCAGATAACAATTAAATAAATAAATAATTTTCAACAAAAAAACAAACAAAAACTGACCTGCGCAGAGACAAATGTCAATGTCCGTGAACTGAGACAGCTTGCGGCTCACCTGGAACACCTGGATGGCCAACTCGCGGGTCGGGACGAGAACAAGAACGCGAGTTTGGGCGCGGGTGCGGCTCTTGAAGAGCAGGCGCTCGATGATGGGCAGCATGAAGGCTGCTGTCTTGCCTGTGCCCGTCGCAGAGCACGCGCAGATATCGCGGCCAGCGAGAGCCACGGGAATGCAGGAGGCCTGGACTGAGGTGGCCGTCGTGTATCCCGCAGCAACGACCGCCTAAAAACCTCCGAATATGTTATTTGAATAAAAATCAGAATCAGGAATCGACGAAAAGTATTTAGTTTTCGAACACCAATCACACTTTTTTTATGAATTGTGCAAAAGTTTGTTTCCCGAGTAAAAAAAACATAAAACTGAGTAATCCATGTTTTCTCGTTTTTGTCAAAAATCCTCTGGCAAAATTTTATAAATGTTATTTACTATTTTTTGTCTAAGAACATCGATTTTTACAACGTGACACTAATTTATCCTTCATTTTTGTTCGTTTTTTTGTGTATATAAAATTTGACATGTTCGCGAACAAACAAAAACATGAAAAACCAAATTTGTTCGCAAACAAAAAAAATCGAAAGCAAGATCAAAAAAAAATCCCAACTCACCTTTAAAACAGGCCGACTAAGGTTCATCTCCTGGAAGCCGATGCTCGACTGTTGTCCGGCCGCGACGAGGTCCTTGGACGCCTCATCGAAGTAACTGTTAACAGCCGCCTGCTTCTTGGGCAACTTGACAGCCTTCTCGCGGACTCGATCGTCCATATCCGCCATCTCCTGGACCAGGTCGTCGTCGTCTTCGTTGTCGAGTTGATCGGCGCCGACTTCGATTTCTTCGTCCACGTACTCCGAAGCCAGAACGGTTTTCTTCAGCTCCGCGCGTTCTTTTTCAATGTTGATCTGCAGCGACGAAGGCGTTCGTTTCTCCAGAAATTTTTTGAGGCCATCGAGGTGGTCTTCAGCGCGGGCCTCGCCCTCGTCGGCAAAGCGGAATGAGTCCGTAAAGTCCGAGAGAAGGCGCTTCTTCTTCCTGCGCACTTTGGTAGACTCGACGTCCTCGTCGCTCGAAGCGTTCGACTCAGCTGAGACGTATTCGTCGTCTGCGATGGCTTCCGGGTACAGCATCTTTAAAAACGGACTTTCTGTCATTGTCCGACAGTTTTTATAAAAAATCAGATATCCAAGCGTAAAAACGCTTTTTCTGTCGTCCAAAATGAAACAACTTTGAATTGCAATTTATTAAAATGCTATCAAAATAGCATTCAATTAATTCAGATAAAAAGTACAAAAAATACAATATCAAAAAAATTATCAAACAGTAGAAACCCGAATTTGCCGTGGCCTAATCCAGGGTGACGACATCCTTCTCAAAGTTGGTGATCAGTTTTTTGGCAAACAGGTGGTGTTCTTCGAAAAACTTGTAGCAGATGGGCAACGAAGCGATTAGGCTATCGTCAGCGCGATGCACGCAGACGACGACCCAGATGTTTTCGCCGTTCTTCGTAGGCTCCGGAAGTTGAATAAAAAAGCTCCGAGAAGCCTCGTTCGTCGGTTCCAGTGTCTGGAACAACGTCGAGGTCCACGCCGATCTGTGACAGACCATAATTTTGAGCCTAGTAGGACGGCTGTTCGGCGGGAAATACACGGTGGCCCAGAGGCAGCGCAACAAGTTGCCGCTATCGGCGTTCACATTTTTGCCCTGAAGCAAGATTCCGCGAACCGAGAGCTCCGATTCCTTGTTTGTTGTGTTGTACCTCAACACAGTAGAAATTACAGGAAACTGGTTCACGCCGTAGTATCTGTTGGCGAAACACCTGGAAACTGAAAAAAAAAACAGATACTATTTTTGCCGGGTGCGAGAAGAAACGATTGGGACCATATTTTTTTGTCGGGTTATAAAATCAACTTTTGAAACGAAAATATGGTACTGAATGGCTTTTGAAACGAAAATATGGTATTCAATGATTTTTGAAACGAAAATATGGTACTGAATGGCTTTTGAAACGAAAATATGGTACTGAATGGCTTTTGAAACGAAAACATGGTATTCAATGATTTTTGAAACGAAAATATGGTATTACTTGACTTTTGAAACGAAAAAAAGGTTATTGGGAAAATTGTTTACATTTATCTTCCTTTTTTGGGATTTTCGGATACGCCGACACGAAAACCCGGAATTTGAAGTCAAATCCTCCGGAGTTGGGGTCGGGTACCCGGCAGCACGGAAAACAATCTTACCTTCGTATTTCAAAGGATTGCTCGATTGAGCGTTCGACAAAGATTGGCGATTCAGAACCTCGCGAGGGGTGGATGCAGTTGCCGGAGCCGCGAGTGACGGGAGCTCGACGTCTTCGTAGCCCGAACCATTTGACTCAAGCCAGCTGTTTTCATCGTCGGAGACGGCTTCTGGGTACATCATCTACAAAAACAGACATCTTACTGATGTCCAACAATTTTTAGAAAATATCAGATATCCAAGCGTACAAACGCTTCTTGTTGACCCGTTCAAAACCAAAATAAAAAAAATATAGCATTCAATGAATTGAGATTCAACGCTGCTGAGATACAAAGTCAAAAACAACAAAAACAAAAACAATTATCAAATATTTAACAGCAGTTCTGTCACTGTTTAATCCAAGGTAACAATGTCGGTTTCAAAATGGGTGACCATCTTTTTGGCAAGCGGATGGCCCTCATCGTAGTACTTGTAACAGATGGGCATCGAAGCAGTCGTATTTTTGCCACCGTGGCCTACGTAGACGGCGATCCAGATATTCTCGCCGGGGGTCGTTCCCGGAAGATTGATGAACAAGTCCTTGGAGAGCTCCTTCATTTTCCCGACATCGATGCACTTCGTCGCGGTCCACATTGTTTTACGATTGATCAGAATTTTGACATACGTAGCCCGGTTGTTTGGCGGAAAGTACACGGTGGCACAGATGCAGTGCCTCGTGATGCCCTTTTCGTCATTCGTCATCCTGCTCTGAATCGTAACCGACCGAATCGAGAGTTCCGATGCCTTGTTCGTCGTGTTGTACCGTAGCGTACCCATTGGCAACGTAGCTGCGGACACGCTGTAGTACTTGTCGTTGAAGCACTGGGCGACTGAAAAAAATAAAAAAATACTTTTCTGGGTGCCACAAGAAATAATCTCACCTTGGCATCCCACAAAATGGTCGGACCAACTCAAACTGCCTTTCTGGGCTCTGCCGGGGGTCGGATTGCCGCTGCCGTTCGACAGAGATCGACGTGGGAACGCCGGTGACGGAGATCCATGAGCCGAGAGCTTGGAAGGAGGTCCTTCGGTTTTTACGTTTTTGAAAGTTCTATAAAAATCGGATTTTGTCATTCAACGCTCAAAAACGGCAAAACAAACCTTTTGGACGGCACGTCAACCGCTGGACGTCCGTTCTGAGTGGCAGAATTGTCACCGGAAGAAGTAGCCACCGTGTTGCAGGCCGAGTGTGCCACCGGAGGTGTAATATTTTCCACATCCTTCGTCGCACGCTGAACATCGGTTCCAGAGGCCTCCCTGGCAGCTGATGGCTTCGCAGGTGTTATTTTGTTCCCAGGCACATTTTCGCGCTTGTCAGACAAACCTCCCTGAGCCGCCGGAGGAGAAAGAGGTTTCGACCAGGGAATGTCAAATGGCGTTTGGAATGTTGTTTTGGGGGTTTCTGTGCTCTGCCGACCCGATGGCACGCTTGAGGTAGAAGCCGGGCGCGATGGCCCGTCGGTGGAGACCGGCAACAACTGAGGAACGACAAAGCCGTTCTTCGGCGTGGAAATTGTTTTTTCTGGAGGTCGGCGAATCTGCACAAAACCTGTCTTCTCGGGAGGTCGGTGCAACGGCGTGGAAGATGCCACATGTGAGGTAGCACTCACCGTCGGTTGACCTTCAGATGAAGTGCTGTGAGCCGTGGTCGAGGCGGAGGCTGGGCGCTTGTCAGGAAGAGGTTTGTTCAATACCTGGCTGTTGTCGAAGATGTACGTCCCTTTCTTTAGAGTAAACTTTCTCGGCGGAGGATGCTTGACTGTCTTTTTCGCCGGTGGTACAACCCCAGGCGGCGGCGATGGCGGTTTCTTCGTGGCAGGAGAAGGCTCGGTTGTCGGCGGAGGCTTCCCGGCAGCCGGAGAAGGCCCGGTTGTCGACGGAGGCTTCCCGGCAGCCGGAGAAGACTCGGTTGTCGACGGAGGCTTCCTGGCAGGTTTGGTCGTCGACGGAGGCTCCTTGGCAGGCTCAGTTATCGACTGCGACTTCCTGACAACCGATAAAGGCTCGATTACAGCCGGCGTATTCTTCGGCGGCGATACAGACTCGGCCACAGCAGGTTTGGCAATCGACTGTGAACCCTGCACTGCGGCATTGCTCGAAGCGCGAATCAGGCCAGCTGAATCCATGGTGTTTCTCAAGATAGACCACTCCGTCTCAAAACCATCACCACAGTTTTTCGAGCAAGCAATGCATCGCAAAGCTGGGAATTTCACTTGGTAACCCGGTGGACTATAAAATCTCAGCGTACAACGCACCTCGAAACAATCAAACTCACTAGAGATCAGCAGAACGAAAGAGCAAAGCATTGAGACCCAGACCGCGAATATTTTCAATGAGCTGAAAATCACGGAATGTACCCCGGTAAAACAACCCAAAAACTTACATTCCGCAGAATAATCGACGCCTGGCACTTGGAAGGACATCGTTGAATCCGTATTTTTCCATCATCATTGTTATCCATTACAAAACGTGGATAAATGTGGCAATACAAAGAAAATGGCTGCAAACACCGATGGAATGATAATAATAAAAAAAGCAAAGCATGCATCAAACAAAAAATTGTCGCGTTGAGAGCATCCGTGAACAAAAATTATTCAAAATATTGTCCAATCTCGGATTTTGCATGATGTACATCTTTTTGTGTTGGATTTCGTTTATCAAACGGATATGAATTTGGATATGGGATACAGATTTTAATTTGGATACGAGGGATTACGCCTGACACGTTTGCTAGATTGAGCGGGCCTGAATAACTACAGGAAGACCGAAAACAAAAGGCTAAAGCCATTGTACAAACTTGGTCGATCAAGTACAACACTGTCCATTAGCGCCGAACCTTATACTGGCGCATGGCAGACCATCGAAAGCTGACTAATGGTTGCGTTTTAATTCGCAGAGGAAGTCGGCAGCCAGGTTGCTGTACATCATGTGCTTTCACCTTTTTTTCGAACAATAGGCGTATGTATTATTCGCGCGCGCACGGTGTCTTAACTTGGAGGCGTCATTCTGCTCAGTATGTCCTGTATGTCCGGTATGTCCTGATATTTTTCAAACAAGCCACCAGTTGCCAAAACTGAGCCAAGCTTTAGAGCTCTTTATTGAACGATTTTATGCGATCGCTGTAAAACGGCGTTTGTCTGTTGACCTAAGTCCCCAGAACAACGACTCGCAATCAGCAAAAATTTAAACATTTTACCTATCAACGACAAACAGACAACATGATATCAATTGTACTGAAAAGTGAGAGAAGCTCTGTAGGTACATCCAAAAGTCGTTGCGTTCATAACTCCGTCATTTGATGTATGGCTGGTAGAGGAAAACTTATCCAGGGTGTCAGGGTCAACGTCGTCAACCTGGACAACAACTTGATCTTCGGCGTTCTTCTCGATTTTCAACTGGGCCGAAGAACATGGCGTCGAAAACGTCAGATGCGTTGGCAAGAACAACCTTCTACGCCTCGATCTCCTAAAAAACATGCAATAAACAAAAAAAGCATAATAAAAACTTTAAAAAAAAAAATCACCGCCGCCATCTGGCTTGGACTTAACTTCGACAACAAAAACGACGTCACACCGCTTGAAGCGCATCATCTTGAAGTACCCTAAAAATAAAAAAGTAAGAGAAAAATTGGCCGATTGAACCGCTGGCATACTGTAGATTTCGCTAGAAAAACGCTCACTTTTCGTTGCAGAAAAACTTATTTTTGGTACAAAAATGTATTTCAGATTGTCCAAAAAATTCCATCATGAAATATTTTGTGACGATGATGCAACGATTCCCTTCAAGTACTCTCAAAGCGAAATTGCTCCCGGCAGGCTGCGAACCGCAGCTCGCGGCGATACTCCCCTCGGGTCCTAAAAATGGTCACTCAAACGATTATTATTTTTGTACATTTTTGCGTTGCGCTTTTGCCTATCATTGATTTTGATTTTAGTCGTCTAATTTAGATGTCTGCTTCCGGTTCGACGAATTCCGATGCCTTCATGGCGGTCTTGTCGTTCATGAATCAGGCCAACCCCGGTTCGGGGGCTGCGTTCCTGAATGCTCTCTTGGCCAAGTCTATGCCGAAAGGGGATATCGGCAACCAGGGACAACCTGTCTCTATCAAGAAGGAAGAACCCGTCGTTGACCCCCAAATCACCGCTCCACAACTCAAACCGCCATCGGACAACTCAAAAATATGCCGGAAGCGTCCAGCTGCCATCGAGGAACTCGTCGTGAAGAAAAAAGAGCGTCTGAGCCGTATGACATCCTCCGAGGAGGGCACGCCGACGACCTGTCAGTCGCCAGATGACGACAGCGGGTGTTGCACTAGCGACTCTCCTATCAGCGAGGATTTGTCCCCCCAGGAAACGAAAGTTTGCCCGGAAACTTTGTTCCTGCCGACAATTCCGCTTCGCGCTAACATTCATCCAGACATGATCTTCTCCGCGGTCCCGGGGCGTCTCTCGTTGCTCGCGAATAACTCCAAGTACAAGGTGACCGTCGGCGAGTTGCGACGTCGTATCGAGGGCCCGGAGACGTTCAACTTTAGCCTGACGAGTGCCTTCCTGCGGCGCGCCAAGATGCCGTCCAAGAGCATCCAGCTCAACGCGGAGCTCTTTGCTGTCGGCCTTATTGTTCCGCGTGGACGCCGCCTCAGAATTCCCGGCACTCTCTTTTCTGGACTCACGGAAGCCGAAGCGCAGCACTTTGCCAACGACTTCCGTCGCATCTCGACCGAGTTTTTCCCGGCCAAAACGCTCGGCAAGAACGCGCTTGAAAGCCACATCAGCCGTTGTACCGAGGTTCAGTCTGCCACCGGCCCCCAGATCGACAGCCGGTCCGTCGCGGTGAATCGTCTCTTTCAGCTGCAGCGGGGACGTGAAATCGCGTCTGAATTCATGACCGCCATCGGTGCAGAGGTGAGCGTGGCGCGCAAATGTGATTTATTCGTGATTTCTCGCTTTCAGACAACTCCTAAGCTGTGCCCCGATCTTCAGTTCGCATTGTCGAACTATTCGATGCTGACGCACGGCTTCGGCGCCCCCGGTCTCCTGGTCGGCGTCAAAATGTTCGTTGACTTCCTGGACGCCCAAATTGAGGCTCTCGTTCCCCCTTCGCCAAACAGTTGATTCCGTCAACGTTTCTGACATCCCTGTCAGTTGTTAGTTAACATTTGCAATATTCTGATTAAATTGAAGTTTGTAATAAAGCCCAGTCGCTTTTATGCAGGTAAACTCACGGATTACGGTATTGAATGAAGTTGAAGGTTATCTGCCTTTTCTTCCCGTCTATTTATTGTGCGTCCTTCGGTTGATTGCATAATGTTTCTTTGTGTTCTCTGCGTTTTTTGAACAGCACGTAGTGTTTATCGCTGTCTTGTAGTGTTTATCGCTCGATCATGCAGCCCGTGTTTTTTGGTCACCACGTGCTTTAGCCTACGTGTGATTGAAGGAAAAATGCTCTGTTAACAGAACTTTAAAGCCAGAGTGCAGAAGCAGTGTACTATTTTTCGACATTTTTTTGATTTGATCATTAATGATCGTTTCTGTAAATAAGTCTATTTTTTGCCGGATTATAGGTTTGGGTTTTGAAGCGAATATAATTACAGTATTTAATTTGCGATAGTGTCCGCTTCGACAGTCTAGGGAAAATAAAAAAAATGTTTGTTATTATTTACTTTTGCCCGGTCTGTCTAGCTCATACGAACAAAATTAGCAATTTTTAAGCCACAATTTGAAGCAGGGAGCCCTAAAGGAGGAGAAGCATCCTTTTTTTGCCCAAAAGAGAACGTTTTGCCAACAGCAACCGCTAGAAAAATCCATGTTTGTAAAACACTTTTTTATGCAGCACGCCAGCATTTTTTTGTGCTTTCGTGCGGCGTTTTCTTCCATATTGTATTTTTTACACACCTGAAAACACTTTGTTTTTCAGAAAGTTGTGTGTTCAGTAAAGTTCCTCAATCATGCTTCGCCACGTCGCGAAATGTGCTTTTATGGTGCAACGCGGCTTCCACGCGGGCCCGTTGCCGCCACGCATCCCGGTGTCCGACGGCTTCCTCGTCGACCCGCGCCCTGCCACCAATACCCGCGAAAAAGCGGCCGATCCTATCACTTCGCGTGACGGCTCTCGCAAGTTTTCGGTGGAGGTCGCGGACATCGACGACGTCGCGCTCTTCGGCCAGTTCTTCGCGTGGTCCTTTCACCACGAAGACGTCCTCCACCAGAACCTCGACGCCGGCTACAGCGAGGTCGAGCCGTTCTTCTTCGACTTCCTCGGCCACCGTCTGAGCAAGCGGATGAGTCTGCTCGCTTTCGACGAAGATCGCCACCTTGTCGGATTCGCGTTTAACGACTACCGGGATAAGAAGACGTTTCCCGTTGTCTGGGGCGACGAATGCTCCCTGCCCAACCCGAAGGTCACCTTCCTCTCCGATTACGCGGATCTGATTGCGGCCCAGCCGTACAGTTCGCTCAAAGCGCGTCAGATCTCCGCCCTCTTTGCCGAGCTCCACAAACAGACGGGCAAATTTGTGCCCGAGGATACCGAGCGACTCGCTGTCATCGAAGCCGTCGGCATCCACCCCTCCCAGCACGGCCAGGGCATTTACAGAAATCTATTCAAGCTTTCTAAGAAACGACATCGCGAAAACGATTCTGACTACGCTGTCTGCTACGCCACCGGTGTCGGCACACAAAAATTGGGAAGGAACGTAAGTCAAAGAGATTTTTTGTGATCCCGCCACGATTTTTGTGATCGCGATATTTTTAGCTGGGCTGGCAAACCCTCTTTGACTTCCCGTACGAGAAATTCGTGGACAAAGGCCGAGTCGTCTTCGACCACCTCCCCGACAGCGGTGTCTGCGCGCGCGTCATGATCAAGCACCTGAAGGGCAGCAGCATCGACTCGTACTGACTCGTTTTCTTCCCGTTTTATTATAGTTGGACTCTCCAAGGTAATAAACCAACCCGGTCAAGACAGAACGCGTTCTGAGCGGAACCCGTTACGGTAGAAAATAAGAGAGTAGTTGGGGTTCTGGAAAAAAACAGCCCTACGGCGTTCCCAGGCGAGGACGGCAGCCATGAGCATTTCCCGACGCGCGAAGAAACTCGTGGTAGGAGGCAGCATGATCGTGACGACTCGCACACGACTGAGGATGTTGAGGACGGAAGATGGCGTGCAGAATTCGGAGCGGAGCCCGACGCGACCCCTGATGAAGACTTCGTCGACGCCGCTGTGCGCGAGGGCTTGGATCTGGATGACGGAGAAGCGGCCAAAACGCTCAGCTTCGAGGTGCGCGAATCGAAGCACGCGGAAAGGCAATTCCGGCGTGAATTGTGGCACTTCCCCACGGCTCCCAAAGACGGTCAGAGAATCCGTGGCGAGATCCAGCATGCCACAGTGGTTTCGATTGATTTCGAGGTGGTCTGAGAAGGCGCCGACGATGATAACGCGCTTGGCCTCCCATGGCGTACTCACGAAGTGCGCATGACGGTTGGAGCAGTACTGCCAGCCTGGACATCCTGAAAAGAAAAAAATTTACGATAAAAAGCTTGAATCACCGTAAAAAAATAATACTTACCGGGAGAACAAACAGCATTAGGGTACTGAACGTTCGAAACGACAACATCGGACTCAAAGGAAATATCTGGCTGGCAAGCGTCCGGGGACATGTTGAATTCTGATTCGGAATACTGTATCGATGATAGGACGGCGAAAAAGGTTAACGTAAGGCATACAGCGACAACGTCAGTCGCCGACCCAGAGACGCAACGGAGCAAGATCCAAAAAACGATGTAAAGCATGAACGCACGGCAGTAAGGCGAAAGCAAAAGCGCCAATGCTCAGTTTAAATGCCATTCCCAGAGCGAGGGGGCGTGTATCGAATGATCCCATCGCGAATAGTTTTGTGCGCGCGCGCATTCACCAAGCAAATTATAATTCGTGTGTTTATTGCCGAAACAACAGTAAGCGGTTGGTTATTTTCGATTTTCGAAGGGAAGGGGAGAATGAATGAATGTAAGTGGGGTCTATCCGTTATGCGTTGTTGTATTTTTTGTACACTATACTTCGTCTCACATGCCGATCCTGCGTTCGTACCACTGGTTGCGGTGCCAGATGATCGCGTCGATGCGCTTGGGTCGTTGACCAAAGCGTTCGTGGAGGTTGTTGACGAATTCCTGCACAACTTCGTACTTGGCGTCGCGGTCGAAGGAAAGCGTGATCTGGTAGAGTTCGTCTAGCTGCTTGAAATTAGTCTAAAACATGTAAGCATGATTTAAATCGCGTTCTCCCAATTCCGACTACTTACCTGAACAAACTGCACAAATTTGTCGACGTCAAAGTTCTCCGGCACGCGGTAGAGTGAAAAGTGCTCGAGGGGCGTGTCTCGCTTCCATGCGAGAAGCACGTCGTTGAGGTTCTCCGGAATGACCATGTTTTCAACGTTCAATCGAACTGTGGAGGCGCCACTGAGCGCTTTGAGGGTTTCTTCGAGCGTAGGCGCCTCTGGCTGGATGTCGAGAGGCTCGTGGAAGATGGAGAGACTTTTCACCGTCTCTGCCGTCACGAGAGCATCCCAATCGCGTCGGGAGATGGAGCATTTGTCGTAGAACGCGAGTCTGGTCGGGGTGATCTGACCGGAGTGGTCGAGGAACGTCGAAATGTCCTCGGCGCGTGTGTTGAGGAAGCAGAGGTATCCAGTTGGCAGGGACACGTTCTGCAGGTGTTCAAGGTTCTTGGAGTCCTGCAGGGCTCGCACGCTGAGTTCGAGCTCGTGTGTCTTGCGTGCGGTCTCGGTGGTTGCCCGGAAGATGTTGTTCTCGTACTTGCCCTGAAGAAAAAAGTAAGTTCAACTTGGATTGAAGTCAATTTGAAATAAAACGAAAAACAACTGTTCCTTATGTTTTTTTTGATGGGGTTAATTTTATCTATCGGAAGAACTCTGATCTTTTGCTACCCGGTGTGGAATGGAATGAAAATGTCTGCCTGATTTAGGCGAGCACAGGCGTCTAAAAAAAGTACGCAGATGCAGGTCGGGCTCGAAACTGCGAAAAAATGCACTGTGCAGGTAACAGGATGAATTTTGATGCAACAACAGTGGCGTAATGTGTTTTCAAAGTTGCCTGCGTGAAAATCTGTCCACCAGGCCTCCTCGAAGACGAGTTCTTCCTTTTGTTTTTTTTCTCGTCCTTCACTTCAAACCGTAAACAGTGCAAAAAATTTTTCCGATTTTGCACGCATTGTTTTTTTCTTGTTTTGCAATGCGAGGGAAACGGATAACAATTTTTTGTTTGAAAAAAGCAAAATTTTTTTAAAAATCGCTTACAAGCTTGATCGCATGGAAGACATCTCCCGGAACAGGGATGGGATTGGACGCCAGACTGACGAGGCATCGTCGTAGCAGAAGGCCGGTGAAGAGGCGGCACTGTGAAGCCGAGGCAAGGGTGCGGGGCACTTGCGTGAATATCATAATCGTGGGTAAAGGCACTGAAAATCAAATCGTGAAGAGCAAATGAACTATCGTCTGGAACGCAGGTACACGGACTTTTATTTTTCATATAGGCGGCATATTGGGTTCATATATGCGGGTAACAGTTTCATATATGAATCTCCTACCCCGCATATGTGAATTTAATATGATTTTTATATGAAGTATATATGATTCATATATACTTCTGAGGAAATTTTTTCTCCTTTTTGCTGGTAGATATATATGAATCATATGTGATTCATACAAACACATGTTTGGCACAAATGATGCTTCAGCGACCATTTTACAGTCGACGACTGTGGATGCCGAGCTCGTTGTGCCAAAACAAAACTTATCATGCAAATTGTTGATATTTTGAGACGAAAAGTTGGTCGTTCCGTTAAAGTGGTGGAAGAGCAAAGTTTTGCACCGGCTACCATTTTTGACAGTTTTTAGCTGTGGATGCTTAGCAAAACTTTGGCTTCCGTCCACAACGAAGTCATGACGATCGGTAGCATGAAGTTGAGTGAGCGTCATCGGATTGGTAGAGTGCTGCAAAAGTTTATGAAGCCAATAATACATGATATTTGCCAAAACTTACATTTTTAGGCTTTGTTGTCTGTTACTGCTGAATTCTAACGGTATTTTTCGAGAGCAGCTGGTTTAATGCGTGAATATTGCTCTGTAATAAGAAAAAAACACGTTATATTGTGACTTTAAAGAAAATAAAAAAAAACAAAAATTAATCAGCCCATATTAAAAAAATACTCACCGTTACCTAAAAAAATGAAAAAAAAAGAAATTTTATTGTTCCCATATTTTAGTATAAAAATTTTAGTATTAAAAAAACTCACGAAAAATTGCTAAAAGAATTAAGACAAAGAAATTTTTTCCAATTTTTTGTAACATAACTCACCGCAATTATCTCAAAAATCTGAAATGAAGGTTAAAAAAATTTCCTCGCCCAAAATAAACGTCAAATCCGTAAAAAATACAAAACTTACAAGAAAAATTGAGTTTGCCGATGACAACGCGGTATTAGTTTTTTTTATTTTTTTGACAAAAAAAAAGAAAAAAGCAGATATAAAAGGATTTTTGAAACCCGTTTCTCCTTCGTCAAAAAATATTTATTTACAATTATGAACGGCAAATATTAACAAATTCTGAACCGCTAGTTTCCCTTCACTGAGAAAAAAAGTCATTAAAAAAGAGTCACATAGATATAAACAGGGTTGTGAAACCCATCACCTCCATAACAATTATAATTTATTCTGTACATAATTATCAGCTTTGCTACTTTTATTTTATTTTATAAAACCAACCTTGATCCATATTAGCGGCGCCACGTGGAAAATTGTTCGGGTAAAGCAAAATACTCATCAAAATGCTTTAAGGTATTGTTTAAAGTGCATAACGCAACTTTTGTCAGCAAATCATAAAAGAAACACTTTCTTATTTTTTATTTATCAACGATCACACATCAGGAATATATACAAATGAACCAAAAAAGTATATTCCTGTTGCAATATAGTCCCTGAAATCACAATGCAGCGTTGTCAAGTACCCGATCCAAAAATCCGAAATTTTGGGTCGGGTACCCAACGGCACTCATTACAATGATTAAAAAACACGAAAAATACAAAAACTGCACGAAAAAATAATTCATTTGCCATAAAACAAGGTACCAACAATTACGACGCTAGCTCTGACTCTGAAGTACTACTTCTACATCTGCCCAGGCAAATGCAGAAGTACGCTGTTACCTAAAATACTCCGACCCCTCCCATGGAAGCTCCCAATGGCATCAAAAAACGCAAATGTACGAAATACTTTGTAAGCCAAGCTCACACATAGCAATCCTACGAAAACGCAACAAAAAGGAAACGAAAACAATACTAAAACACGAGATACGGCTTCCAGTCTTTGAAAATAACGAGAAACATGACAATTTTCCGAATCCGAACCTTGCAACGAATCATGATGCTCCAACACATTTTGCCAAGCTTCATATCCCCCGGATATATGCCACTTATATGAAGGTTATGTGAATTCCCCATTTTTTCACAATCATATATGAAACATATATGATTCACATATGCTACTTCAAAACTTGGTTGATTTTGGGTAAATCATATATGAATCATATATGTTTCATATATGATTTATTTATATATGAAGGATATATGAACCCAATATGCCGCCTATATGAAAAATAAAAGTCCGTGTAAAGGTGAATGAAGAGTGAGCGAGAGGAGGGGCGGCCGAGGACAACAACATGACCGATGCGGAGTCGACTAACGCCTCTGCATCGGGCAGCAGTCAGGCAGTCAGTCGAAAAAAAAAACACACCATGCTGTTTCGCACGCGTGTTTTCTGATCCCTGATGGATGGTCGTGGGGTATCTTTCTTGCCGACTCGTTTGCGTGTCGAGCAGTCTGAGGCAAGGCAGCAACAACCACGTGGGACTGCTGGTTGAACCTTGGAAGCTGGGCGGGACAAATCACACCAGCAGGGATCAAACAAACAAGTCGAACGTGCTGCGGACGATAAAACGCGCGCTCGAGTTTTGTGCTTTGTGCCTACCCTCCTTCTCCAGGGATGGATGGATTGGTCGCTGCACCACTCCCTGCACGGTGGTGCCTGCTTGGCCTGCTTGCTTGCTTGGTTGCCTGCTTGGCCAGCCGCGTGTTGAGTTGAAGAAAGGAGAAAAACAACCGGGGTCGTCATCATCGGCGCGGTTTCGGGGTGATCCGTATGTTCTGTGTTCCCGATGATGACGTACATGCAACTTACAGCTGCTTACGTGAGATGAGACGAGATCCGGTTCGAAGGGGCCAGGTTGGCCTGTTAATATCGTTGTCAGGTAATTTTTCACGGAACAGATAAATTTATTTATTTTGCCACAGGAAAATTACAAATGTGCAAAAAAACATCAGGGAAAATTAAAATTAAAATTGCACCTGTAATTCACTGTTAATGCGTAGGTCAACTTCCAATGTGCACCTGTAATTCGATCAAACCAACGCAAGGAATGTTTTCCGGCATTGGAAGCGAATTGGCCGTCCGTTTAAACCCGCCATAATGGTCCAATTTTCTCCTGGCACCCTGCCGAGCCCAGCTTGAAGGCCATCCAACAGAAACCAACAAAAAAGCAGGCACTTTTTTACCCCAACAAACCCAGAACTCCCGGAATCCAACTCAACTCCCGGTGCGAGCATCACTTGGGTCGTCGTTGGAAAGTGATATCGGTTTCAACGCAGAGTATGTAGGTAGTCAAGCGCGAAAAGAAACAACGTTTACGACTGTTGTCTCTATGTCGCACGTGTAATGAATGAATGAATGCATCGGCCGTCTTCGTTCTCCGCATCGAGATGCGGGAAGATCACGACACTTTATTACCTGACAGCAGTGGCTGCGGCGTGCGTGTCTTGCGGTGATTGTGTCACTTTTTGCAGCCAGGCATCATCGATGCATGACATGAGGACAATTGTCATTGATCATTCATCCTCGTTTTATACATGAGTTGTTACAAGTTTTAGGCTTGGTCTCGGCCATGGCGGACGGCGGCTCCAAGAAGGTCCACTTCAAGTGGCCTCTGGAAGAGCGCGAGCTAGAGACGAAGACGAAATCAACGTCGCAGAAGCGTCCCGAGCCATCTGACTTTGCCAGGCAGTGGCGTGCCAGTCGGCGACCCGAGCTGCGAAGTGAGCGGTTTTTTGGCGTCAATCTACAAATCTGGGTCCGGTCAGGGTGTCGCAAATTGGGAGATTTATCATGTTGGAGACACGAAATAAATCACTATTTTTCGCTCAGATTTTATTGACTTCAGGGATGGAAAAAAAGAAAAAAAATTGTCTGAATGAAACATGAACTTTGTCCGGCGGGTCTGACACTTGGCGGAAAAGGTTATCCATCAAAATTTCACCTGGCAATTTGTCTTTTCTGTCGACCCACGTTCGTTTATTTTTGATCACGATGAGCCATTTTCAGCACATTTGCCGCCAAAAACGTCTGCACCGGACGAAAAATGCCGCGTGGTGTCAACTCGCGTCACTGTTCGACCGGGCACTCTGAGGAGTCGTCGGGACGATCTCATAAAGCTGGGCAAGCTCAAGTCCTCGGAGCAGCGGAAGGCACTCGAGTCCGTCGTTGACAGTCACGATCCGTCGTGGACGATTCCTCGTCCTCGTCGTGTGGCTTCTCCTCCGGTCAATGGCATGACTTCTGATTCGCAGGTAGGTGGTCTTGGTCCGGGTTTTGTCAAGGCTACTTTTAACTGCATGGGAAAAATAGTTCGCAGCTTCCGCTTAAAAATCTTTAGTCGCTACGATTCGCTTTGACTTCTTGCTCGCCCGGATCGTGATCAAGGCTCTCAAAACGGTGTTGCATTTTATAAAAATTCTAAAATAGCGTGCAAAAAACACGATTTGCTTTCATTGTATTTTTTTTACTATTTTTTGAATCATTTTGGCGTCCATAAACATTTTTTTTCTAAAAAAATTTTTTTAAGAATTTTTTTTACTTTTAAAGTTTTTTTAACAAAAATATTTTTTTTTAAATATTCGGCCACCCTGAGCGGTACCAACAAAAAATCGCCCGTTGAGAGTCTTGATCGTGACCGCATCTCTGAGAAACAACAGACGAGGGGCGTCTTTTCAGTTCGTTTCCAGGCCGTTTTCTCACTCAGAATCACGAAACCCAGTCCGAGCACAACACGTTATGTTGTGGGGTCGTGGTCATTTGCGAACTAATTGAGGACAAAGAGAGTTCATTTGACTTGCTGGCTGGCGGCCTTGGTTGCGTCAGATTTTTTTTGCGAGAGCGGTGGAATCATGCTTGGCAGCGAAAAGGTGGTCCATCCGCGCAACACGTTTCGTGTTGGGGTTGGAGTTGTCTTTGTTTGTTTTGTTACACGATATCCTGCGGTTAGGTGATCACCTTAGCACAGCATCTCCTGTCTTTAAAAATGTTTTTCTCCCCTCAAAAACTGGTTCAAAAGATGCTATTTTTCAACTTTTTGAATTTCAAAAAAAAAATTCCACGCAAATTCCGTTGTACGTTGTTCTTTTTTTGTTTTGTGTCCACCGATGCGGTGGCGTGTTCGGTTCAGATCCCATTTGCACAATCAATCCGAAGCCCCTGGAATAGGTGAGAGGTGCATCTGCAGGCAGTGGTGAGTGCTGTTGCGCACCACCCCCACCATCACCACCGGAACCACCCCCTCCGGTAGCCGCGGCCTTGCTTGTGACTCTGTCCGCCCCGTCTAATTCCACGCTAAACGGACCATCGCGCAAACCGCTTTGTCCGACATTTATATAAATTTGCCCAGTTCTAATTGATGTTTGTAAAGTGAAAAACTGCGTGTCCGCGGGTAGATGGAGTTTGCTGGCTGCTCTGCCTGCGCAGGAGTCACATCGCTCGTGCTCGTATATTGCTGCCTTTTCGCGGGTTCAAGGTCCGGTCAGCCGATGTGGTTTCTGTCTGCCTTGTGGCTTTCTACGCCGGCCGGCAGTAGGCGATCAGTTTTTTGCGCACTTTTAAATACAACCAACATCCATCTGTCTTCCTCTCCTGGGAGTCGTTTTTTTTTAGATAAAGGCATACATACGGAAGACTTTTTCTCCGTTCTCCTGAACGTTGTCCTGAATTTCGATTTGTTCCCATAAAAATTTAAACATAAAATTTGTTCGATAATTTTTTTTCTGCCTGCATCTTTGAATGTCGAATCCTTCTTTCTCCCCGTGGTGGTGATGAGCTGTTTTTGACGGCTCTCGACTACCCAGCTCGGAAGCCCGGGATTATACAAGTTTGGTGGTCGTCACACTTTGGATCTTCAAGTGATGGCCGCTGCGGTGTTTGTTTAGATAGCCCTTCTTTAGGGAGAGTAGCGACGACGACGACGACGATGACAACGACGAGAACGATGACCGACCGCGCGATGAGTACTCCTGGCTTGCAGGCAAACCGTTTGAAGCCTGCTGGCCTGTTGCGTTGCTGCGCGGACTGAGAGTGACCAGTTGATGTCTGTAACTCACCAGCCAGCATTCGAGCGCGCGAACCGACTTGCACCACCGGCCAAAGCGCGCCAGTTTGCGACGATTTTTTTAGTATCAGTTTGCAGGTTCTCTTCGAATTCGAGATTTTTTTCTTCATCTTCTTTTTTTTCCCGGTCGACGGTCCACTTTTTGGGGGCTTCGTTAGAGCGCACTCACATTGAAGAGTGAAATTTTTAATCGTGTGTTTCCAGTGGTTTTTGAAATATAGCACATAGCTGTTTTTGCGGATGCTTCGCTGGTTGTCCGCGCTGCCCCCTGACGTCTGTTTATGGCCCATCCCGCGGACTTGCCAGCTTTCATTGTAGTCACTCGGAACACGGTAATTAGCCAGCCTGCCGACACGAGAACACCGGCTTTGTTTTGTTTCCTGGCTGCATACAAGATGACCACCTCGGTCTCGGTCACTTCACTTCACTTTACTACACTTTGGGTGCCAGTTTTGGCCCCACCGCTGCTGCTGCAGCCTGCGGTGCTCGTTCGCTCACCTGGCCCCTGTTATCTTCCTTCGAAACCGGCTGGGCTTCGCGCAATCAGTCGCTTCACTCTTCTTCCCGTCCTTGACATATCGTGTACTAATGCTCTGCTTCAAGATGCATGTTTTCTCTTCCTCCCCGGACCCGTTGCTTTTTCTCCCGGGCTGGTCGTTTGTTGCCTCGGGTCCCGGGTCCCGGGTCGATCCCGCGCAACAATAGCCCCGTCGACCATCGACCGTCCACCGTGCGTGTCTTGTCTCTTCTGCGGTCGGTGTTGTAATCTCTCCTACCAACACCGAATCAAAGGGCTTTTACTGAAAGAAGCACCTCCATTATGCACGCGATGAGGAGGTTCAAGTCGTTCGTCGTCGCACATTTCCAGAACAAAGTTACCGGTCGATGGGTAGAGTACCCCTGCCTTCTGTTCATTCTATTCTGGATAAACGCTGTTTTTTTTGTTTCGAGATCCTAAATCGTTTTCCTTGTGCGCGGCGGTTTATTACTTCTCCGCGGATTCTTCCTGCTTGATTCGATTCACGTTTTCTCTTGTTTTTATCCAGCGAGACCCCACACTGAGTTGCAATTGATTGCAATCAGATGTGGTGCGCATCCTGAAATCTATCCGACCACCCACAGTGCCAAAGACAACAGCGCGACGCCATCATGCTTTGCTTGAAGGGCGGCGACGGCGAAGAGGTTGGCTTTCTTGAATTCCGAGAGGCGCCTTGGCCCTGGGATGTAACCCGACCTGGAGGCTTTCTCGGCTTTACCGCTGCTCTAATCAGTGCAGCTTGCATTTTTTTGAGAAAAAAATGAATTTTTTTACCTGCATAAAAAATGTTTTTTTTAAAAAATGTTTTTTTTTTGTTTTTTAGGTCGGCTGCTATGGCACCCCTCGATTGGACCGAAAAAAGAAGGTTTGTTTTGTTTTGTTTTGTTTTATCGGGGCTGACTCAATTTTTGGGAGGGGGTGATTGGATTTGCTGCAACGCACCCGGCCAGGCCAGGCGACTGATCTGCAAGGATGAGACACTGCCTGCCTGCCTGCGGCGAGGGAATGGGCTCACCTGGGGCGACCGAGGCAAGCAAGGCGTTGACTGACCGCCTGTTCTCGTGTTCGGCAGTTTCGGCTCGTCCCTCTGCCGACCGAACCGCTGTCAATACTGCTGTGCCCATGGGTATTATGTTCGATAGGCCAAAAAATCACCAAAACGCTTTTCTTTGTTTTTATACTTTGGAGAGCGCTCGCTGCCTTTTACTGCTCTTCTCGTGGACTTATATAATACATCCGCCGGACGCAAATTGAATTGAATTGCCCGATGCAGCGTTAGCGACAACCGAGTTGTTGCCGGTCGCGGTACCCATCAATTGATCTGGGAATTGCCAGATGGCCTTCATCCGGGCCGTTAATAGACCGGCCGTCTCGTGTCAAGGTCCACTTCGCCATTTTTTTTGCTCCACTGATTGGGTGGTGGTTTTTCCATTTTCCCACTCTCGCCGGCACGTGTGGCCTGCGACCGCGCTGTCACCCTACTTTTTTAGTGCACTTACATGAGACCGTAAAATTTTTGGATTTTTTTTAATTAGCGATTTGATTGTTTTGCGACGATTGCGTGATTTTTTAATGGGGCGCAACCCAATTGCTTAAAAAATGGCAAAAAAAAAGGGTACCGGATCGTGCCTCGGGTAGCGCTGCGCTGCACGAAGCGGTGATTATTGACCGCTGGCCAAGCCAGTTGCTCTGACTCGCTCCGCACGCACCAAAGCAGATGCTGCTTGCCGTTGGCTAACAGGTGACACGGCTTTCAGCACCGCTCGTCCAAGAAGCCGACACCTGACTCCGCCATCTACGACGTCGTCATGGCCGACAACGAGGCTGCCAGACCGGTCACCGGCGTCGAGTATACCCAGATTTCGAAGCGCATCGTCGGTGAGTGCCATTCTCGTTTTTTTTGTCAACAAACCTTTTTTTTTTAGCCCTGACATTCCCGACGACGGGCTCAGACTCAGCGTACCGGCATTCGATCAAGGAAATCAGTGACCGACTGCGCAAGACGTACCCCGAGCACTACAAGATTTTCAACGTCTCTCAGAAGCGCTCAGATCTTGGAAAATCCAATGCCAACGCTGTCGTTGAGCTCGGATGGCCGGATCAACTCGCTCCGCCGCTTGACAGACTCTGCTCCATTTGTAAGCAGATCGAGAACTGGCTTAGCTCGAATGAGGACAACGTCGTCGTCATCCACTGCAAGGGATGGCGATCGAGGGCTGCTATTGTCATCGCTGCGTACATGCACTACACCAGCATCTGCGGAGGGTTAGTTTGGGTCTGCAATGAAAAAAGTGCCTGTATACATTGTTTTTTTTAAGAAATTCATACATTTTTGCAAAAATCCCATGTTTTGTAAAAAAATACTGTTTGGTAAAAAATTTCTTTCAAAAAATGTAGAAACGTTATACATCTTTTTTTTCAAGTGAGCGCGGTGTTTTTTTGGGTTTGTATGAACACGTTTTTTTTCCAGCGAAGAAACCGTAGAAGACCGTTTTTCGATGCAGATCTTCAGCGAGAGATTCCTGTCCACAGACGGTCAACCCTCGCACAAGCGCTACGTCCGGTACTTCGCAAACCTCCTCTCAGGTGCCACAAAGGTGAACCCGTCACCCATCTACCTGACGACCATCTGCGTGCACCGAATCGCAGGCAAGGGCATTGTTTTGAAGATCTACGAGCGCATGAAGCCCGTCTTCAGCTCGCAGGCGACGATGTGAGTTTTTTCTTCTTCTGCCTGACTGACTGGCAGATTTCCCGCCAGTGATGCGGTATAATGCAATTACCATTTATTTCATGATGAACAACGCAACGCGGATGCCATTTCAGAGCTGCCAAGGCCCACGAAGCCAGAGTCGATATCGACCAGGGACTGTCGCTGCGAGGCGACGTCATTGTCAAGTGCTTCGAGAAGCACAGCGGCTCCGAACGCAGCCTCCTCTTTCAGTGCCAGTTCAACACCTGCGCGCTCGATCTCAGCCCGGAAAACGCGGCTATCCACTTTTATAAACAGGAACTGGATCTCGGCAACAACGGTGAGTTTGTTGAATCGCGCGTAGAAAGTTTTTTGAAAAGGGATCTCCCTGCACTTTTTCACTTTTTTTTCTCGACACAAACATTGCTGTAACGAATTCAATTGCATCAATTAAACTTTTTTGTTACGCATAAGTGAATTTATTTTGTTGACTGGGTAAAAACAGCTGCGTATGTATTGCAGAGAGCTACGTCGACAACCAGGCCTCCGTCGAGTTCGCCTTCGCCCTCGAGCCTCCCGTCGGCAACGGTTCCATCTCTTCCGCGACGATCGCCGGCTACGGACACAGCGGAAGCCTTCGCGAGAAGAAAGCCAAGAGCGCGAAGCGAAGCCAGTCGTCGCGGGATGTCCGTGAGCCGGGCATCAGCAGGGCCGACTCCTACGAAAACTTTGATCGACCGGAAGGTGAGGAGGGCTTATGCATCCATCGCACGATCCGATCCATCTCCCCGAGAGTTGCCAGCCACATTTCATTCTTGACAACTCTGCTGTTTTTTTGCGCATGATTTTTCCCCAATCGCAGCTGACTGATTTGATTTAAAATTCAGATTTGACCCTGGGCGCAGTTCAAGTTTAACCCTGCAGGGCACAGTTGGTCTCTATACTTTTTTTAAGCACCTGATCGTAAATTTGAATGATGTTCCTGGCCCTAGGTGTTATTTTTTGCACGCACGTAATTTTTTTGCATTTATCTTAAAGGGCATTTAATTTTTTAAGAGGTGGCATTTGAATTGAAATGGCTTTAATATGACCCGCCAAAGCGACGCGTTTTTGCCTGTCCTGTCCTCGATCGTTTTTTTTGTTGTCCTCCTGCTGAGAGCGGCTATGCACACACACACACACACGCGTGTGCGTTGATCGGCACCCACCCACCCACTCGGTTGTCCCTATCCGATCCCCCTCCCGGCAGAGATCGCGATCGCGGCAGCCGCCCCCCATCCTGCTGATCCTAAGACAAGAGACATCCGGTGTTCTGGCCGCCACCGCCGCCATCGCCGCACGTTACACCCCTCCTGCTTTGCCGCCCGCTCGGCTGGCTGCTTGCCTGGCTACTACAGCGCCTGTTTCTCCTTAGGCCGTTGCATTTTGCCTGTGTTTTGCTTGCTCGCCTTCCCTCCCTCATCCTGCTTCCTATCACTGCGATCGATATCAGATCGCCGTGACCCGACCCGTTAGCGTGGTTGGTGACATCGCCGAGTTAGTAGCTCATGCTCACCCCCCCCCCCCCAAAAAAGTCCTTTCCCAGGCTTGCTTTTTTTCTGGGTGGGGTGCTCATTACGCCGCCCCGCTGCCCATGCGCCCTGCAAAACAAACAAAAACTTACCTGCTTGCCCTCCGGTCGTGTTTCCGTGGACCTGCTTACCTGAAGAAGGTCGGGTCGTCGTCGTCGACGACGCGCATTTGTTACGACTTTAGTTACACCCGCTGTTGCCCCTTTGCATATTTTATCATACATAATTCCCAATTCCAAACTTGAATTTTGTAATAATAATTCGTGCGCACATCTGATTCGCCTTTACCTTTGCAATCGTCTTTCGTTGTTATCTCGCATTCCAAAAAGTTGTTTGCGCTCCAGCAACGCTTTTTTCTTTTTTTTGCAGAAAAATGTCTCTTGTTTTTTTATTCCAACGTAAAAAAGAGCGTTTTCAGACGATCGATCGCAGTCCGTGCCCCTGGCTACCCCGGTCTACACAGAAGTGAACAAGACCCTGCCTCCAGAACTCCCCCTGCACCACCCCGCGCAGCCGTCACCGCTGGACGGCGGAGACTCAGGCATCGGCTCGGACTCTCCGAAGCACACGTCCACAATGAACGGCGACATAGACCCTGTCTTGAGGTCTGCGTACGAAGACAGCACTCTCGGTCGGGATCGCTCGGTGCTGCCGGCGGCTGTGAGGCCCTCGAGTCGTCAGAGCCAGCCGGGCGGCCGCGCAGGTGCCGTCAGCCCGACAGAGTCGGCGGCAACGACGCATTCGACTTCTCGGCCTCTGGAGCCGGATCTCGTCGGCCGCGACCGCTATGATCCGTCTTCGAAGTGCTTTAGCTACGTGCCGGCCAAGGCGCTCAAGGAGCACTACACGACCCCCAAGAAGCCCTCGTCGGCGGCCCGACGCGCGTCCGTCGAGCGCTCCAACCTCGACATTCCTTCTCAGGTCGACCATGACTCGCTTCGCCAGATCACAATCACGCCCACCGATCTCACAAAACGACCCGAGACTCCCAAGTGGGATGCCGTCATTGATAACGTCGCACCCAAAATTGATTTACCGGAATTGAAGCGGGATTACCGACGCGATCCTGGCCTGGGTTCTGACTACTTTAATGCCTCCAAAACTCTGCCGAATGGCTTCAACAACGGCGGATGGAGCGATGCCGACCAGGTGCAGCTGCCTGAGGTAGTCAACTTGGCCCGGCACACCCCGATCGTCCCCAAGCGCCGGGGCAGGTCCGAGAGCTACGGCGCGGTCAACGAGGATTACAAGTCAGTTTTTTTTCTGCGCTGGATAGATGCATAATCGGTTCTTGTTGATTTGATTTGAAAATATTGATTTGATCTGAGGCGCTAATGTTTGTTTGCTCAGCACAAAAAGCTCGGAAGAACGTCACGTCTTCCTTCCTTTTCGGGTCACTAAACAATTGCACGCAAGCAAGGTGTCGAACTAACTCGCTTGCGAGTCCAAAACGACCGACAGATAAGAAGGCAAACGAGCAAGCGTGATTTTTTCTCGCTGACAGTTACACTTTCTTTCCGGGGGGCTCATGTGAACATGCTTTCTCGCTTTCTCGTTGCCCTGAGGCGGGCGTGCTTCAGGAAACGAGCGAGAAAGCATGCTCACATTTTTTTGACGACGCATCGATTGCTCGCTTTGCAGCGGAGCATGGAAAAGCACCAAGCATCCTTTTTATGGACTTTAACAACAACTGACCGCTGTCACTCTCACCTGGTCACTTTTTCAGCTCCGATATGGATGACCTCTGCGATCCTGATTTCTACCTCACCTACAAGCCGACCCCAACCCAGACCCCGACCCCTGCACGTCCTACGGATCTCCAGCGGTACACGCACTCGAGATCGACCGAGCCAATCGCGATGAAGACGTCGCGATCCGTCGAACTGCCGAGGAAAACGACACCTGCGAACGCGATCAGCCAGAGAGAACTCGACGAAATCGATGACATAATCGACACCACCGTCGGATTCACGCCTCGCGCGTACACGCCCAAGCCTATACCGGTGGCGACGCCGGAGAGGGACGCGTTCCGTCAGCGCAACTGCCGTAGCGTCAATTCGGCACCTACCCGGAGACTTGAGGCCACGTCGGCTGTTGACGCCGACAACCCAGACGACTGGCTGCGAATCAAACTCCGCACGTTGCAGTCCAAGCGCGCGGGTCTGCCAGAGGTTGTTGCACGCAAAAACACCGAACGTGCTCTGCTGGAAGAGCTGAAGAACGCTTCGAATGATAAGGACCCCCGGCGAGGTGAATACGTCGCCGAGGGTTACGGCACGCAGGCCAACGATCTGGTCGAGGAGTACCGCCGGGAGGAAGAGCGCCTGCGGAACACGCGATCGCCGTTTACGAGTCTCGACAACGGCCGCGTTCACCAGCGAGGCTCGACGCCGAATAATATCCGTACAAAGCCGCCGACGCCTCCGCCCCGGGAATCCCACTCCCCTCTCCGGAGTCCTGTAGCCGGCCGGCGTTCGGCGACTCTCCCAACTCCCAGACAGTCGGCCTACCAGCAGGAACGATCCCGTATCGCGTCCACCGAATACCTCAGCGATGACGAAGATGACGGAGAGTTCTCGCACCTTAGCAGTTTGGTTCCCGTAAGTTAATGTTATTTTTGTTGAAATTCTGGTTGATTGAGTTTTGTTGATCTTCAGAACAGCAGATCGGCGACGACACCCCGTCTGCCGGCGACAAAGGGCATCCTGAAGCACAGCGGGCGCCAGAGCCAGACAGGAACGCCTTCGAGCTTCGCGGAGTCCGCTTTTGACGACCAGCCGCCGCCGAGTAGCGTGAGAGACATCTACGCGTCACCGACGACCGCGAGACGCTTTGGCGCCCAGATTCCCAGCGAGGTGAGTTTCTTCTCTCGCGTTCGTTTACCAGCGCGTTTTCACCAGTTTTATGATTTTTTTCATATTTTTTTTCAAAAATTTCATCTTGCCTGAAGCGAGCTGCGCTGCGTGGACCGTGCAATCGTTGAGATAATTGCCTGTCTTCTCCTGTTCCGGCCGCGAGCGACGGAGCCTTAAAATTGATTTGATCATTTTCAATGGCTCTGATTGATTGCCCCCTCCCCCGGAGACTGACTACCTTTTTTTTTCATTATTCAGCGGCTGATGAGATAGATTTTTTCATGACATAGCCGCGCATAGCGCATATCAGTCACCAACTACACCATGATGCGTAATTTCTTTCCCATTTCCCCCTCTGGCTGTCGAAGAAAAATGAATGAGAAAATTCTGTTTGCGGTGTTGTTCGTTCCGTCGATGATGGTCGATGCACACTAGATTAGGGAAGTTGAACTCACCGCGCACCTTCCGCGCCTAAGCCGGTGCGCGAATTGAGGGTGTTGACTTTTTTGCCTGTTGCTCAAGAGTCTTGATTTTTCTGAAAGTCCGCGCACCTTAGGCCCTTGCGGTTTCCCATTCCGGCTCTTTTCGCACCTTCGCGTCTGATTTGGGGTTGTCCAAGTTTCTAAGTTGTTCGCATGCGTCTCCCGTAATTATGAAATTACACATATTTTATTATTCCATAATTCTGGTCAGAGTTCCGCTGTTCCTAACTATTATAAATGCCGGTTGAGCGCGGCAAACTGATTTTGAGGCCGTCGTCAGAGCATGCTGGATGGCGCATTCTTGCTTCCTTCAGGTTTTTCTTTCCTCGGACAACATGAGCTTGCTTGCTTGTCCGCTCTTTGTCCTCTTTCTCATTTTTTGCTTGCTTCTCACTCCCCTTTTGATGACAACAACTCCCGCGGGCTGCAGCGGCGACCAGATATCCGGATTGCAGCAGCGCGTGAGAGGGCAAGTCTCACATCAGAGGAGTCAGCGGGCATCTACTAAAGTCGTCGTCGCCTTGTCACGCACGCACTGCGCGCTCTGTTCTGTGCCCCCTGGCCAGTGCCATTGACTTTCTTTTCGGGAAAAACGCTTAAAAATGCCTTACAGCTGTTTTTGAAATCCTTCAGCCCCCCCTAATTTGCAAACCAAACGTGCCCTGCGTGCTTGGGCTTCTTTTTACGGTTCTTTCTGTTTTTTTTTTGTTTGCAATGCCGAACTTGCTTGGTCCCTTGGAAGCGAAAGAAAAAGGAACGAGGAACACCAACACAACAAGTATTACTTATATCAGCGTCCGAGGAACCCATTCAAGCTTAGGGGGCACAAAAAAAGCACTGCTTGGCCGATTCACGCCGCACAACATGCCAAAGCTCGTTATTATAGCCCTTTGTTTCCTTCTGTCATGCAAGCGTGGCCGGGAGTTGAGTTGCTTCGCGCCCTTGGACGCGCTGGCATTTTTCAAAACTGGCCCACACTTGGCGAAAATCTGACTGACTGAGTGCATTATTTTTATTTGAGCCACCACGCAACGCAGACCAGGCCGTTTGTGGCATTGTATTTTTTTATATTTTTTTGTTATGTAGAGCCCAATCGAAATGAAACAACCAAATTTGCCACATTTTTTTTCGATGAAATAAAAAAATTGAGGAGTATTTGACACGCGCGCTGGTCTCCGGCGGCATTTTTACGGTTTTGGTTTTCTTTCGGGCAGTTAGCACCAGGCCGCAAATTGGCCAATTGCAAAACACAGCGGAACTTGGGTTGTGGCATATTATAATTTGTTCTGAGTTTTTGCAGGATTCTGTGTCACAGCAAGGCGGAAACAACGGTGGCGCGTCTTCCTACCCCCGCGTCGGTGCCGGTTCTGCGTCGTCCACTCCGCTGCCCTTCGCGTCGTCGAGAGCGGAAACCCCGGCATTCCCAGTGGGCACCCGTGAAACCCCGCTCCCCTTCCATCCCCTTCTGTACCAGGGAGCGGCCGCTGACCACGCTGCTGCCGCTGCCGGAGCTTACGCCGCGGCCGGAGGAGTCGTGAACAGGTTTGTGCCGTTGACGTTTTTTTTTCGTAGACGAAGGACGGTTTACAATGGATCCGATGGATTTTTCAGGACAGCATCGCCCCGCTCCATGTACTACGGCCAGAGCAGACGGTCATCGATGGCTTCAGGTTGGTTTGACAGAATTCTTCGAAAAAAAAGAAGGGTACCGGAAAAGTCGGTTTGCACGATTCGCGTGCAGGAAATGCTTGTCGTCTTCGCTGTCAAATGGCCAAATGGGCGGTGGCAAGGAGAGGTTGAAGGGTCGTTAGCCATGAATAACTGATCTTATATACTTTTTCCTGTCCGTTGTCGGCGCCCCGGTCCTTTTCCTTTTTCCTTGCCGAGCCAACCAACTTTATTTAACAGGGAGGGTGGGTGGGGGGTTAATGGCACCCATCCCCGTCATCACTTGTCAGTAGGTGGCAGGCGGCGCTGTGGCGAATGTGGCGATGTTTGGCGTGATGGATGGGGAACACCAGGCTCAGGCACACTGCTAACCAACCGCCCCGCCCCTTTCTTTCCTCAAATCAGAGTGCTTTGAGGTGTAGGCTAACATAGGAACATAAATGCAGGCTCAGGCTTCTACTTTTTGTGCTTCCATCTTTATAGTATAAAAAGTACCGAAACATTGAACCACACTTTTTGAAGCGAGCGTGATTTGTGTTCGTTCTGCGTGGCGCAGAACAGAACAGAAACCGCTGTCATCCCGTGTTGTTTGTTTGCGGGCCTTCAAGTTTCGGATTACACCTGCGCACCGCAACGGGGACAAAAACAGACAAAAGACAAAACACGCTTCGGTGTGTACCAAAGGCATAAGTTGTCTTACCACGCTACCGATACTCGCGCATCGTTGCGTTGTCGGTGGCGGTGGCGGTGGCGGTGATCGTGGTGGTGGGGGGAGGCTTAATGTCGTTAAATTTGTTCGATCAGATTGCTGCAACGCTGCAACGACTCGTGCAAGACATGCGCTAACAACTGGATGCCAGATGGCTGCGTTGTACTCCAGACGTTTTCTGGACTTGCTATTACGAGACACCTGCTGCCAGGACCAGCCGTTATGGCCGTCGGATATGTATACATCCGGCTAAGGGCACATGGCCGATCCCTGATACGTACATACATACGCATCGATCCTCTCCCTCCGGCAAATGCCAGGCCCGGATGAGGTTTGCCCCCGACCACGACGAGACGACGCCTGTTGCCCCCTCCGACTGCTTGGGAATGCATAAGCTTTGCCTTGCCCTGCACCGGCGCCGTTGGCAGAGCAGAGGACAACTGACTGCGCTTACATACATACATTTTGCCAGCCAGCCGGCCTGCTAGCTAAGTTGCTGACCGGGTCGACACGTTTCGCCTCATCTCGGATCATCCCCAAAGAAGCCAGAGTGGAGCGCGCGCCGACAAACATTGCGGCGCGCCAGGGATATAGGATAATTGTCGTACCTCTATCTCCTCCTCCTCCTCCTCCGGCCCCTGGCCAGGACAGGCACCGCCCCAGCCGAGTGGACACGAAACGAACGCGCTGATACCTGCCTGCAGCGATTGAACGGGGGCGCCAACTGCCACTGCAGGCAGCGGGGCAGCGATACATACTACGCCTTTCTGCCACCCGGATATCTCGCTATCGCTATCGATTCGCATCCCCAGTCTTTAAGCCTCGCCCGTCCGCTTGTCCACAGATCTTGAGATCTGCTTTTTGAAATCCCCTCAGCCCCCATCGATCGGCCTTTCTCCTTCCGCCCGTGCATGACGACGACGACGACGCCTCTGTTGATTTCTCTGTTGTTTTTTGCGCCTCCCTTCACAAGTGATTCCCCGTTGGTTGAAGAGCCTCTCGAGAGCCCCCTGCCCCCCTGCGCGCGAGCGAGCCTAGTCTCCTAGCCTAAACCATCTTCAGCCCCAGGATGAGCCGACGCACGCCGCCAACTACGGTGGCGCGCACCATCCCGATAAAACTGACAACCGGTCCTCCCAGCCCGCCGGAAGTTCGAGTGCGCGAAGTCGACGCCGACGAGATCAGCGAGCGCAGCGAGGAAAGCCAGTCCATCTGTCACGACATCAAAATCAAGCGACTCAGCAAGACCTTTGCTGAACACCTCGAACGAGAAGAAAAGGCCAAGGTGACGACTGTCGGCGTCGAGGAATCCGCCGCCGTTGCTACAGAGCACCAAATCGAGCCTACGACATCCGAAGTAGTTTTCGTCAATCCAGAAGCTAAGGAATCGACGGACCACATCGTCGACCACGGAGAACGCGTCGCTATCACCGCGGTTGGCATCATCACTGAAACCACCGCTCCCGACGCACAGTACAGCGAAGAAGAGCACTCCGAAGCCGTTGCTGATCCCCAAAGCCCGCGCCAAGATGCTGCCAAGCACGACCCAGTAAAACCCCCTGCCAGTACTTCACCGCCTGCACCCCTAGTCCCCCCGGTCCGTGGTGAATCTCCTGTTTTACCTGAATGCGGAATGGAAACATCGACGACATCTGTGGTCACACTAATCGAAAACGTGGATCCTGATGCTGAAGAATCGACGCCGCCCTCCACCGTACCAGCCGCTGCCATTAGTTTGCAGAAAACCTGTGACGTGCCACCGCTGCCCGGCGTAGAAAGCCCTCTTCCGAGTCCCAAGCCCCAAGATGAAGAAGAAATCGTCCTCAGCGATTCCAGCGAAGAAGGATTCGCGGATCGGGCCATTTCATTCGACGCCTATGATCTAAACCAGGAAATCCAGCAGGAAATGCTCCTGGAAACCATCGAAGAAGAAGACGAGGACAACGAAAGCCACCTTTCGCCTCGTTCTGCTACCCAGGCGTCTGGATTGAACGTAACAATCCCTGAAGAACACCTCAGACGCTCCGGCACACCTGAACCAGAGGAAGGCCTCGCGATAAACACTCTCCCGATTCCAGTACTCTCAGAATCAGCGTCGGCTCCTGAATTCGTGCAGGACAGCAAAGAGAGCAGTATTTTGCCCGACGAAGCCGTCAAGAGCCAGTCCCTGGAAGACGGAGCTATCGAAATCCCAGTCGTCATGTCAGAATCCAGCATCAGCCAGGGCCTGATCACGCACCTGGATGTGGACCTCGAAGGCAATTCCATCGTTCTGGAAACGTCGCCCGAGCCAGAATCCACCGCCGAGGAGATCAATATTGTGTTTGAGAACCTCGCTCCCGATGATGAGGAAAAAGCGGTCGCCGCCGGTCGAACCGTCGTTCCCAACAGCCTCAATCCGAAAAATGCCGTGCATAAGAGACCGTGTGAGGTCCAAGAAGACGATGAAGCCTTCTCGGAGGCTGATGTCGTGGTGGTCGGTCTGGCTGAGGCAGAGCAAGACAAATCGGAGCGCAGTGCTTCGAAGGTCGAAACTTCTGAACCAGTCAACGAAGAGGGCCAGGTCCAAGTGTCCACAGAGGTACGCGATGAAGACAAAGAACAACCTATTCAATCAGCGGAGAGGACGGCCGAAGCTACTGCCGCGTTGGAATCGTTGGAAATGGACGTTCAACCTGTTCGTTCGGCCCAGGTGAAAACAGCATCCGAAGAAAAAGCCGAAGAAGTTCCACTTCGACCTGTTCAGAGGAGTATTCCCCCAGAATCCACAGAATCAGAATCACTGAATGTGAACAACGCGGGCGAACATGAAAACATTGAATGGTCGAACAACAGCATTTATACTCCTCCAACTACCCAGGAAAAGGCACCGGGCTCTTCCGAAATAACGCGCGATCATGAAAAAGTTCAAGAAGCTCCGCAAAGCACTGCTGCTAAGGTTGAACAGGTGGAACAGGTGCGAACCGAGAAAACAACACCAACTTTTGATGAAAAGGCTCCGGTCACTTCAAAAGAAGAACCAGAAGAAAACCAGCGGTCTTCGGTTATAGAAGTCCACAAAACCCCCATCCAGGACAAACCACAAGTCGAGCATCCCGAGAAAACCACTCCTGTCACAGCGGCGGCGGCACCGATAAAAAATGAGTCTCGATCGCAGAGAAGAAGTTCAGAACGCGTATCCGAACGAGATTCCTCAGCCGCGCAGGCCATTGATATCGACAAGGAACTCCGCGACACCGAAGACGACACTGCCTTGACGACGACGAGCAGCGAGTACGTGTCCGCGAGACAGGACGCGACATTCCTGCACAGAGATGCGACTTCGACTACCGAAGACCTCACGCTGCACACGGCACGGGAGTCGCTCGGGCATGATGACACGACGATCGCCGAACTCGACAGCGCCCATTCACTGACGCCGACGCCGAGAAGACACGGGTCTCTCCTGGGCAGCACGGACGAGTCCTCTTCGGCCGGCTCGAGTAAAATGCCGGACTTGGTAGTTAAGAAAAAACAAATTGACGGCCCAGATGACGATATCAAAGTCGACGTCGAAGAAGTCCGAGTCAAACTGCGCAAGAAACCAGAGCAGAATCCTTCTACGGTCGAGCACAGATCAGAAGTCGTCGTTGAACGAGATTCTTCGGAGCGGGAACAGGAACAGGAGCAGCTGAAGCAGCGAGCGCCTTTGCAAAAAGCCGCATCGAATTCACTAAGCAGAGAAGAAGCACTCTCCCGAGCGAGCATACAGGAGACCAGACTGCTTCAGCGCCTCGCCACACAGAGCCCCATCACGGACGACGAGTATCAGCGCGCCAAAGCGGAGCTCGAGGGGCGCTCGCTCTCCAGCAGGGGTCAAAACGCGGACAACGAGGCCCCCGACGGCCGACAGGGGGGCAAGCACGTCCTTCAGCCCCAGCAAAGTCCGGGCCAGCTGTCGCCTGCTTCCAGGACAGGCAGCGCGATTCACACCGATCTCAGAGAGGTCAATCACGACCTCGCGCACTCTCCAAAGGCCATCCCACAGGGACGAGACGAAAATTTCAGTCCCAAGACTCTATCTCGTATTCACAATCTCAATGTTGTTTTTGAAAATGGCAGCGTTTCCGGTAAGCGCAAACGTACAAACCGACAGGGACAAAAAAATCTAAATTCTTAATTTTTAATTTTACAGAAATTTTTATTTACAAAAAAATATTTTTTTTAGTAAAAACTATTTTTTTACAATTTTTATAATTTTCAGAAGGAGGCGAGGTGATCCATCACCACCCGGTATTCGTCAAGGATACGTCCAAGTACTGGTATAAACCGAACATTTCACGAGAAGATGGTGAGTTTGTCCGCGCGCGCCGCTTCCTGAATTCAATTTTTCCCCTTTCAGCAATCAGCATGCTTCGAGACAAATCCCCGGGCACCTTCGTCGTCCGGGACTCCAACAGCTTCCCCGGCGCCTTCGGCCTGGCGCTCAAGGTAGCGCATCCGCCCGTCGGCGTTGCGCCCGGTGACGGCACCGAGCTCGTGCGGCACTTCCTCATCGAGCCATCGCCGAAGGGCGTCAAGCTGAAGGGCTGCAACAACGAGCCCGTCTTTGGCACGCTCGCGGCCCTCGTCTACCAGCACAGCATCACGCCCATGGCCCTGCCCTGCAGGCTTATTCTGCCGGAGTTTGATCCCGCGGCGACGCCGGAGCACCTGAATGCTGCGCAGGCTCTTCTCGAACAGGGCGCTGGTGAGTTCTTTTGAAAATACATCCATTCCAAAGCTAATGCGGTTTTTGCAGCGTGCAACGTGACTTACATGTACTCCATGGACACAGAATCCCTGACAGGTCCCGAAGCGGTGAGGCGAGCGGTTTTCCAGGCACTCGATCAGTTTGCACGGGGAACCATCCGCGCAGTCAATGTCCATTTCAAAGTGAGCGCGCAGGGAATTACACTCACGGATAACACTCGTTCGCTCTTCTTCCGACGACACTACCCGACTTCCAGCGTCATCTTCGCAGGCATGGATCCTGAGGACAGAAAGTGAGTCTGCCCCACAAAAAGTTCCGTTTTACCGAAGTTTTTCCAGGTGGGACAACAACAACGTGGCCATGCTGCCACCGACGTACGTCCGCAAAGCCCGCGTCTTCGCCTTCGTCGCGCGCAAGGTCGCGAGCCGGGCGGACAACGCGTGCCACGTCTTTGCCGAGCTCGATCCCGAGCAGCCGGCGACGGCGGTCGTCAACTTCATCACCAAGGTCATGATGGGTCAGGGCCCGGGACAGGGACAGCGAGCGAGAACGCTGCCCCCCAAGTGATCCCGCCCCGCTCCGAGTACACCCCGCCTATTTTCCTTCAGTGCCCAAATTGCTCAACCCGCTGATCCGCCCTCGAGTCATGTTCGTGCCATCATCCAGTCAGCCAGTCCAGTCCCACTCACACTTGTCCACTCCACAGACATGCTGCCTTGAATCCAAGAAAATATCCACGATAGAGTACAGTCGTGTTTTCTTCCTTCCATCTTTCAGTTGTTCCCTCCGATATGCTCCCAAAATACCGTACCTTTTTTGGTCTTGAAACTAACACGTTGGCTCCTCCCCGCCAGATTTACGCGCATCGGCCGCCCCTATCCCCGATGGCATGTTGTTGTGCATAATTCAGAATCCAACAAGAGTTGTCTTGAAGAAATTATAAATTAAGTTTGTCAACCTACGTCATCAATAGGGCCTGTGAACGTGTTTTTGGAGAGAAGCGGCGAAGGAAGCAGCCCGACCTGGGTCGTCGAAGGTGAGGATGAGCCGGTGAAGGACGTGGTCGAGGAGGAACTGGAAGGGACACGAATTGGATTCCACTCACCTCACCAATGCGGGTTCCACTCACCTGGGGCTGGTCGACGTGGAGCACCACGCTGCGCACGGGCGTGAATAGGCCGACGTGGAAGAGACGGAGCGTCGGGAACTCGAAGAAGACCGAGGAGTGCCGGTAGACGATGCACGAGTTGGACACGGTCGTGTTGACCATTCGGAAGGTCACGTCCGTCGCCAGATCCTAAAAGTTGTCCATTGCAACAAAAAACGTATAAAAAAGCAAAAAAAACAGACGATTCTCTCGAAAGCGCCGTTCTTCTCACGGAAAAGCTCCATTTTGACGACAGCAACTTCCATGGCAAAAGTACTACTGAAAAAAAAGCAAAAACGATTCGAGGTCTGGACGTGTCGTCGTGGCTCCGACTGCCTCCCCACTCTCGTCCGCTATCCGGTCACTGCACCGCGCGGCGGCTTTTGTCTGCTCCCTTTCGGGCCTCGACCGGTTCGCCGCTCTTTGACGACCAGGAGACGGCGGACTCCTCCACCGAACCCTTGTCGACGCCGCGCTTGACCTGGACGGACGATTCAACATGGGGCCGACAGCCGCAGAACCCCACGACTCAGCCCATCCGCTGGAATCTGCCACCAAGAAGCTGGTTTACAGACGCACGCCACAACGCCCGGCGAGAATTCCGGATCGAATCCGGGGTTATTCGCGGACGTTTTCCCGGATTCGCGCTCTTTTCAGGTCAATACGCGACAGAATTGGCACTGAAAAGAACCGAAAAATTTTATCATGTAAAATCGGGAGTTGCGGATCGACTGATGCCACATTTGTAAGGCTTCGGTGAATCTGGCGGGCATGGCAGCCGAAAAGAACTAAAAAATCATCAATTTTGTCTGAAAGAATGGAAATTTGAGGAAAACCCGAATTGCAATGATCCCGACGAGAAAGTTGCGAGCACGCGGTATTTCATGTTTTGAATTTGTTCGCGCGTGTTTTTCCATGGCATCATTTGTTCAGGCGTTTAAATTGGCACTTTTTATCATTTGTTGCAATCGCTCTTTGACAATGATAAGTTAACGACGAGGGGAGGGAGGGTGAAGGCAATGGATAGGGGATGGACTCTGGAAACGACGCGTAACGACCAAATGCAAGTGAAAAGAGAGTGTTTGTGTGGTGATGGCCCGTGATGGAGAAGAGAGACTGTAATCACCCAGAAGCCGGCTGCGGCATCACAGAATGCTGCAGCAGCAACCCTTCTTGCCCCGGTCGTCGCCGAAACTCGAGTCCTTGGGGCCTACGGAGGAGTTGAAGCCGGACCCGTTGCCACGCATGTCCGTGAGTTCGTGGTGGTCGCCGGCGAGGTTGACAGGGGTGCCGGGCTTCTTCTTTTTGCGGGACCCGCTGCGCCCCCTGCCGCCCCTGTTAAACGCGTTCTCGTCGGCGTCCGCGTCGTCGTCGTTCATCTCTGCTTCGAGCTTTTTCACCCACTCGTCCGGGCTCATCGGCTGTGGGGACACTACGGTGACCCTGCCCAAGTACGCGCTCTGGTTCCAGCTGTAGTTCGCCTGCCAACGCTCCGGTGATAAATGACAGCTGGCTGCCGGTGTCGATAAAGATACGGGTGTTCGTGGCGTTGCGAACCGCCGTCGATGGTGTGACAAGTAAAACTTGTCTGGAAGTCGCCAGGGTGGCTGCATCTTTGCTGACCGCGGAGCTGTTCGCGTCGTTGCTGACAGCTGAACCGACTTGTTTCGCCGCTGCTCGGTTCTGTCGTCCACGTTTGTTGTCTCGAGTCTGGTTGTCGCCGGTTTCCGTCTTCTTGACACAAATGCTCCGGTGATGCTCGGAACTTCCGCACTTCCGGCAGCCGCGACCGCCAGTGCAGCTCGTAACTCGATGACCCGGCTTCAAACACTTGAAGCAGCGCTTGTTTTCAACAAGTATCCGCTTCCGCTTCGCGATGTCTTTGATCGTGCAGGGAATATTCACGGGGTGCTTTGAGCAGAATACACACATCCGGGTTGACTGCTTCTGACCGCTGTTCGCGAACTGCGACTTGCTGGAGCTGGGCATGGAGCATCGGGACGTGTTGCCGCCTTGTACCCAGATGCTGTCGCGCGCCCATGTAGACAATTTAGAGTAGATCTTGGAACCAGCTCGCATGTAGGCGCTGGTTTTCTGGGGGAGGTCCATGTCCTGGAGGCGCCAGAAAATCTCGTGCGGGATCCGTTTCAGCACGTCGTGGAAAAACTTTGTCTCGTCTATGTTGTAGTTGATAGCTTCGAGTTGCGCAACGTACATGTCCATCTTCTCGAACGTGGCTAGATCATTGCCTTGTTCGGACTCGCGTAGAGGCAACTTGTCGATCTTCTGGAACAAAGCATTCTCGGCCGAGTGGTGAATATCGTAGCGTTCAAATAGCTTGTTTTTCAAGACTCTGTAGTTGACGGGGCTGAGTTCTAGCATGGCAAATTTCTCCCGCACCTTGGAGCTGAGTGCGCCGAGCAGGGTCTTCATTTTTTCCGTCTCCCTCAGTACGGGATCATCATCGTATTCTTGGAACTGTGACCAGAATTCACGAAACGTTGAGGGGTCGCCATTGAACTTCGCAATATCGAATGTCGTAGAGGGGAGTTGGAATTTTCGAAAGGCTCGCAATGTTGCCATCTGCATATCAATGGGATTGCTCGCCGCCCGGTCCGCCGGTTGCACGCGCGGGCGGTGACCGTACTTTGCTCCGGTATTGTCTCGCGGCGCTTCCGATTGCTGGTGAGACACGGAGGGACCATCGAAATCTTGCAGAAGTCGAACGAGAAAATTAATAGCTTCGCTCTGGATGCTGGATATTAGCCGATCTAGGATTGCTATCACGGTATTGGTTCCATTAGGATCGTTCCTTTCAAACTGGAGATCTTTCTTAAGGGCGCCGGTGGGTGCCTCTTCGAGCTCATCCTCCAGTAGCTTGAGGCTGTCCAGCAAGGCTTTCCTCGCCGTTGTTGCCGCTTCGCATCGGTCATTAAACCCGATGACGTCGTCCTTGCTCGCTGAGTTATCGATGAGCGCGTTTTCGAGGGCTTGAAACTCATCGATAAAATCCTGCACCGCGTCTTTGGCGCTTCGTATTTGTTGAGCGTTGGTCGACATGGTGGGATCTGCCACAAGGGAAACCTGTAGTTTATTCGGAAAACAACAAAATCGATACACAATACACAATACACGAACCAGGAGAACAGCCTGCCTTGGTCGTGGGGTCGATGATGATTCAACTGAACATAAAGAACTAAAGTGGGCCTGCTTAAGTGAAGCAGGTCAGGGGCGGAGAAGAGGTAGGTAAGCAGGGGTTTTCTGGAGCTGCTGCCGCGCAGCAGACGCACCGCGCGGCGCTTGACCATGAACCTCCGGGGTCTGGGAATCACCGGCGACTGCTAGCTGGGTCAACTTGCGCGGGCAGAGCAGAGAAACAGAGTTGTCGACCGAGCCAAAATTGTCGAGCCGAGCATTCGAGCCGCTCGGCTCGGCATTCGAGCGAGCGGCTCGGCTCGCTCGAATGCTCGGCTCAGTCGACGACTCTGCAGAGAAAGCGTTAGCGATAGCGCAGCCATCAAGACCCGCCTGAAATCAATGCGACATCGGCTTTGATTTCAGGCGGGTCATGTTGGGGTGATGGTTACAGTACCCACAACAAAACAGAGTGTATCGTAACAACAGACAAAAATAATCAGAGTTGTTCGATGCTCACCAAATTGCTCCTGCTCACTGCTCGCTCCTGCTCAACTCACGAGCGCGAGCGGAGCGAGCGCGAAAAATTGGAGTGCTCAATGAGCATGAGCAGAGCGAGCACGAAAAGTTGAATTGCTCAAAGAGCGCGAGCAGAGCGAGCGCGAGAAATTTTTAAAATGAGCACTGCTCACTATAAATTTAGTGCTACAAATACTAAAATACTGGTAGTTTCGATCAAAAACACGATGTTGGGGGTATCTCCAAGCAATATGCGGTCTTTCTTTTCGCGAAGGACTGAATTTGTGACTCAAAATTCACTTTTCTTGTGTGAGCCATTTTCGCTCATTGCTCGCTCCTGCTCGACTCACGAGCGTGAGCAGAGCAAGAGCAGAGGATCTGAGAATAAAAGAGCGCGAGCGGAGCGAGCGCGAAAATTTTAGGAACTCAAAGAGCATGAGCAGAGCGAGCACGGAAAATTGAATTGCTCAAAGAGCGCGAGCAGAGCGAGCGCTGAAAATTGTCGAATTAAACAACTCTGAAAATAATGCAACGTATCGTAACAGCAACAGACAAAAAAAACGCAAAATCTATACATCAGTGGAACGTAACCTCATAGCGAAGACATTTGTTGCCGTGGCAAATCTGTTTGTTCTCATCCCTGTTGACGAAACCTCTGGATGAAGGCAACCACGGATTTTGGTTGTTGTTATCGAGAAGGGTAAAGCCGCGCAGTGGAGTTTGCATCTCGCGAAGAGCGTTCAAGGCGTGGGAAAACTTGACATACTGTTCGAAATGAAAGTGGACACGGAGTTGAGGTGGCATTTTTTCCACTTCTTTGACCAGAAAAGCGTAGTCTTTGGCCAGACGTTTGCGATCGAGAGAAACCTGAAAGTGATAGCAAACGTTGTGCGTTGTAATGATAAAACACAAACGTACAACAATTTTGGACGTCGGAAGGTTGAAAAACATAACCAAAATTTGGATGTTCGGAAAAACGGAGTACACTGCGTTAACCAGGTCAGCAGCGGCGAACTGAGCACTCGGGACAGGCAACAGAACATTGACTCTGCGGGTTTCAGGCATACTAAAAATCAAAAAACTAATTTTTCATAAAATTTATCAAAAAACATACCGAAATGGCATTTCCTTCATCAATTTCGTGAACCTGTTGGCAAACTCGAAACGGCCAACTGCAGGCTTGAAAAAATGAATCTCAACCTCACGCGAAGTGAACCGTTTGGTTTTAAAGAGCGTCTAAAATTCAAAAAACATGGAATAAATAAAACAAAAAAAATGCGCGTAAAAAGAAACTTGCAGCAAAATGTCCGAATTTGTAAATATCAAAGGCGACATTTTTGAACGCCTTTGGTTTCGGAGGATTCGGGGGCAATTCGAGGAAGAACTCGATAGGACCATAGAGCGTCTCAAGATTTCGCCACCGTTGTCGGATGAAGGGCAACAGAACAGGATGGAGGGGCTCGGTAACGCCTTCCGGCACATGAAGCGTAAAGGAATCTAGAAAAAAACCATATCTACCATAAAGATTTTACCAACAAACAAAAAACCTACTCAAAACTTTGCTCGTTCGGGAAAGAATTGCGTAAGCCCAACTAGATGACCAAGCGTCCGGAGCAGTATCACAGATGAAAAGCCTCACGATAAATGGGGCAATCCAGGAAAATGACGACCATTTTTTGACGTAAACGACGTCAAACTTCGGGTCGTCTATCATGTCCGCGCCAAACTAAATGATAAAAAAATTCAAATATTTTGTAAAAGAAAAAACAGAGAAAAACTAACAAAGTCAATGACGAAAGGGTCGCGGACTGTAACATTGAACCGCGCCATGAACTTGACGAAAGAGGACGTCATCGTCGGAGACGACATGACCAAAGCACGGGCACGTTTCCCGGCCTTTTTGTCCTTTGAATCCTCCATAACCAAAGAAATGAGCTCTGGAGCGTAAGTATCGCTCAGACGGCGCCGATGTAAAAAATCGGCGATCATTTTGTCGGTTTCTGGACTCGAGTGCTCTGCCAAAGCCTTTTCCATCCAGGCATACGCTTCCGAGGTTTTTCCTTGAGCCATTTTTGCCTTTCCGATGCGAGCCATAACTCTGCAAAGAAACTGAAAACATGACCAGAGTTGTTTAATTCGACAATTTTCAGCGCTCGCTCTGCTCGCGCTCTTTGAGCAATTCAATTTTCCGTGCTCGCTCTGCTCATGCTCTTTGAGTTCCTAAAATTTTCGCGCTCGCTCCGCTCGCGCTCTTTTATTCTCAGATCCTCTGCTCTTGCTCTGCTCACGCTCGTGAGTCGAGCAGGAGCGAGCAATGAGCGAAAATGGCTCACACAAGAAAAGTGAATTTTGAGTCACAAATTCAGTCCTTCGCGAAAAGAAAGACCGCATATTGCTTGGAGATACCCCCAACATCGTGTTTTTGATCGAAACTACCAGTATTTTAGTATTTGTAGCACTAAATTTATAGTGAGCAGTGCTCATTTTAAAAATTTCTCGCGCTCGCTCTGCTCGCGCTCTTTGAGCAATTCAACTTTTCGTGCTCGCTCTGCTCATGCTCATTGAGCACTCCAATTTTTCGCGCTCGCTCCGCTCGCGCTCGTGAGTTGAGCAGGAGCGAGCAGTGAGCAGGAGCAATTTGGTGAGCATCGAACAACTCTGAACATGACACAAAAATAGGCCCAAAAAACTCACTTGACAATGAGAATCTTGTTCTCAGAGCCAACATTCAGCGCCTTCTTGCAGGTAGCGATGCAGTCGCCAAACTTTCCTTCTTGGAAAAACACGGCACTCTTGTTGGAGTAGAAGACCATTTCCTGGGACGACAGACGGATGGCTTCATCGTAGTGAGCGTGGGCGGCGGCGAAATCACGGTCCTTGTAGGCCGCATTGCCACGTTCTTTTGCTTCCAGCGCCTGAAAGCACAATTAATTGAATGCAATGCAAAAAAAATTAGAAACGAACCTCTTTCGACATTGCAGGAGCGAAAACTGTACGAAAACAGGAGACAAATCAGAAAGCGTGGTCAATTGAGCCCCTATTGCAAAATCGTGGCAAAAGTACCTTGGTTACGGTTTTTCGTCTCGAGAAAACCAAAACGGTTGTCACAGCTTTGATCTAATTTCGCATTTATAAAAATCAATCACACTTCTTTTGATCTATACTTCTTTTGAGGAACTTTTCCTATCAAGATCACATCTATCGGCGCCACCCCCGATGTTCGATCATCTTGGCGTTCCCTGGCACCCCACAACTTTCGAATGAGCGAGGCACACCTTTTTTTCCATCCCAATCCCAATCAACGTCTGAATCAAATACAACTTTATACAATGGTGTAATATTTATGCTATCAAACGGTATGTCATCGGGAATATGTCCAGAACACGCAACGGTTCACGTAAGGACAGGTATGTATAAAATGAGCGTGTTTTTAATAGATATTATTATTAGGGTAAATAAACATCGGCGTATGAGACCATCTTTCATGAGATGAAGACGAAGGAGCAAAAATCGACAGATAGGCTAGGAGAAGGCGACGAACTCGGCCCCGAAGAATAGCGTCGGCGGCTGGCGTGAAATAGGTCGACGCTCGTAGGTGCGAAAGAACGAGGGCAGTTTGGGCTCCGCAGGGCTGAGAACGACGCCAACAATGTGGCGATGTGGGGGGCGGCGTGTCACGCGGGACGTGGGGCTGCGGCAGCCAGGAGCGGTGAGCGGTTTGGCTTTGCAACGACGCACGTGGGAGGCACGAGCGAGTCTGCCGACTCACGGCGCGCGAGGAGGTGAAGGTCGATGCCGGAATCATGGCCCACCATCGTTGATGGCATCGGCAGAACAGGCAAACTTGAGCCCAGCTGCTGCTGCTGTGGATGCTTGTGGTGGGGACGCGGCGGAGCCACACCGCTGTCGTCGGCACAGGCTGGCCGCGGCTGGAGAAAAACCGGCGGTGAAGCGAGAGATTGAGATCGAGGAAGCAACTGAAAATACCATCAACCATCAAATCAGGCCTAAAAATTGCACAACTCACCCCGTTGGAAGCGTTGGATGGCAAATCTTCGAGCGACAGGGAGGTAACGAATCCGCGTTCTTGGCGGTACTGAAACAGCGGCGAGGCAGCTTTGACCCGGGCAAGAACGGCCTTTTCCCGGGCCACAATCTCCTGGAAGCGGCGTTCTTCTTCGATGCGGAGTTGACGGTAGCATCGGTCTCGCTCGCAGGCGGGCAGTCCCAGGCCGGTGGGATCACGGTTCATCTCCGCCAAGGTCGCAAGAAACTCCGGGTCATCGCGGAGAGCCTCGTAGCGCCGGCTGCCGAGTGGTCGCGGTCCGCCGGCGGGGCCCTTGGTGTCCTTGATGCGGGGTTTGGCATTCGCCGATGGAGGAGGCGGAGCCGGTCTTCTCAGCAGAGGTCGCACGTCGGAAGCACTTTGTAGCCCGAGGGGAATGCCCGCGCGTGTTTCGGCCTGTCGACTGCTAATGGACAGCGCAGAAGAGGCGTTTGAGAGATTCCGACCTCGCTGCATCGCGCCGGGACCCGCCAGCTGAGCCAGGAGTCTTGCGCGCGTCTCGGGCCACCGCTTGAGGCAGATCATGCAGCAGCACATGCCGATGCATAGCAACAGAAGGAATCCCGTGGAAAAGGTCGCCGCTGCAATGAGGTAGATCCTGAGGAGCGCTGACTCGTGCCAGTTTCCTGTCGCCGAAGCAGGCGTCGTTCGCGCGAGGCGTTCGGCTTCCAGTTGATCAATGACGGATTGTGGCAGTCGAACAAGAACTTTCTCAGAACGAAAGTCAGAGTCTCCCATTGTCGGCGAGTGAGAAGCAATGGTGGCCTGGTATTTGTTATACGGTTGAAGGTCGCCGATAACGATATTTCCAGCGCTGACTCCCTCAACGAAAATTTTTTGCTCAGGTTCGTTGTTGATCTGCCACCAAATGACGTAACCGTCGACGACAGGAGTACGATGCGGCGTCCAGTACAGCTCGACGTGGGTGTTGTTGGGCAGAGTGTACTTGAAGTGACTCGGAGGCGGTAGAGGAAGGTTTGAAGCCGTCTTGCAGATAAATTCATCCCCCGCCACACTATCGTCGTTCTGGTTGAAGGATTGCACCGAAATGCGGTATTCCGACTCCGGCAGCAGTGGCGCCAGCACCGCGGAGGTCTGGGTCGAGTTGTCCGGGCTGCAAAAATCCCATTTGAGAAGAAAAAAAGGCTAACGACTCACCTGACGGATTCCTGGGCTTCTATCTGCGTGTCATCCACGAGGCCGTAGTAAACTGCGAAACTGACAAACTTGGCGACGCCTAGCGGAGACTTTGGAGCAATCCACTCGACGCGCAATCCCAGATCTGCTGGCAGGCATCGACAAGAGTCTAAAGAAAAACATTCGTGTCAAAACACCGCAGCGCATTGTTTTCTTTTTTGCACATTTTTGTTGACTCGCACTTGAAAAAAGCATCGATTTGCTCTCTTTCTTTCTTTGTTTTGCACGAGCCCCAATGTTTTTTTAGAAAAAAAACTCACCATGCAAACAAGAGACCGGCGGCGGCAGCATGGCGTCTTTCTCCGTCGCGAACCGCAGCCTGCCGGCTTCGTTGAGGACGACAACGTGATTGCACGCCCAGGGCCCGACCTCCTCGTCGACCGTCTTGTACGCAGCGCACACCTGATGCACGTAGCCGGGCTTGACGTCGTCGACGATAACCTCGCCCCCGGTCGCCGCGGCCACCTGGAGCGTCGAGAAGGATGGCTTCATCTGCAGCACGTGCTGGTAGCGCAGGACGACTGTTGTGAGGTTGGCGTCACGGGGTCGTTGCCAGTCGACGTTGATGATGGGCGAGTGCTCGATTTGGGAGAGACTGATGATCGGCGTCGGCAATTCGGCGTTTGACGTTTCCAGGTCGGTGGACGAGAAGACCAAAAACGGGAAACGATCGATGTGCGATAGAGTGGCATTGGGAAGAGCCCGCGAACGCGTCACCGGGATGATACGGATTCTGGCGACGAACAGATTGGCGACGTTTTCGATTAGGAATTGGCGGTCGTTGTACGGGACTTCGGCGCTCAGCATTCTTCCGCGCGCGAGTAATTTTTCGCTCCGGGATGAGTAATCGATCCACTGGATGACGTAGTAGATCACCTTGCCATCGATGTCCTTCGGTGGAGGCGGATTCCACGTGATGCGCAGTTGCCGATCCGGCAGCATCGCCGCCTGGAAGGGCACCGAACGCTTCGCCTCTCCGTCCCACGTGTACAGCGTCACGGGATCGGAGGGCGGCGTCATGACCATTCCGCTGCCGGAAAGCACCATGCTCAGCCGCAGCGTGTACTGCGTCGCCTGCGGGAGACCAGTTGCCGACTCGCACACATTCATCGCGCAGTTGGGCAGAATCGGGCACTGGGCGTCGATGGGCAGCGAGTTGAGGGGCTCCGTCGAGTTTGTCTGCTCGGTGATGACAAAAAACATGGTGAACTTGGCAAAGTTGGAATCCACACTGGGAGGCACGACGAAGCGCAGCACGATGCACGCTTTCTGGTGGAGGACCCGGGCTGAGACGTTGGTTATCCTGTCCAGCGTGGTCACCACGACGGTCAGCTGAAGACAGAAATGGTTATAAAACGCTAAATAACAAAAATCGGATGACAAACCGAAAACTGGCGCATTCTCTGGTGGCCGGTGGAAGTCTTCAGCATGCAGGTGTAGATGCCGGAGTGCTCCTCCTCGGAGATGGCAATGTGCAGGTCGACGTAGCCGATGCCGTCCCGGATGGAGCGGAGCACCTTGACATTGGGCGTCCGGTGGACCGGTTTTCCCGCAAAAAACCAGTCTGCGTCATCCGGAGATTCCCCGAGTCCACCGAACGTCTGGCAACGCCGAGTCAGAGACTGACCCTGTCGCCGACTCACGTTCGAAAAACCGGATTCTTCTAACAACAGCTCCGAGCGATCTGCAAAACTTTGTTTTTCACTTTTCTGATAAAAACAGTGAATGACCCACCGATGACGTAAAAGTTGACGTAAGAAATATCGATCCGACCCGACCAGCAGACGTAATTGCCGGCGTCTTCTTCCTTCACAGATGACAGCCGCAGGAGAGGGCTGCTGGCTCCGGCGACGATACCCGAGTTAGACTTGGTCCAATACACGGTCCCTGGCTTCGACATCCTGCACTCCAAGACGGCATCCTGCCCGAGAAAGGCACTCACGATCGTCGGGGCCTTCGTTTCGGAAACGCCAAAGCCCTTCACGATGGTCGCAGTTCGTGTGAAGTTGGCGCCGACTTTGCAGGTCACAGCACTCGTCGTGGAGCCATTGACAACGCCCAGGTGGAGCACGGATGATATCGACGAAGTGGCGATGAAGAGCGTGGAATTCGGCTGGAGGACAGCACCCGTAGCGTCGGTCCAGATAACGGGGGCCAGGCCTTCGGGGAAACGACACTCGAAACGAGCCCATAAAAACGGCGCTTTTCGCAGCAGGTAGCTAAAAATGGAACGGTGAGCCGAACACTTTTGGGCATTTTGAAAAACATTCGTTATTCAGATAAAAAAAATCGGGGCTAAAAGCGGCTTTTTTGGTGGTACAAAAAGTGCGTGACGTTTCATTTGTCCTGAACAAGGCAGCGGCAAAGGAAGGCCGAACTGCTAATTGTAAGTAAATATAAGCCGCGGCTGTAGCGATAACGCCCTCTAATTTTTGCAAAAAAAAAATATTTGCGCCTTCGGTTAATCCATCGTTCTATGGTCTTTTTTCGTCCGGTGTTTGCAAAGCAAAGGGATTTGTGTATGTACATGTACATATTACGGTGTTTTTTGCTCTTTCCCCACTCACCGAAGAGGCCTGATGCCGACCGGGTTGTAGTCTTCGTCGCTGACGGTAAGGCTGCGACTCATCACGGTCCCGCCGGTGAGGCCTTCGAGGCCTCCCACTTCCACGATGCATCGAAAAGTCGTGCGATTCTGCAAAAAACCCCATGTTATTTTTTTTGTTTCTGACGCAAAGGAGAAAAGTGTAAAGTGTAAACTTCGGGTGCTCTTTGACCTTCCGCAAGAGCTCCTCGCTTCCTGCTGATTGACGGGTCTCTGTACGTACAAAAACGCTGCACACACGCAAACACAGGTGTTTGGTATGCACGAAGAATGATAATCGTGCGGAAAGATACAACGTATACGCCACAAAAGTGCTCGCAGCCCTGACAAGATAAAAGAGCGCGCTGTGACGTAATCTGTTTTTGTCAGGTTTAATTGCGGCGATTACGCACTGCCAAAGACGTACGTGATGCACTCAAGGCACGTGCCACATTGACAATTCTTAAAAATCCAAAGTTGGCCTATGGAGAGCAAAAATTGCAATAGGACGCAAAAATTGGCGACATGTCGCTCGTCGAGTTTCATCATCGCTTCGACCAAAAACCAAAGTGCAAAAAAATTCGGGCATGCTTCTGGAGTTTCTTGTAACTCTGCAAACAGAACAAAACGCGGCGCAGTCAGTCAAACAGGTTGTAAAACCATTGCTCAAGGTCACTCCTGCAACACCTGGCGGTTGCGTGACTTACGTGGTTGCCAAGAGGTCGATTGATAATGAGCGTGTCGCCGGGCCTTACAACGGAGTCATTCTCGAGCCACGAAACATTTCCAATCGAATTGAAATCAGACTCAAAGTACTCGTCGAACTTCAATGCGCACCGCAGCGTCAGGGGCGCTTCGTCCACCCGGATCCACTCATCTGCAAGGCCAGCGTGATGAAATGAAGAGAAAAAAGCACGTGGAACTCTCCTACCTTCTGGGCGGCTCTCTAGAAGGCGTTCGGGCAGGTGGCCACCTCCCACGAAGCGCTCAAAGTGAATGACGCGGGGAGGAAGGATGTCATCTTCTTCGGAGTCAGACGCGGCGTCAAACGGCAGGATACCGGCCGCTGCATGACCTACGTAGCCTACCACGAGCAGGAGGACGAGGAGCACCCAGCACGACGTGGCGCTACGGGCTTGCGGCCGCCGACAACGCGGTACGGAAACCGGCGTCGACGGCGGCTGCAGGCCGGCAAAGTCACGGCAGGCGGCGATTGGCCGGAGCAGACGATGGCGACGGAGGGTCGCCTGGGGGTCGTCGGGGCGCGGCAAGCGTCATGCGACGATCGGCGGCAACGGCGGCGAGCGGCAGCAGAGAAACGGCACTGCGCGCAGGCACCGGGCGTGGATACGTTGCCTGGGTTCTGGAACGCGCTGAAACAAGAAAAAAAGTAAGTACCCGCAAGAGTACTTTTTACACGGAGTTTGTTTATCAATCACGTGACACGCGGGAGATAGCACGAAGCACGTGTTTTCGTACAACGAAGAGCAAGAAAGGCAGCAGCAATGTGCGACAAACAACGGCGCGTGTGGTGATGCGAGAGAGCCAGGGGATGCGAGAGGGAAAAAAAGAGAGAGCCCCAAGTTGCAAGCAAGCCAGCACATTCCTTTGCAGCGGGTGTGGTGTGGTGTGGTGTGGCTTGCAGCAACGGCAGCAACGGCAGTCGTCCGCTTCTTCGGCCTAGGAGGCACGTGGGTAATGAATTTGTCATATTAGAGTAACGCCGCCTCCCTCCTCCTGAGAGGCGAGGTGCGCTGTGCTTTTGGCCGCGTCAAGAAAGAGTTCTTCTCTCTTCCCGGGGCTGCTACGTGTGCCTGCGTGTTGTGCATATACCACACACAAGCAAACAAGTGCACTCCACGCGGCAGCAGCAGCAGCAGCAGCACCAGCGGTAGTGGTTGTGGTACTGGTGCGGTGTTGGTGGTGGTGCGAGAGATGTCATCCCCCGTACTGGTACAGTTAGCTCGCAGAACAATGCCTGATGACGACGGAGCACGAGCACGAGCACACGAGCTCGCCCTGCTGCGCCCTGGAGCGCGATCGTGCCCGCAGAGTGCGTCCCACCGCAGCCGATGTAGGCGAGAGAAGGGGGGGGGCATGTCATATGTTCGTTCCAGCACGGAACAGCCAGCACACACGCGGTCTGCCCCGGAATGAGGAGAGAGGGGGAGGAATTCCTAAGAGAAGGAGGAGGAGGCGAATCACTGGAGAAAACGCGATCAATGCAGGATATAAGACGTACGATTCCCGGCTCTTCTGCAGCGTTCTGCTGCTGACGACGACAATGCACGAGAGCGCGCGCGCCCCTCCGTGAAAACAAAACGCATGCACACGCACAAGCAAGCCAAAAAAGGACGCAGCGGAAAGCAGGTGGTGGTTGGTTGGTGATAGCGGCAACGCCTCGGGCGGCCGGCCGCGTTACGTTAGCCAGCACGTGTGCATGTGCACTGCCTGCCTGCCTGCGCGCCGCCATACGGAAGGTGACTCGATAACATCGCCAAACTTTGCTACTGCCTGCCGCTCTTCTCTTCGCCTTTTGAAACGATTGTTGTTTGTTTGCCTTACGTTCGTTCGCCTATGGTGGTTGCTGTGCAGGGACGAAAGCGAAACAGGGGAGACCCACCCGAGTCTATTTCCACGCTACATGGGCGGTGGCGGCGGCTTGTGCGCGTAGAGCGTGGAGCGTGCAAAGAGGGTCAAAGTTGGCACGTTGTTCGCATGTGATAACAGTCAGCTGATGGTTGGTTGCCATCTCCATTCGCTCTCGTTTTTGACAGCAAAAGGGCTGCCTGTCGGCGTCGGAACGGAGCGGCCGTTGGCAGCCAAGCAGGCCTTCGGCACGCAACTCTGCCAAAGCAGCTTGCGTTCGTTCGTTCGCCGGACAAAACAGCTTGTCGGTCTTTTATTTGGGACACTTTGTTTATCCATTGTCGCCAAAAAAAACGTGGAAAGTCAGGGCACGTGACCCTGACCGAGTTCATTGGTCACTTGTGTCACGGGGGGATCTTCCCTTCCCTCGCGCTCTGAACAACAACACGAAAATAAATTCATGCACAGGGGGCTTTCGCTCATCAAAAATCTCTGCAAACCGAAATAGCAACTATTTTGATCCGCGAAAAGGGCAGGGCAGGCAAGCCAAGTCAAGTCGCTTCCGAGCGCAAACTTTGGCCGAACGTGTGTGACACTACAAAGACGCATAAATCCTGCCAACAAAGATTCAAAATCCTGTGACGCAGGTTTTCGTACTGTGACAAATTTGGGGAAGCTACTAATCTCTATACACGCGAAGACAAAAACAGGCTTTGCTCGGGGTTTCCTCTGCTGATTTTGGGATACAATGCCTTCCCTCTGCTTTAGCGTAATAACATCTTCGCTAATGCCGTGCACATGGAAAATTGTGGGGGCAGAAGGTGCGTTTCAAATACTCGGCGCCGAAGGCCATAAAATCGTGATATGCCGCCGCGCCCATGGGCGCGAACGATGCAAGCAAGCAAGCCAGCCGGCGCCGAAGCAAAGCCACGTACCCATTTTTTCAATTTATCATTTCTCTTTAATAAACAAAAAAACGACAACAAAAAATTGCAAAGACGCCAATGGAAGTGTACTCAACTCATATTTAGCTGACCGCAAAGTCGTCCAAAATAGATAAATATTATAATAAACCCCCGGGCAGCCACGTCGACAGTACTCGTTCGCTGTGGCTCAGGCAGTTCGTCGCGAGAACTTGCCCCAGATGTGCAGCACGAAGACGGAGGCGATAAACACCAGGCTCATGACGAGGACGGGAACGGGGCCGCTGAAAACAAAGCAAAGCGTAGAGTAAGGGATGCACAAGAACAACAAAAATCCAAGCACAACTCACATCTTGAGGCCGGTCGAATCTTCCGTGTACAGCTTCCAGAGTCCACCACCAGCGGCCGTGCCGCGGCTTCGGTTGGCAGTCGTTGCTCCGGTGGTGCGTCTGAAAACAGAATAGGTAAAAATAATATTCGAAGAACTGCAAGACAAAAAAAATTACCGTTGACGAACGGTTCCTGAGGCAGCTCCACGGGGAGCACGTCCGGGACTGCGGTTAGCATCGGCCTGAAAAAGAACACATAATATTTAACAGATGCCAATGATAATTAGGCAGCCCAACTAACCATTTTGTTTCAGAAAAGAAAGAAATCACCACTTGTGGCTCAACAGCAAGAAGAAGTGATTGAATTCAGTGCGAAGTCGTCAACGCGCAGCAAGCCAACCAACAGCGAACCCCGAGACTGCAACGTCTCGCAACGAAAATCCTCCCTTGCCGTCGCGCTGCGTGCGCACGCGCGTATATTTTTCGAAGGGCGCAGTCGCGATTCGCGAGAAAAACAAAATGGATGTAAAACTATTTATAATTTTTTTATCGCTCCGGAGATTGTAAAAGTAAAAAAAAACAATTTATTATGTAAAATAAAAAACAACATAAAATCAACAAAATGAAATAAAACCCGTGTGTCAAGCATCGTAATCGTCCGCATTGCTGACGGGCGGCCCTTCCTCGTCGCCGTGCCACCAGGTGAGGCATCCGAGTCCCGGCGTGCCCATCAGCGCCGTAACCATCATGGGGCCGTTCTTGCCGGTTTCCAGTGAATCGTGATACGTGACACTGTCCGTGAATACCCTCACCGTATCACCGACCTCCATGGGAAAGTTGAGGATCGTCTCGCCGCCATCGCCAGATTCCTGGGCTACCTGCCACGTCCAAGACTGCGTGCCGTCGTCGAAAACTGAATTAGTGGGTAGTCCGTGGCGCGGGACGTATATATCGCTGAAGAAGCCGGTGGTTAGTCTGAGGCCTTCGCTGGACACGCTCTGTATCGTGCAGTCGACGATTTCGCCCGGGAGCAGCTCGAAGACAAAGTATCGGAAGTGAACAGGGACGTAGATTGTAGCGCCGCCCTGGGGGATGTAGGAGGGATAAATCTTGACAAAGTCATAAAATGACAGGCAGAGGCCAACGTCGATGACGACCTTGTTCGCGTACTTTCCGTTGATTTTGGAGATGACGCAGGCTTCAAAATCGATATCCGCTTCGTCAGCCTCGATTTTGACAGTGTGCTTGAACTCTGCGAGCAGAAACATCCTGGAGAGAAGAATTTCCGTGAAAATCAACGGTTCAAAAATTTACGATCCAAAAAGTATGTACATCTGCAGGCGAAAAAACGCGTTGAGACACATAAAACAGCGGCTCATTTTAATCTCAAATCGTTTTTATTTGCCAAATTATCAACAAAAACCCGAATAAAACTGAACAAACGAAAAATAGCAAGTACTCGAGACCGCTGGCTACCGTTTCACGAGAACTGACGACCCGAATCAAATGTATCGTCATCTTGGCTCTTACGGTTTGGATTCCAGAGCTTGTCGTGCTTCGTACGACTGCTTACACATTTGACCGTTCAGGACAGTCTCGCAGACGGGCCAGAAAATGCACCGATCAGAGTCTGAGTAGCAAATGAAGCAGACGGCAGCGAGGAAGATGAGTGTGCAGCTGTGACAAGGCCTAAAATAACGCTTGTGTTCAGTTAGACCTGTTAATAAGCACGGAATATACCTACCTCCTCTCGAGGAAGAACCCAATGATGTAGAGCCAGAAGAAGTGAGCTTGATCGATGAGAAAAGCCGGATGCACGAGGTGTTTAGGAATGAGCAAAAAGGGCAATAACCACTGTAGGCAATACATTCTCACCGCATGCACGTGACCAGCGTAGATGAGTGAGGGTAAACGGCTTCTAGCAGAATAACAGGCAGCTATCAGTGCACGCGTGCGCGCGTATCCTTGATACAAAAAAAAATGATGGAAGCTGTTGTTGAATTTTCGTGCCGAGAGCCGTGAATGCGCGCGCAAGGGAGATTTAAAAGGTAAGGCCGCCTCTCAAAGGCTTTTGCCATTGCCAAGCACGCGTTAGGCTTTTTTTGAATGTGACGAGAAAGTTGTAAGTCCATTGCCGTTAACTTGGTGTATGTACGCTTGTTCTGATTAGAGTACACTGAATCAATGGCACTTTTGGGGGCGCAAGGCACTTTTTTCTGTGAATTAGGGCCTTGCATTGTCTTCTGTGGCCTGACTAATGCAAGAGTTGTTGTAGGCCTTGCCTGAACCCATGTATTACTCTGTCTGGTATTTTTTTTTTATCACGACATCCAACTCGCGTCATGAGAACAAACAGGCATCGACAAACACGGAAAGTGACTGTCCTCGTCTGCTTGCCCCGCGGAAAACGGGCCTCAAGCATGTTTTGCGTGTACCGAGTGATTCACTTGGCCCAGAGCTTCTTCAATTCAGTGTCATACAATTTTGGCTGGGACTCGTTGCTTTTATGGCCGGCTGCAGGGTGTGATAAGCGACCCGTAATTTTTTTTTCTCAAAACAGAGCACCGGGTAATGAAGTAAATACGTGTACGTGTCTTGGTTCTGCTTTATCACTCCTCCGTGATATCCGGTTATTTTGTTTGTCTGCAAGACAGGCCAGCCGGCCGGCCTTATTTGCCTTGCAGTTCCAGATATTTTGGAAAAACCTGAGTTCGCCGTACACGCACGCCATATCCAGCCTGTCTTTACAGCGTTTTTTACGATCACCTGATTACCCAGAATTGAATTGCGTGAATGTCATTTTTACCGCCTTGTTGCTTTTTGTGCATTGGCGTCAAATGCGTGTCGAGCAGGAACTTAGGAACCTATAACGAAGTTAACTAGGCCCTTCTTTGTTGCGTTGCACGGAAGGGAGGCTAGGCAATACGCGTGCTGTGATCAGTTGGAGCTAGCCGTCGTGATAAGGTGGCGCTGCTGCGAGGAAGAATAATGCGAAGGGGGGAGCGGAGCGTGTTGCGTTCGTTCACCTTTTGTGCATCGTCCTCCACGCGAAACGAAGTGCTTCAGCGGCAGCAACAAGCTGTACGTTGTCTCCGACGCGTGCGATCGAGTCGGCCTCGTTTTTTCGCTTTCATGTCTCTGAATTTCACCCCTCGGGCCGTGCGGCAGCCGACGGACCGGCGCAGTCAGCGTTCTCGGGAATTCACGCAATTACGTATGTACAACCAACAGCGTTCAGTCATTTGATTTGTTGCCAGCAGCAGCAGCAGCAGCGATCGACCGATCGACGTCGAAGGTGACACAGAAGACGGGTGTGGTGCGCTGCCACGATCAGCACACACGATCAGGCAGCGCCAGCCAGCCGTCAGTCATCGCGCTGACTTTCTTTTGGGGTGGAAAAGACGTCCGTTGCAGCCTTCTGCCCGCGTTTTGGTAAACACAAATCATCGAGTGGCTGGCTCGTAGAGGCTTTGACTGGCCGACCGCGTGTTGGTGTTGTGCGCGATCGTTTGGCGCTCGCGCTGCTGACCACTCCCTGGGTCGGGGCGGTCAGCCGCGCATGCGCAGCCCCTGCAGCGAGCCGCGCAACACCAACAAAAAAAAACAGGCGGATCGGGGGGGGATGGAAGGAAGGAGGACCCCCCTGCCTCTGCGCAGCACAGGTGTCTATTGTACGCGCTGCGCGACGACATACAGTCAGTAGTGTGCCTCGTGCGCGTGCGCGCACCTGTGTGTGTAGCTGCGTGTGTCGGAAGGGGTCTTGAGACTGTACGGACAAGGCAGGTGGCGTGCACAGCGACCGACCACCGGCTGGTTGCTCTCGACTGCGCTGGTCGGTTGCGAGGCGCTCGATCGATTCACAGCATACAGACGCGACCTTGCTCTCGTGTCCACACCTGCCGAAAACTTTGTTTTTGTTGTTTGGCGCGAGTGTTTCCCCCCTCTCTACCTGGCCACCGCCGCCGTTGCGGGGCGGCTCTTGTTCCTCTTCCTTTTATTGTTTTTTTTCCGAGGGGGCAGTTTTGATGCTGTCAAAAATCTACGGCTTCTGGGTTAAGATGGGATTATGCGTAATGTACTTGAGCGCACTCACAGTTTTTTTCTCCTTTTGTTTCCGGGCGCCGTGCCGTTCCTGTTTTTTTTCCACGGCGCGTCCGGGCTTATTGGTCTCTTGCCCGGCTTACGTGGCTCTCCTGCGCGGGGCATGACATCCTTGACTCGTTCCGGACGTAACGGCCCCTGATACGGCGGTCCACGGCCACGGCCTGGCCTGGCCTGCCTTAATCCGGCTGGCATCCCCGCTTGTTGACGCGCCGCCTCTGTTTTGCCGCCGTCGTCGTTGTCGTCGTTGCAGTGGCATTGCCGCTGCGCTGACACTTGTGGCAATTACCTCGAGTCACCAGCTGCTTGCGTGATTGCCTCGGGAGGGAGCTTAATCGCCGTCAAGTTATCACCGCATTTTTCCAGACATCTGGACTCTGTCGTCGTGCCGCCCGCGTTTGTTTATTAGTTCGCCGGCTAACAGGCTTCTCATTTGCCTGTCATGTCACCACCCTTCTTTGACATCCTCTCCTGGCGTGTACTTTTTGAGGCCTTTTTAGCCCATTAGCCCTACTCTTACGATTTATTGATTTCACGTAAACCCATCTTTGCGCTCAATGTGAGTTTGCGGTCGTTGTTGGAGCGCGTCTTCTGCTGCCACCCGGCTGGCAGCAATCCAATCAATCGTGTCTGACTTTTTTTTCCGAAATCGATTGTTCTCACTACTTTTGACTTTGCCGCCACAGGAGATTCAGACTTTGCTTGCAGCGACCACGACCATCGAGGGGAACCCAGGCCGAATCCAGTTAGCAGGAGGCGTTCCCTTCGAGCCCTATTGCCCCGTGTTTTTTGCGGCTTCTTCTCCCTTCGGTCCCGGAACGAAAATCGAAAAATCGAGCCCAGTATACGATTGCCGCTGTCTGCTTCTTCTTTCTCCCGAACGACCGATCCCCATCGAGAACCGTCTGAGCATGTAAAGACGTCCAGTGCTTTCCGAATCGACAGTCATCAACCTCAACGAGTTCTGCCCCTCTGCCATCAGCCATGGATCACGCACAGCTCATTTCCGAGTTGCCAGACATCGAGCGTCTGCCGCCGGTCGAGCGCATAGCCCTGGCCAAGTGAGTTGGGATTGGGATGTCTCTTACGAGGAAGCAGGTCGGAACGCAGAAATTCATTAAACGCGCTTTCGGGGTCCCTGAAGGGTACTAAACACTGTCCACGTGTTTTTCAGAGAGCGACGAAGACTACAGCTGCTGCGTAACCACGAGTACGACCTCCGAACACCGGATCCACTCAATCGACGCGCGAGACTCAAATTCAGCTCTGGAATCGCCCTCCTCGAGGCGACGAGTCGCGGCGACTATTTTGAAGGTGAGTGGGAGACTTCCGGCTTTCTCAGAATTGGGTCTTGTGCGCGCCCTTTTAATTAGGTAAATTTCGAGTGCCCATGTTGCTTACGTGCGCGCTAGCTGTCCTATCGAACGGCCTGCAGCAGGGAGCCTCGCTTTTTAATGCGCACTATGGCCTCAGGCGAAACTGCTTCACGGAGTATGAGACTGTCCAAGCCGAGACGCATGTTTATGCACACGCGGCTCGGCGGAGGGCGCCTGAATTAAAAAAATATATAGTTCGAAGAGCAGCGAGGGCGATAGCATGTTTACGATTGGTTCGGGAATTAGCCGAAAGGCACGAACGTCGTCGTTGTTGGTCGTCGCCGATGGTGGTGGTGACGGTGACCTCACCCCGCAAGGTGTTTTTTAGACTTGTCGAGTGCACAAAATTCGATTCGATGACTCGGATTGCGACAGCGCTCGGTGTTGGATTTCGTCAAATATTTGTTTTATTGGTTAACCGTAGGACCAGGCTGTGTCGGGGAATCTCGGAAATTCATGTCTCTGGGTTTTCGTATGCTACTCACGCTGTGGCAACCGAGAAAAAAAAATTATTACTCGACTGGAAACACCTTGCAAGGGTAGCAAGGAGAAACTCAATTATGCAGTGCTTATCAGCGATTTTTGGCGTCGTCGTCTTTGCTTCAGAGAACTTGTTTACCACGTTTTAATGCTTGGTTTTGACCGTTTACTGCAGCTGCGTCGCCCAATTTCGTTTTCTTCGCGCAACAGTTTACGACAAAAATGAGAGCTCACCGAGCAATAGTTTTCATCAATTTCTGAGTGCCCGACCTTGTGCGACACCGGTGAGCATCGATCGGCGGGCGTCCATTCCTCCGAAGGATGGATGGATGGGGGGATGAATAATCGCGCGGCGTCGTCGTCGAGGCGTGCAGCGCAGGCAGCCGCGTACATACTCGACGATGAAAAAAAATGCACTTTTCTGTGATGGGATTCGACTTGGCTGAGCTGAGGCTCCTTTGCGAGCCAGCTTTTATCTTATTGCAAAATTGTGGATGAGCATCCATCCTGTTATTCATTTGTCTTCTTTGTTTTCTCTCCTGGAGAAGAAATTCATGGGTGGTTTTTGTTTTTTTTTTTGAGCGAGTGGGGGAGATGATAACAAGCGAGTCGTGCTGTATGCAATAAATATTGCGCGACCGACGAAAACAGATGCCGTCGGTGTCGCTGTTCAGCTGCTGTTGCTGGCTTAGAGCATCACCACGCAAAATAAGGTTAGAATTAACGCCGCTGCCGTCAGAGAACGATTTTGTTAGGGACGCCGACGACCTCTGTCGCTGGCGGGGTAATTCACTTCTGCAGAGGGTGGGTGTGCCGCGTAACGGCTGAAAACCAAGAAGTTGCGAAGGGGCTTGCGGTAACGACGAGTTGGATATGCGCATGAACACAGAACACAGGACAGGACAGGGACTGGCTGGGAAAGAAAAAAAAGAGCACAAAACAAAATGAACAGGTCGAAATTTCAGTGCAAAGATTGCTGCAAGACGGATCCGATCCAAACTCACACAATGAAGACGGGTTAACGCCTCTGCATCAGGTACGTCTGATTCTGCTCTTTAACAGATTTTTATTTTGATCCCGGATTTTTCAGTGCGCGATAGACAACAACGAGCAGCTGGTGCTTCTCCTTATCAAGTACGGTGCCAATGTCAACGCCACGGACACGGAGCTGTGGACGCCGCTCCACGCAGCCGCCTGTTGTGGGTATATCAATATTGTTCGCATCCTGATAGACAAGTAAGCTCTTTTTTCGATTGATCGGGCTAACAAAAGTATTTTTGCAGCGATGCCGACCTCTTGGCCGTCAATACAGAGGGCAATATGCCCTACGACATCTGCGACGACGAAAACACGCTCGATGCCATCGAGAGCGCCATGGCGTATCGCGGCATCACACAGCAGCTCATCGACGAGAAACGCGCTGAACCGGAGAAACAGATGCTGGCGGACATGAAAGCGCTGCATCAACAGCACGGAGAAGGATACCTCAGGCTCTTGAGATTACCCGACGGCTCCAATTACGTGAGTTTTTTGAATCGCGTTTTCGTCGTCGAAATCATCGACTGACCTTGGCGTTTTTAGCTCCATGCCGCGGGTGCCAATGGCTACTACGACGTCGTAGCATTCTTGCTACGCGTGAACGTGAGCCCCAAGGACTGCGACCTCGATGGCTGGACTCCCCTGCACGCAGCCGCGCAGTGGAATCAGCCGGACATTGTCGAGATGCTCTGCGAATACGGAGCCGATATCAACGCCAAAACCAACTCCGGCGAAACTCCTCTTGGTGGGTTTTTCACGCATTTGAAAGCCAAATATCATCCTTTTGTTGTTTTTAGACCTCGCAGAGGACGCGCAGACCAAAACTGTCATTCAGATGATCCAGCAGCAGGAAGCTCGCAAGAAGCGCCTTGCCTTCGGCGTCCGCGACAGCAGAAGACAGTCCCGACGCCGCAAGAAGTACGAATCGCCACAGGCCATCGCGGCGGCGAACGCGGACAATCCGCTCTCGGCACGCGGTACCATCAGACGGCAGTCCATCCGCGACCGCTCTGGCCTCACTCCCGCGCGCCTCGAAGCCCAGCAGGAGCAGTCCAACCTCATTCGCAGCTACAGCCGAGAAGACGTCGCCAAGCCCGACGACGGTTCCGGCACGACGGGCAGGGGCGGCGCCGGTCCAAGCCGGGAGTCTCCCAACAAGACCCGCCTGAAGTCAGGCCAGCAGAAATCAAAGCCGATGAGCCCGGACGAGTGGGTGAAAAAGCTCGAAGCAGAGATGAACGACGACGACGCGGACGCCGACGAGAACGCGTTTAACAGGGGCGGCAGGGGGCGCAGCGGGTCCCGCAAAAAGAAGAAGCCCGGCACCCCTGTCAACCTCGCCGGCGACCACCACGAACTCACGGACATGCGTGGCAACGGGTCCGGCTTCAACTCCTCCGTAGGCCCCAAGGACTCGAGTTTCGGCGACGACCGGGGCAAGAAGGGTTGCTGCTGCAGCATTCTGTGATGCCGCAGCCGGCTTCTGGGTGATTACAGTCTCTCTCCTCCATCACGGGCCATCACCACACAAACACTCTCTTTTCACTTGCATTTGGTCGTTACGCGTCGTTTCCAGAGTCCATCCCCTATCCATTGCCTTCACCCTCCCTCCCCTCGTCGTTAACTTATCATTGTCAAAGAGCGATTGCAACAAATGATAAAAAGTGCCAATTTAAACGCCTGAACAAATGATGCCATGGAAAAATACGCGCGGACAAATTCAAAACATGAAATACCGCGTGCTCGCAACTTTCTCGTCGGGATCATTGCAATTCGGGTTTTCCTCAAATTTCCATTCTTTCAGACAAAATTGATGATTTTTTAGTTCTTTTCGGCTGCCATGCCCGCCAGATTCACCGAAGCCTTACAAATGTGGCATCAGTCGATCCGCAACTCCCGATTTTACATGATAAAATTTTTCGGTTCTTTTCAGTGCCAATTCTGTCGCGTATTGGCCTGAAAAGAGCGCGAATCCGGGAAAACGTCCGCGAATAACCCCGGATTCGATCCGGAATTCTCGCCGGGCGTTGTGGCGTGCGTCTGTAAACCAGCTTCTTGGTGGCAGATTCGAGCGGATGGGCTGAGTCGTGGGGTTCTGCGGCTGTCGGCCCCATGTTGAATCGTCCGTCCAGGTCAAGCGCGGCGTCGACAAGGGTTCGGTGGAGGAGTCCGCCGTCTCCTGGTCGTCAAAGAGCGGCGAACCGGTCGAGGCCCGAAAGGGAGCAGACAAAAGCCGCCGCGCGGTGCAGTGACCGGATAGCGGACGAGAGTGGGGAGGCAGTCGGAGCCACGGCAACACGTCCAGACCTCGAATCGTTTTTGCTTTTTTTTCAGTAGTCCTTTTGCCATGGAAGTTGCTGTCGTCAAAATGGAGCTTTTCCGTGAGAAGAACGGCGCTTTCGAGAGAATCGTCTGTTTTTTTTGCTTTTTTATACGTTTTTTGTTGCAATGGACAACTTTTAGGATCTGGCGACGGACGTGACCTTCCGAATGGTCAACACGACCGTGTCCAACTCGTGCATCGTCTACCGGCACTCCTCGGTCTTCTTCGAGTTCCCGACGCTCCGTCTCTTCCACGTCGGCCTCTTCACGCCCGTGCGCAGCGTGGTGCTCCACGTCGACCAGCCTCAGGTGAGTGGAACCCGCATCGGTGAGGTGAGTGGAATCCAATTCGTGTCTCTTCCAGTTCCTCCTCGACCACGTCCTTCACCGGCTCATCCTCACCTTCGACGACCCCGGTCGGGCTGCTTCCTTCGCCGCTTCTCTCCAAAAACACGTTCACAGGCCCTATTAAACCCCAAAAATGCCGTTTTTATGTAAAACTCAACAAAATGTAAAAAACAGTCATGCCTGGGGTTCACTCTTGGGCGTTTCTTCGGTGTAGATGTGGAGGAGGTTGGAGCTCTGCACAGCGACACCCCTGCCCTGGAAGGCTTCGGCCATTTCGACGTCGCTGATGTCGTATCGAAGGCCGGCGTTGGAGCGCTTGAGCGAAGGATTATCCCTGCGCCGGCGTTCAAAGTCCTCGTCCTCCATGATCGACTCGACACCCGGGTTCTGGCCGTTGAAGGAGAAGCGACCCGTTTTGAGATCCTGCAGCTGGGTGTAGCCGACATCCGGGCAGTAGACGTTGCTGGATACGGTGCCGTTGGCGAGTACAACCGGGTACTGACGGCCCAGCTTGTCCATTTCCTTCGAATCCGCGGATTTGGCGTTGCTCTCGGCTTCCAGTCTCGCGGACCGCATGAACTGCAACCAACCAGGTAAGAGTTATCAGGGCATAAAACCGGCCTCAAAATTAGGCCGCCAATTTTATTAAAAAAATTTGGATTTTTTTATTTTTACCGTATTTTGAACGATTTTTGTTCAAAACAACCAAATTTTTTTTATGTTATGTATAAATGCGTAATAATTATTCACATATCGTAAAAAAGTAAAAAAATATGAATAAAACACAAAAAAAATCAGAATTTCATGTTTTTATTCGCAAAAAACAGTCTTCAAATTTTTTTTCGACTTTTCGGCCTAATTTCATGCTTATACGGTCAAAGGACTCACCTGCAGCTGCATCACGTTCTTGGACAGCTTCACGCTGGCGTTGCTCTCCATGCTGCGCGTCTGAAAATCCTCGTTTTCGTTTTCAACAATTTTTTTCACAAAAAAAACCAAGGTATTCCAAACGATCGTAACATGGCCCGATTCATCAATGTCCGAGTGTAAATCATTGTTTATTCGCCAGTAAATGGGTTTGCATCGTAACTAAATGAACCTCGGCTTTCCGAAAAATCCTACGCTTTGATCGCTGGAGGCTGTGTGAAGCGATGGTGCGCGATGCGGGTAAGCTGGGCGACACCGGTGCTGCCGACGAAGAAGTTGACGCTGGCGAGGTAGCGGTTGACAGGCGTGATGACGAATGAATACCGGGTCCAGATGGCGCCCGTGAAGAAGAGTGCGAGGTTTTGGGCAACGCTCAGCTTCTCCGCTGGACGCGCAAGATCTGCGAGACCCGCTCCGACGAGGCACCTGAAGTACACGTGATTGATTAGTGCGCGGCCCAGACAATCACACGACCACAGTCACCATTTGATCGTCGGGGCCCAGAAGAAGACGGTCTTTGGTCCTGCGCTGTGGTTCCAGGCGGGTTTTGCGAAAGCCGGGAGAATCGGGTAGATGACGCGGTCGCCTGCCTGGCAGAGGACTCGGTAGAGGGCGCTTGCCATGCCTCCTGGAGAAAAAACAATCGCTGCTCTGCTGCACTCACAATCACGATCACGGGCTGTCGTGTGACAGCTGATAGGCAAATTACCCACCTCCTCCGGGTCATGTAACGTACCGTGGCGGTGCAAACGCCCGTCAACTCCGCCCACACCTGCCGGAAAGCTTTATTTGTCAAGAATCTGACTCAATGTCACTTACAAAACTACACAGTGGGAAAAAGGATATAAGAGTCCGTGACAAAAAAGCAAAAATTAAAAAAAATATGGACTCAGATTTGACGAGTTGAATGTACAGTTATTTAACGAACGTCGGGCGAGGTGAACAAGCTTAGAGGGAAGGGGGTGCGTTTCCGACGATTGACGAGCGATAGAGAGAATAGAAGTCTTGGAACCACACGCAAAAGAGAGAAACGGGTTGTTCGGTCGATAAGTGTGTCGTAGAAAAGAGGCAAAAGCGCTGAAACACCGCTGTTGACCCCTTTGGCTCAGAATCCAGCAACTCACGGTAGTACGACGAAAAAAAAGAAGAAACAAAAGAAGGTTGGGTGAGGCACCGTACTGCGATCAACAGCACCCACTGCTCCGACCTAGGCCTGCGTTGCCTCCGGGAGAGCTTGGTGAACTGGGAGAATGCTGAGGTCCGAGTTTAATGCCGTTCGCCTGAAAATACCCACATAAACCCTCAAAAAAATCGTAAAAAAGCATACCTCGTTGTTGATGTCAAAGACGCCGTCCTGGATTTTCCGGAAGATTTCACCGGCGGTATTTATAAAAGCCTCTTCGACGTTGGCAGCGGTTTTGGCACTTGTTTCCATGAAAACGAGACCATGCTCACGGGCAAACGCCTCGCCTTCCTCCTTCTTGACTTCCCTGCGGGCTTCAAGGTCGGCTTTGTTGCCGATGAGCATGATGACCATGTTTGAGTTTGAGTGCTGACGAGCGTCTTCGAGCCATGACGTCAGATGGTTGAACGTGTCGCGTCGCGTGATGTCGTAGACCAACAAAGCCCCGGCAGCACCTCGGTAGTAAGAACGCGTGATTGAACGAAAAGACTCTTGTCCTGTAATCAAAGACCCGCTAAATTGAATCCGTGGCCCACAAAAAAAGTAATACTCACCAGCAGTATCCCAAATTTGCAGCTTGATTTGCTTGCCGTCGATTGTAATCATCCGGGCGCCGAATTCAACGCCTGAAAACGCAAGAATCGGTTTTATTGAAAAACAAAAGAATAAAGCAACTCACCGATGGTCAGATCGTGCACAGGTTGAAACCGTTTGTCTGTAAACTGCAGCAGAAGACATGATTTACCGACACCTGAAAAAACACGATAAATAAAAACCGAAAAATCACGTGATGTGAGAAAAAAAAACAAAACAAAACAAGGTGTGGGTTGTCATGCCAGTAAGCCATGAAGGTGTGCTCGACAAGCTGTACAACAACATCGAAGCTCAACAAACTCACCGGTATCACCGATGATGATGTATTTGAAGAGATACGCGTACGACATCGCTGATGGCGGATACAGGAAGTACGAAGGTACGAAGGCGGCTGGTAGAATCGATCTGACGTAAACCGGTCAATTTTTGCACAGACAGAACAAAAACACGCGCCAAATTTTCGTCTCGAGACTCGCGAATTGTTACGGAAGCAACAAACTCGTCCAACGTGATATCAAAAACAACCAAATCGACCGGAAAAGACTTTTTACGCGTTACGCGTGATTAGTGCAAGACAGGACACAAAAACAGATGAATAGATGGCAAAATCCATGCTTGGATAATGTCCGGATTGCGTCAGCGAGCGTGTGCACGTGTATACGCGGCTTGGCAGCCACCAGTCAGCTGTCAGCTTGGAGCTATAGCGCGCGCATGCTTTCCAAAAAAGCACACATCTGCCTGCAATGGCGTGGTGACAAAGCACACACGCACCACGGCAGGACTAGTGCCTGCAGGCATGGAGAGACGACCGCCAGGCCAGTCATCGTCGTGGCCAGCCAGCGCAGGGGACGACGCAACGACCAGCTTAGATGTAGCTAGTTTTTCCTCTCCTCTTTTCGCCATCGTTGCCGACGGATAATTTCAACACAGCAACTAAAATGTCGAACCCCCACTAACGACGAGAAGAGACGCGTTGGCGTGCATGCAGGCTCATGCGCGTTTTCACGAGGGCTAGCTTCAGTCAGACGCACGATTCTGACTAGTTGGAGACGCGCAGTGCGTGTCTCGCCCCTGCTGGCCGAAAAAATTGATTCCGGTCCCGAATGAGGGTGGCGCGCGCGCATGCAGTGCCCTCGGGGCAGCTAAAAGGACATCGCCTGGCGGCAAATGGTGTTCTCTGAATAAATGCGCATTTCTCGCTCACAGATATTTTTGGAACCGTCAAACAACACTCCACCTAGCAGGAGAAGGCCCCGCCGGATGCCGCAGAGCGGACTGCGTCACACAGAGGGGTCGGATGCATCGGGGAAGCAAGCCATGGCATTTCCGGTCGTCTTCGACCTCTGAGTTGAGTTGAGTTGCAGTCCAGATGAATGAGTCCATCCCTCCTCCCTCGCAGGCATCCTTATCATCCGAGTTGTTGTTTGCGCGGCGAGAACAACACAGAGTCAATTTGCCGCGCTTGCCAACGAGTGAGCTGGAAAAAAATTTCATCCAAGAACTCCAGCCATAAAATAACAAAAAAATGCAATTTTAATTTTTTTCACGACTTGCAAGTCAGTTGTTTTCTTTTTTGAAGAAATGACGATAAGCCAAATGACAATTTCCCCGTTGACAGGTACGGTACTCCTTGCTGCCACAGCCACCGCGACCACCAAGGCCCCTGCGCCGGCGTGCGCCTTCTGTCGCGTGTCCCTCTTCGACGTCGTCCTCGCCCTCGCCGCGGTTCTCGTCTTCGTCGTGAGCAGCTTCTTCATCGCCTGCTGCGTCCTCAACCGCCGCCGAGTCCAGGAAAAGTCGTCCCAGAGAGATAGTCTGCAGCCTTCTTCCTCGATGCGCAACGATTCAGGCGAAGAGCCGAGCGTCGTGCTTCAGTCCATCAAGAGGACCGGAAGCCAGAAGGAATGGGTTCCCGGCCAGCACAAAGAGGTCGGGGGCGGCGGCGTACAGGAGGGACACGTAATGCCGCTGAGGAATCTGTCAGACGAGAGCGACATGTCACGGTCCATGATTGGCACTAACTCGGACGACCTCTGCACTTTGCGTAACCAATCGCTTGCGTGAGAATTGTGTCTACGTGATTTCTGTGGGGTGATAAACATGCTGATAACTGCACCAGGGAAATATTCAACATGACAGGGACGGGTGAGTAGGGTGTGTATTTTGCGTCGCCGCTCTCTTTTTTCTCGTTGTCTTCTCAAAAGTTGGAGAACACTCCGCGCCTGTTATCAAACTCGGGTTTGTTGTGTTCCCCGTGGTCTCGCGTATACTCTTCGCTCGTTCGTTCGCTTTCGCCGCTTCCCTGATAGTATTTTGCCAAAGGGATGGCTCGTCTTCTTCGCTGCTCGACGACCCTGCTTGGGTCCGCCTGTCGTCGCACCCTGATTGATTGTCCCGTATCACTGTCCAGTGCTGCGGTGAAAACGAGTTGGCGAGCGGTGTCGACGAGTATGTTTCGTCCTTCTGATTTCGACTACACTGTCACCGAAGATGAGGTGAGTTTTTTTGCTTTTTGCCTCTTCCAGCGATTTTTGACCCGCAGTTTTTTAATTGTGATGCGCCAAAAAGCGCGTAAACTCATTCTGCACTTTTTTTGTGCGGCCCACCTGCAGGTAGCGGTCGGTGTCTGGACCACTCACGAGGTCACGTGATCAGGCGACCTGTGTGCGGGCTGCTCACCTTTGATACTGCTGAGCTCGCACATTGCCTCTGGCCTCCAATGAACCCTTTGGAATCCAAGCATGTTTGTAGATGTCAGGGTTCATCGAACGCTGCATGCTCAAGGCGGGAACAGCGCCCGACCAAATCGGCTCGGTGGTCCGCATGATCCTGGACGCCGACCGTCGCGGGCACTACTCGCACGGCCTGAACCGTCTCCCGATGTACATCCGGGACGTGCAGACAGGCACCTGCAAGGCGGCAGGCAAGCCGAGCATCGTCAAGCAGAAGGGAGGCACGGCCCTCGTCGACGGCGACAACGCGCTTGGCTCGGTCGTTGGGGAGTTCTGCACCAACCTCGCAATTGACCTCGCTCGGGAGCACGGCATCTCGCTGGTATCCGCGTTCAACAGCAACCACTACGGCACCGCCGGTCGGTACTCGCAGATGGCGAGCGACGCGGGTCTCATCGGCGTCTCGTACACCAACACGTCGCCCCTCGTCTACCCGACGCGATCTGCGCAGAAGGCCATCGGCACGAATCCGCTCAGCTTCTACGCCCCGGCGCAGAACGGTGATCGCTTCGCCCTTGACATGGCCACGACGACGGTCGCACTCGGCAAGATCGAGCTCTGCCACCGCAAGAAGTACACCGAGATGCCCCAGGGCTGGGGCGCCGACGGAAACGGCGTGCAGTCGACGTCGCCTGACACTGTACTCAATGGAGGCGGTCTCCTGCCGCTGGGTGGCGTCGAGGTCACCGGTGGCTACAAGGGCACGGGTCTCGGTGTCATGGTCGACATCCTCGGCGGCGTTCTGGCAGGCGCGCACTACGGCAAAAACGTCCGCAAGTGGCAGGACGTCGGAAAGCAGGCCGATTTGGTGGGTTTTTGGGGGTGAAAAGGAAAAAAGGTTTCTAATCAGCGCTGGTGTTTCAGGGCCAGGGCTTCCTTGTCATCGATCCATCGTGCTTCGCAGACGGCTTCGCACCCCGTCTCCAAACCTTCCTGAATGAAATCCGCGGCCTGAAGCCCGTCGATCCCGAGTTGCCTGTCCGCATCCCAGGTGACCTCTCGCGCGGTCACATTGAGAAGTCCGCCGCCGAAGGCGGTCTCCTCTACAACAAGAACCAAATTGAATATACGCGCGAACTTGCCAAGGAACTCGGAGTCGAGTGCTTCAAAGCGGAACCCTATTCGAAGAAGGACTAATCCACCGACGAGACAGACGAGGCTCACTGTTAGCCATTCTAGAGATTTTAATAAATGAAGAATTTTAACTGATGATTTCCGCTCGATACCCCCGCTCAAATTGATTTCCCCGCGAGACCAACTATAATAGAAGTCCACCTGATTTCCCCGCGAGACCGACTATCATCTCAGAAGCCCAACTGATTTCCCCGCGAGACCGCCCATGTCAGAAACCCAATTCATTTCTCTCAAACTCGGATTCATCGTAAGATATGACGGGATCGGCGGCATCTGGGCCGTAGAACCAAAAACTATGAAGACCGACTTCCCTAGCTGCAGCGTCGTAAGTGTAGCGGGAGCGGCCGAGCTCCCAGTCGTAGGCGTCGTTCATGCGGACCTTGTAGTCGTCCATTGCGGTTTTGAGCACATTGAAATACGCGGTGTAATCCGGGCGCTTGTAGTAATTGAGCGTCCGTAGCTGCTCCGTGATCTCGAACAACTGAACCGGTGATTTGGCGAGCAGGACGTCGTCGGGGGTATCGCGTTTGCAGGCTGCGACGTTATCGTGTCCGATGGATTTGTCCCAGGGCAGGGGACTCCTCATCTCGGCAAGCACGTAAATCTGAGGTCATTTTGGATTTTTATGTTTTGAAAGAAATGGGTGACTCACGAGACTCCAGATATCGTCGTGCCGTCCGAATTCCAGACGATCGTGACTCGAAAGACTTGCGTACTTTAGAGTGCCACGAAACAAGACTTTTGGTCGGGGATAACGCAGCTCAAACTGACCGTTTTCATGCCGGATAATAATTTCTCGCGCGAGACCAAAGTCGAGAAGGTAGATAATCCGAAGTGTGTCTCTACTGTTTCCGATGACCAAGTTGGAAGGTTTTACGTCCCGGTGCACAAATCCGCAGTCGTGGAGCTGTTTGAGGCCGTGGAGAGCGTGGATGCCTATCCGGAGTTGCGTGGAGATGGAAAACTCCTTCTGGCAGTGCTGGAAGAGCCGGCTCAGAGCAGGCCCGAATAGCGTCATGATGATATAGCTGTAGCGGTCTTTTTTGCCGGAGTAGTAGAGCTGGGCCATGTTTCGCTTGTGCTGGACGAGAGACAAGATCCGGGCTTCCAGCTTCAGCACGCCGCCGCCGAACACGTCATTGGACTCGACCTTCATCGCGAGCTTCCGATTTATTGTCTGGTCTTGTACAAGGTACACAGACGCACATCCGCCTTCGCCGATCTTCTTGAGCACTTTCCATCGTCGAGAAATGACCTTACCTGCCTGGATATCAAAGCGACCTGTCAAGCATTGAGGTGACGCGTGCATTCGATCGTGCACACGCATTGATAGCTATTGAATATGACTACTGAATGATCAGACAACAAAAAACTTTAAATCATGATTTGGGGGTAAAATCTACATTTTTTTCAATCTACAGTATTTTTAGTTCCACCAATTTTTCACGGAATTCAAACTCGTAAAAGTGCGCACGCGTGCAATCGATAATTTTCGCTTTGAGACGCTTTTCGTGACAAAACTGAACAACTCGCTTTTAGCATTGTCGGCATTGATTTTCTTATTTACATCCATCGCTCGTCTTTTTTTTGTGTGTGCTTTTTTTTCTGACAAAAAAATCATGGGAAGTCACGCTGCTTCTGGAGCCGAGTACCTGGCTTCCATCTATGGTACCGAGAAGGACAAGGTAAGTTAACGAATTTTCAGAGCATTTTTTTGTGTCTTTAGGAGGAATGAAAGCGACAAATGCAATTTGTGGCGTTCTTCAACAGCGCGATATATTTTCAGGCTCTTTTCAGCTTTCACAGACTGATCGAGTCACGGATAGATTTGTACCACGTTGATTTCAGCTTTGTAGACCGAATTCAGAATTGACAGCGCTGTCTTTTTAGCATTTTTTAGAGATGACAAAAACTGCAACGTTTCCCTGCGTCGCCCTTCTTTTTTTAGCTTTGACACATTTTTTTTAGCCTTTAGGATATGGTTTTTGCCTCCGTTTGCGAAATGGGTATATCTCATTTCTGTTCAGCTTTTTTCGTAACATGGGCATCGATTTTTTAGGTCAACTGCTCCTTTTACTTCAAAATCGGAGCGTGTCGGCATGGAGACAAGTGCTCGCGCACCCACAACATGCCGACATTCTCGCAGACTATTCTGCTGAAGAATCTGTACCACAATCCGGTAATCGACATGCGACAGGCCGACGCATTCTCGAAGGTCGGACAGCGCAACGACCAGGAACAAAAATACTTTGACGACTTTTTCGAAGAACTCTTCGTCGAAATCGACACCAAGTACGGTAAGATCGAGGAGATGAACGTGTGCGACAACATTGGCGAGCACATGATCGGCAACGTGTACATCAAGTTTAAACGAGAGGAGGACGCTGAGCGCTGCAAAGAGGCCCTCGACAATCGTTGGTGAGTTTTATATTATTTTTTCTGTACAAAAAACATTTTTTTTACTTTCAGGTTCAACGGCGAGCCCATCTACGCAGAACTCTCACCTGTGACAGACTTTCGCGAAGCCTGCTGTCGGCAGTACGAGTTAGGAGGGTGCCAGAAGGGTGCTTTCTGCAATTTCATGCATCTGAAGCCCATTTCGCGCGAACTCTACCGCAAGCTCTACGGAACGAACAGGCGCTCACCCGATCGCCACGGTGGTCGTGGACGACGTGGTGGGGGTGGCGGCGGCGGCGGAGGAGGCCGTGAATACGGCGGCGGCCGTCGGGACTACCACGAGCGTCGGGATCGCGATTACGACCGCCGAGACCGGGACTACGATCGACGGGATCGCGGCGACCGTGATCGTTACCACCGCAGCCGGCGCTCTCGGGAGCGTGACTGAGCCTGTCGAAAAGAAGAAAAAACCGACCTCAAAAAAAAAACGAGGGACGAGCAACCAAATTACTTTTCAGACATCTGTTTTACCTCGTTATCGATGTTGTTGAAGGAATAAACGGAAAAAAGGCCTGAAAAGCATCGGAGGATTCGGCGGGGGTGGATTCAGGGGTCGGCGTGCTCCCCGACCCTTTTGCGGGTCCTATCTCTGTTCCCCTTCGCTCACAGGTATTCAAATTTTTTTAAAGTTAAACAAAATTAAAATCATAACAAATTTTTTTAAAGTCGAAAAATAAAATAAAAAAAATTTTTTTTGAGTTTAAAAAATTTTTAAAAAAAGAAATTTTTTAGTTCAAAAAATTAAATTAAAATTTTTTTTTTCAAAGTTAAAAAAAATTAAATTATAAATTTTTTAAAGTCCATGGAAGCCAAAGTGATTCAAAAAAAGTAACAAGATGCAAATTGTCTATTTTTTGTACTCTATTTAGAATTTTTATGAAATTTAGCACCAAATAAAAAAATTTTTTGAATCAGTGCGGACCGAAAAAAATTTGCCGAGGCCGTTTTGAGAGCCTCCTTGGTTGTTAATGCATCGTGTTGAACGACTTGGACTCTCCCGATGCATTTGAAGTGCGTTTTTGCATAAAATGGTGATTACCTGGTTAAATATTAGCGTTATCACCCGTGCAGACGGGTCCTTTTTCCCCGATCCAACCGTTCAAATGATCGGTTGTCACTGTCGACAGACACTTTCTTTCTTGACCACTGCTGCTGTTCACTAAACCGATTTTCGGTGCTAGGAGCCGCCAAACTGTCGGGTGCAGCGCGTCTAGTAGTCGGACTCCGGCTGTCTGGCCCCTCACCCCACCGCAGTGGCCACTATCGTCGTTTCGGCCACACCGCCGGGTCACCTGCGTCGTTGTCGCCTGATAACCTCCGCTCGAATCATATTAGTTATCGTGCCGTCAGCGGTGATTCGCGTATTCTGCCGTCACGATCGTCGTCGTTGCCCGTTCATTCTCCCCGAACTGACGTGCTACTGGACGGTTGTTGTCGCTGCCACCACCACCACCATCACCGCAGAGATCTCGCCACTGACCGTCGCCGAGGTTTGTGTCTGGGATGCCGGGCCCCAGTTTTTTTCGCTTCTAGCTAGGGACAAGAATTGGGTCGAACTTTCGGCCCAATGGGTTTTAAAAAATATTTTTTTCGTCATCTAACAACTTTTTTTTCGTTAAAAGTACTGCAACTTTGTTTTCAATTTGCAATGGCGTTAAAAAAACGATTGCTGCTAAAAAAAACCCTAATTAGGCTTTTTTTTAAATTTTTTTTAGTTTTTAGGCCAACTTTTAACCCAGGCCGAGAGCTTTTCGGCCGGCCCAGGCCCAATTTTAGTCGCTGCTTCTAACAAGTCGATCGCCTGTTTTTGAACACTCACAAGCTGCCCATAGTAACCTTTGATGCTAAATGGCGAGTGTCATGCGATAGCGTTGTCGGTCGATTAAAGTGCAGTTTGCTTTAACGAGCTAGCTAGCTACCGTGCATGGAAGTCAAGTCGCCCAACACCACCACCTGGTCTGCCTGTTTGGCGGTCTTTTTGTTGTTTTGACGCGCAAAGAGATCATCATCGTCGCAGAATGTATAATACTACTAACCAAACAGTTGCTGCGGTTTGCTCAGGGGCTCAAGATCTTGTCTTGTTCCTGCTTTTTTTTTTACGTAGAACCCGCTAAGTCGGCGGTCGGTGGTTGGCGGTGTACTCGATGACGCAGGGGTCGGTCGTCGCATCGCATCACATCGCAAGTCGTCTCGGAGACCGGCTTGTTGTAAGCGATCGTTTACTGTCTGTCTGCTGCTGCTGCTGCAACTTCCGATTTCAACCGGAAGTTAGTTGCCCATTTTTTTTTTATCTATGATCCTTTTGGTCACTTTCGCGTCCTGCATCCTATCCTGCGCGAAAATAAATATTTAGAATGATTGCTACCTGATTTCACGGCGTTTTGGCTTTGGACGGATATGTGCGCGATTTTCCGACCCATTGCTTTCTAATCGAGGGGCTGGGACGTTTCCTCAACTTACGCCACGGATACGATTACCGCCACCGTCGTTGTTTTATTTTAGATAAAATGTTGAGTTGTCGGGAGCTTTGGTGGGGCTTTCGACGGCTCCTGGTTTTTTTTATGATAGCCTGAATTTTTTGGGGGTCTCTTTGCGTGCTTTTTTGCCCTCTGTTGCCATAGTGACTGACTGCTTACTCACCACGCTTGGACCTTTGATCTTATTTGATTCCAAACGGCCTGTTTTAGGCGCTCCCCGCGTTTCACTGACTTCTGACACTAACACAGACGCAGGCCCGCCGTCGTCGTTGCACCCGCTGACAACACTCACCATGTTGATAATGGAGAAAATCAAGGCGCATCCCAACGCCCGGATGAGGGATCCACAGGCTGTACAGCGGAAGCTCGACGCTATCACCCGGGATGGCTTTGAAAAACTCATGGTGGGTTCCTGAGAGGAATTTTTGTCGATCAAAAAATCGTGTTTTAGATTATTTCGGATTTTGACTTCACCTTTTCCCGGTACAAGGACGAAAATGGCCGTTGCTGGTCGACGCACGCCGTCTTTGACCACGGCACGCGGACCACGAGGCCAGAATTCAGCAAAAAACTGATTGCCGTCTGCGAGAAGTACTACAAGATCGAGTTCTGCCCGAAGATGAGCAAGGAAGAGAAGATTCCCTACATGGAAGAATGGTGGAAGACCTCGCACGACATGATCATCGCCGAGCGCTTCACCTACCCCGAGGTCGAGGAACTCGTCGTTGGCGCGCGAATCCTCTTCCGCGACTACGCGGCCGAGTTTGTCCATAGCGCGGATGCCCACGGCGTGCCGTTTATCCTCTTCTCAGCCGGGCTCGCGAATATCATCGAAATCGTGCTTCGCAAGAACCTGGGAAACATCCCGCGCACCCTTCACGTCATCAGCAATGTCATGAAGTTTGACAAGGACGTGAGTTATTTGTGACACGTGGGGTTGAGGTTGAAGGAGGGGTGTACGTGCACTTTTGCAGAGCTACGTATCGGCCTTCACGGATCCAGTCATCCACACGTTTAACAAGAATTCCTCGGTCATCCAGGGAGATGAGTCGTTCCACCGCGACACCCATCATCGCACGAATGTCATTCTGCTGGGCGACAGCCTCGGCGACATCCACATGGATTTGGGACTCGAAAACGAAGGCACGGCCGTCAAAATCGGATTCCTCAACGCGGACTTTGAACAACTCAGGGAAAAGTACACAGAGTCGTACGACATCGTCCTCGAGGACTGCCAGTCCATGCAGCTGCCCCTCGATATTTTTCGCTTCGTTGGATCCGTCCACGCTTCGTCGCAGCCCTGCCTCGAAAAACTCTGCCACGTAGAAGAGCAAACTCAGTCCGATGAGGACGACGTATCCACCGCCAATGTCAGCGCCTGAGCGCGTCTGCGAGTAATCCCGCCCGATTCCGAGTCCTTCCGCAACGACCGACCCGTTTACCGCATTGCTAACACGATTTTCACAGATTGGAGTAACAGTAAAGCCAGACAGAGAAAATAACGAGCGCGTGCTAGAAGGGCACGTCTTTGCACGAAAATTTGTCAAACGTAGATTTGGTTACGGTATTGGGCGGGTCGAGAACGAGTTCGGAGCACGTTAACGGAAAATCCGTTGTATTGAGGTCGGGGAGAGCGCAGCGCGCCCATTCCACTTTGTCACCGACTCTTCTGAACATCCTCCAGTTGTTGGTGGGATCGCCGATGCAGATCGGGCAGTGGGTCTCCCAGGGGCCCGGCATGACGGGCAGGAGGTTGCGGTAGTGGGTGGCAGCGTTGTAGGCCTGGAAGCCGAGTAACACGGCGATCACTATTGCGGATACCGCAGAAGTGACACCGAGGAGCAGAAGAATGAAGGACTGAAAAGGTGAACGTTTCCGAACTGGTAAAATAAACACAAATTGGATTAAAATTAGAGTAACGGTGTTAAAATGGATGTTATTCGACGAGAAAATGGCAAATTATTACATTCATCAAATTTATCCAGGAAAAATTATCAAAATCTAACAAAATTCATAAAAATACCCGTTCAATGTTTGTTCGTGTTTGTTCGCGAACACAGTCAAATATGTTTACGTTCGTTCAAGTTTTCAAACGAAATTATCAAAATGTTCGTGTTCGTTAAATTTCAAAAACAAAAAAAACTGTTGTTCGTTCGCCCATTGCAGATTCCGATGAACTTACAATGCGTTTCAGACGTTTCAATTCCCCCCGATGCTGGGTAGCCATCACGGGCGCGCTAAAATTGGCCAACTCGCCCATTTTGTAGGCATCGCTCTTCTTCTGCATCTCGGGGTGCTCCGAGTGCCGGGGATCGCCCACGGACTCGGCAACCTTCGTCGGGTCATTTGCGGTCTCCTCCATCAGATCAGCGTAGGAAATAAACTCGTAAGGCAGCAATATACTCTGTACAGCAGATGTCAATCTTTGTTTTTGCTCTCCCCTGATTTCCCTGTTTTCTCTGGCATTTGCATAAGAGAAAAGTGATGAGAACCTGCCATCATAAAGTCATGTGAAATCATGTGAAGTAAGAATGATTTCAATGATCGCTCGCTCGGTAAAATTGGGCGGAACCCTCGCCCGACAGGCGTCTGCACGTTGCCCGCTGCATCTAAAAAATCTCTCTGTTTTCACGTTTTCAGTACGAACAAGTGCGTAGCAAGCACAGGACTGCGTTTGTCCTGTGGCAACTCTTCTGTTTTTTCTGCTTTCGACGTTTTCTTCTTTATAATAATTTTTACCATCACATTTCTCCCATGAAGGCTAAGGCTACCGGCGGGTCGTTGTCTATCGCTTCGATTCAGAATGATCCTCTCATTTCGGTGAGTTTTTTTTGCCATTTATTGCTCCGAGCAAAAAAGTTGTTTTCAGCTGGCAGCGAAGCACTGGGGCCCGTTTTCCACCTCTGACAAGAAATCATTTGACGCTGCAATCGTCACGCAGACATACGAACGGGAACTTCTTCACAGCGGGTTTCAGCGTCGCAAAATTGCGGTGCTAGAGTTCAGGTATGTTTTTTAATCGATTTTTTTCATTTATTCCGTCGCATTTGTTATAGCCAGTATCTCGAAGCATACCTCTGGCCGTTCTACGATGAATCCAACTCCAGCGACGCTCACGTGCTCTCCATCGTGGTTATGGTCAATGAAAAATTTCGAGAACGTATCCCGCCATGGAACGCCTTCGTTTCGACTCCTGACAGGTTTTCAGCGTTCTTTGAACGCGCGCTGCGCCTGTTGGTTGATGACGACGCGGAGGAAGGCCACATTGGTCTGTCTTATCTCGAGCAAACGGCTCTGCTGACATTTCTGGTCAATGCGGTCAATTCCATCGAAATCGACATCGTTCGTCGTGAGATTACAAAAATTACCTCACTGGCAGTTTTTATCAATCTTCAACCGGTTTGTTTTCTTTCGACCGTGCATTTTTTGTTTTATCTGTAAAAATTTTCAGAGTCAAAGAACCGCGATTTTGTCTAAGAATGTCAAATTGCTCAAAGTTTGGAACAAACTGGAATCCAAGTTTGCCGAGTTGCCGGATGCCGAAAAAGCGCCCCATGATTTTGCTCGGCGATTTTTATGGCGGCTTATCCAGAAATATCTCGTGGTTCTGGCTTCTCCGAACGCGCCGACCGACCCGAATGCTCTGCATTTCCTAGAGCGGTTTTTGGAGCTGACGACCGACATGCTCTCTCTCCTGACAACCCGTCGTTTCTTCAACCAGCTAGTTGTGCACTCCCACCTCGTCATCCACAGTACCCAATCCGAGCTCATCAACTACAGCCTCTTTGGCAAGCTCGTTGATCGACTGACTTTCTACGTCAGATTCGAGATTGACGATTCTGCCGGCGAAGCTTTGAATGAAAATACCGTCATGCAGCGGCACTACGACCACGTCGTCGAGCTCCAGAAGGCGGCATTCAAGTTTTTCCGTGACACCATGGCTTCTTTCTACCTGAGCAGTGTTTCGGCGATTGATACACCAAAACAGCTGAGGGAGCAGCTGGGCGCTCTGAAACTTGATGACGTCTATAATTTTGCCGAGTTCCTGCACATTGTTCCGACGAGGGAAGAAATGGGCGAGAAGAAAATCGACGAGGCTTTTACCAAGGCTCTTCTCGTTGAAGCCATTGTTTTTCACTGCGAACGGCGGCCGAACCAGCTCCAGAAGCTGAACGAGCAGCCGATCATGCCGAATGAAAAAACCATCTGGGACGAGGATCTCCTTCCGTATGAGGATTTTGAGTCTGACAGTATGTTTTTTGAACATTTTTTGGGTTTTTACTTATTTTACGTTTTACAGGTGTCTTGGCTCTTCCGAAGCTGAATATCCAATTTTTGACGCTGCATGACTACCTGTTCAGGAATTTCAATCTTTTCCAGATGGAATCCATTCGTGAGTTGTTTTTTTTATTTTTTTGGCCATTAAAATTGAGATTTTTTGCAGACATGATCAGACACGACCTGGAAAACGTGCTCTACCGAATGCGGCCCTGGAAGCACGAAACAAACAAGGATCAGGTCGTCTGGGGCGGTTGGGCCCGCATGGCCCTTCCCCTGACCGAGCTCCGCTTCGTCCACGTCGGCCGGCCCCTCATCGGACAACGCGCTCCCTCCGAAGTCACTGCCGACCTCACAATCACCCTTCCCGACCGCCGAGATCTTCGAGCGGAGTGGGAGAACCTCCATCGACACGAAGTGCTCTTCCTGGTGAGTGTCATTCCAAAGTTGAACGTCGGACAGCCTTTTGACCCCCGGAAACCCTTCAATCATCAGTTGGAAGTTGCGGCCGTGCGAGGCTGTGAAATCGAGGGTCTTCTGGACGCAGAGGGCAAAGTCGTCGAGGAAATGGAGCATCGAGAAGCGCTCAGGGCCATGACCGGTGATCTGAGGAGATACCGGGTTTTCATGGATCCTTTTCAATATTTCCACGACCAGGCAGATGGGAAGCTGGATGTAAACTATCAGCTGAATTTGGTTATTCGACGGGACGCGAAGACGAACAACTTCAAGGCGATCCTCGCTACCATCAGGCAGCTGCTGAACACGGAGTTTGTCGTCCCCGATTGGCTGCAAGATCTGATTTTGGGCTACGGTGAGCCGGATTCTGCGCATTTTTCAAAGCTGGCTTCCCCGATTGCTACGCTGGATTTCAACGATACTTTTCTCTCGATTGAGCACCTGAAAGCGTCTTTCCCGGAAAAGAAGGTCAAAATCAACGATGAAGAAACGCTCGCAAAAATACGTAAACCAGGATTTCGACTGACGTTCCAAGACCTGGTTCCCCAGCACGACGTCCCAGAAGCCGACAGAGATGACTCGATCATCGTCGAAGCGTATGAACGCTGGCAGCCGCCCCGCGTGATTCTCCAGGGCGAACCGCGGTCCAACAAAGTCCCCTTCACGCCTGCTCAGGTCGAAGCGGTGAAGTCAGGCACCGAACCCGGCCTGACCATGGTCGTCGGTCCTCCCGGTACTGGCAAAACTGACGTCGCTGTCCAGATAATCGCTAACATCTACCACAACTGGCCGGAACAACGCACGCTCATCGTGACTCACTCAAACCAGGCTCTCAACCAGCTTTTCGAGAAAATCATCGCTCTCGACGTCGACGAAAGACATCTCTTGCGTCTCGGTCACGGCGAAGAGGCCCTGGAAACGGAGAAGGACTTCAGCAGGTATGGAAGGGTGAATTACGTGCTGCAGCATCGACTGGAACTCCTTCGGGAGGTGGACGCGTTGAAGACGTCCCTGGGAGAAGTCGGAGATGTGGGATACTCCTGCGAGACTGCCGGGCAGTTTTACCGGTTCGTCGTTTGTCGAGTCTGGGAGGAGTTCCTGGAAAAACTAGCGTCGATTTCGGAGCCTTCGTCGGACTACGTTCTGAAGAATTTCCCGTTTTTGAAGTACTTTGAAACCAAAGAAGGACTCTTCACAGGCACTGATTTTTCTGCGGACCTGGAAGCCGCCAAAGCATGTTGGCGAGCGATCACAGACAAGTTTGCCAAGCTGGAGGAGTTCAGGGCATTCGAACTCCTGAGAAACGGTCGCGATCGGACTGAGTATCTTTTGGTGAGTTTTTACAGACGTTTTTTGGTTGATTTACGTTGAATTTGGATTTTTAAGGTGAAAGAAGCCAAGATCATAGCCATGACGTGCACGCACGCAGCGTTGAGGCGAAAGGATCTCGTCGACTACGGATTCCGCTACGACAACATCCTCATGGAAGAATCCGCCCAGATTCTCGAAGTCGAGACGTTTATCCCGCTCCTGCTGCAGGACCCGAAGGATGGTCGAAGTCGACTGAAGCGATGGATCATGATTGGCGATCACAACCAGTTGCCGCCTGTTGTTCAGAATGCGACAATCCAGAAGTACTCAAATATGGAGCAATCACTCTTCACGCGATTTATTCGCCTCGGAGTTCCACATACGCAGCTCGATGCGCAGGGCCGTGCGAGACCCGAGATCAGTGCGCTCTACAACTGGAGATACAAGAACCTACGAGACCTCGAAGTTGTCAAGGTCGACGAATACGCAAGTCAGAATCCAGGTTTTGCGTTCAATTACCAGCTGATTGACATTCCTGATTTCCGGGGGGTCGGAGAATCCACTCCTAGCCCTTACTTTTACCAGAATCTCGGAGAAGCGGAATACGCGGTCGCGCTGTTTATCTACATGCGTGTTCTGGGGTATCCTGCAGAGAAAATCTCTATCCTGACGACGTACAACGGTCAAGTGTCCCTCATCAACGACGTGCTATCCAAAAAATGCGCCAACAATCCGCTGATCGGACGACCACACAAAGTAAGCATTTTTTTGTTTTTGATCGCCTTTTGCATGCCATTTTTACAGGTTTCCACCGTTGATCGTTTTCAAGGCCAGCAGAACGACTACATCATTCTTTCCCTCGTCCGAACCAACTTTGTCGGTCATCTGCGAGATATCAGACGTCTCGTCGTGGCGTTGTCTCGCGCTCGCCTCGGGCTTTACATCCTGGGACGCGTGGGACTGTTCGCGAACTGCTTCGAACTCGCTCCCGCCTTCACGCAGTTGTGCAGACGACCGACAACCCTCCACATCGTGCCCAACGAACTATTCGACGCGCCACGACGCTCAGCTCAGGATTCACTGCCGATGGAACCAGTCGTAATCGCGGACTCGGATCACATGATTCGCTTCAGCCATGAATTTTACACCCAGAACATGGCGTTCATCACGGAGAGGTTCCAAGCCCAGGAAGCCGAGCGACGAGCCAGGGAAGCGATCGAGGCTGAGAAGAGGAGGGCTGCTGCAGCGATCCTCGCCGAAGCCATGGAAGTTGATCGACAGACAGAAGAGCAGCAACGCCTCTCGGAGCAACAAAAAGCCGGAAAAGAAGCTGCTGCAGCAGCCGCGGCAGCGAAGAAGAAGAAGACGGAAGAAGCCGAGGGCGGAGAGGCCCCGATCGTGTTTGAGTCGGTGGAATTCGAGCGACTCGAGCACATGCCCACTTACTGAGGGCAAGGTGTTGCATGTCGTGTAAGTTACACGAGCTACACGACGAAAATTCACTGATTTACATGTTTTTTCCCTTGTTTTCAACTAATTTACATAAATTTTCGTCGTGTAGCTCGTGTAACTTACACGACATGCAACACCTTGACTGAGGGCCAACTTTGTTGATTTGTTTGTAACTTATCATGTTGAAACGTGTTTATCGATCTCGATTTACTAGAATTGTTGGAATGTTTCGTTTATCGGTCTTTTGGCCGAGGAAAACCTATCTGAAAGGGGGATTAAAGGGGGTCTCATTCGTGCGCGCGAATATTTGTATTTTGCAGATTGGAGTGTTTATTTGCGTTTTTTGGAGCGTGCGCGGTGTTACTGTAGTTTACGCATGGTCTGAATTGGCAGACTACAATTTGAAATGCCATTTTATAATTACGGTAGCACCTGAAGGGTTTCTTGATCACACGTGGCACTAACGCGCTGTTTGATGCTTTTTGGGCGCGCGTTTTTTTACTTTTTTTAGGCAATGCTCATTTGTTTTTGTTTTTTAGAACCACTAGCGCTCAACTCTGAAAATGTCTCTTTCGCGTGCCGCCATGCTCCCCCTGCGTCTCCGCGCCAGCCAGCTTCTGGCTCGCCCCGAACTCCAGAAGCAGCTGATTCTGGCGTCGCGCATGGCTTCGAACCTCGCCGCTACCCCTGTTATCCCGGCCGGATACAAGCCTGGAGCGCCATTCGGAGGACACGCCCTGCACTTCAAGCTTGAGCGCTACTTCGCCGCCGGTCTGGTCCCCCTCCTCCCCGCCGCGTACTTCATCCACGGCTCGACCATGGACTGGATTCTTACCGTGGCTCTTTCTCTTCACATCCACTGGTGAGTTCTTTGCCCCTCCTTCCCCATCCAACATGATTGACGGGCTTTTTTGCAGGGGTGTCATCGGAGTGGTCAACGACTACGCGCGTCCCATCGTCATCGGCACGACCGCCGCGAAAGCCGCCATTCCCGCTGCGTACGTGCTGACGATCCTGCTCTTCGCCGGCCTCGCTCACTTCAACCTCAACGACGTCGGCCTCACGAAGGCCTTCGAACTCGTCTTCGCCCTGTGAGCGCCGCCGACCAGAACTGTTGCAGGAACTCTCTCTCGTCTTCTTCGTAGCCAGCTGTCGTCGACCCTCGGTTTTTCCCTAGGTTTTTCTTTCTAAATTGTATTATTAAAGAAGACTGTGATGCCCCCCGATGTTACGTCACCTGTCTGCTTGGCGTTTTCCTATTCGTAGTCTCTGAGTTTGTGAGGCTTTTTTCCCCTAATCCAGCCCACTGGAGATTGGATAAAGTCACACGAGCTGAAGCCCTCAGTAACGCGACTCGCGCGACTACGATGCTGGTCGACTTTTTTGTGCTCGCTCTTGTCACCGGCGGCTGCCTCGGGCAGTCTGGCTATCAGCAGTCGAGGCAGATCCGTCTCGGGGTCATGATCCCGCTGAATTCGACGATGGAGTCCGAAATGGGCATGGGGCATGCCGGGGGAGCCCTGTCGGTTGCGCTGAGGAGAATCGAGCAGGAACAGCTTCTTCCTGACACGAATGTCACGTAGGTGTTGGGATCGGGGTATAAAAAGGGGGCGGCTGGGTTTGACCGGGCCAAAAAAATTTAGACCAAAAACTAAATTTGAACTTTTTCGATCAAAAATTCAAATGTTTTGTCTTTTTTAAATAAATTTGCGTTCAAAGTATTGCAAACGTTGTTATAATTGCTCGGACATCACAAAATAAAATTTAGCTTTTTTTAGAAATTTTACAAAAAAAAATCAAATTTTTTACGTTTGGCCCAGTTTTTGGCCCGAAACTTGGCTGAAAATTTAGGCCAAGCCGAGGCACAGACTTTCAAAGCCTACACGGTCTAGTTTTTACTTTGGAGTCGAGATCAGAGCGTACGACGGATTTATGCACATTTGGCCTTTCAGATTCGTCTTTTACGATGTCGCGTGCTACGAAAACTCGTCGGCCGGCTATTTCATACAGATGCACTACCAGGACAACATCGATGCCATCATAGGACCCGCATGTAGCACAGGTGAGCCAACAACACCTCAAAATTGACTGACTTGCCCGTTTAGCTGTCCAAATTGTGGCAACTTTGGGAGGCTTTTACAACCTGCCGGTTTTCGCGTGGGCGAGCATCCTTGACTCGGAGGTCTTTGACTCTGCCAAGTACCCCACCCTGGTGACCACGGGCATGAACTCGCAGAGCTATGTTCAGGCCATTTTTGCCCTCTTTGACCTCTACAACTGGTCTGAGTTTGCTTTTGTCTACAGCGTCGGCGCTGACAGCATCGTAGCCCAGTGCGACTTTTTTCAGAAGGATTTTGACGTGAGTAGAGCTCTTTTTGACTGTTTTCGGAGGCGCATTTTTGCTTCAGACGCAGATAAGCATCAAGAAGTCATACGTCATGACTTACAAGCGGAACATTGTCAACGACAGCGACGAGGGCGTTCTGCACGCTTTGGACACGATCGGCGAACAGGCGCGGGTCGTGGTCCTTTGCTTCGAAGCCAAAGGCGATCGCCGCCGATTCATGAAACTCGCCCATGAGTCCGGCATGACGGGAGACGAATACGTCTACATCCTGATGGAGCTCAACTCCAGCGGCTACGAGACCCTCGACGGAAAAATGTTCTGGGAGGACATCAGTGCCACTCCCGACGGACAGGACATGCTCGTGCGGGAAGCCTTCAGGAACAGCATCGTTCTCAACACCGAGCGCACCAATTCCACGTTCCAGACCTTTGAGCAGGACGTGCTAAACGCGGCCCACGAATATCCCGTCAACTGCGACTTCGGAGGCTACTGCCCGGCTCCGGGGGACAAAATGGCCCTCCAGGCACCGTTCCTCGCCGACACGCTCTACGTCTACGCCATCGCGCTCAACCGGTCCTGGACCATCGACGGCCCGGACGCCATGCACAACGGCAGCAGACTCACCGACCACACCCGCGGGGACTTTGAAGGCTTCAGCGGTGTCCTCAACTTTAACAGCGAGGGCTACCGTAACCCTACCTTCCATTTCATCTCCCTCGACGCGCAGTACAATTCCGTGGTTTACGTCACCGTGGCGATTGACAACGACACATACGTAAGAAGGAGTATGACCTACTTTTTTAGCTTTAAAATGTGTTTACAGGATGCGAAAGAGCTTCACAAAGAACCAGCAACTGGATTATGGGGTTCTCGAGGGGGCGTAGTGCCTCTGTCGCATCCGTTGTGTGGTTTTCGGGGAACAGAATGCCCGCCGCCGTTCTGGGAGAACAACTATGGCTACGTGGCGGGCGGCGGGAGCGCGTTTGCGCTGCTCGTGGGCCTCATCGTGGCCGCCATCTACTACATCTACGCGGCGAGGACCGCGCAACGCGCAGCACTCGACCGAATGTGGCAGATTCCGAGCACGATGCTCGAGAAGGTCACGGACAACTCGGAGGTCACCAAGTCCCTCCACTCCATGCGCTCCGGGGCCAGCTCCACCTCGACCCGAGTCACGGCTGCTAGCATGCGTGAGACGCAAAAGTACGCATACTTCATCTTTGAAAAGGAGTCCGTCGCCGGCAGAAAACACAGCGCGCGGCCCAGGCTGACGGAGACGGAGCATCAGGAGCTGCGCAATGTTCGTTTCTCCCGAAGGAACTTCTGAAGTAACTTTTGACTGTTTCAGATGAGACAGCTGGACCACGACAACCTCTGCCGTTTTATTGGACTCTGCAACGACGCCTCCGGCTTCATTTCGGTGTGGAAGTACTGCGCGCGCAACAGCCTCAAGGTACAATTTTTGAAGAATGCCCCAAAACTACATTTCGCTTCAGGACGTGATCGAAAAGGCTTCGATACAAATGGACGCCTTCTTTGTAGTCTCCCTCATCCGCGACGTCGCCGAGGTGAGTTGAGTGGAGAAGCCGCAGTTTGTACCCGCTCTTTTGTAGGGGCTTTACCAGATCCACTCGCTGTCCTGGCTCCGGCAGCACGGCCACCTCACGTCCAAGTGCTGCCTCATCGACGAGCGCTGGCAGGTGAAGGTGTCGTACTACGGCCTGTCCATGTTCAAGAAACTCGAGCAACGCACGCCGGAGGGTGGGAAAAACGAAAAAGAGGAGGGAAATGACGAGGGGACGTTGCAGACATGATCTGGAGCGCCCCGGAGCTACTGCGGGGCAACGACCTGGTCGGCACGCAGCCGGGCGACATCTACAGTCTGGCCATCATCGCGACGGAGGTCGTGAACCGGCGGCCGCCCTGGAACATGGGGGAGGAGGACATTGACCCGGACGAGATCGTGTACCGGGTCAAGCGGGGCGGCCCCAACCCCTACCGGCCGGCGATCAACGTGGACCCCGCGATGGACATCAACGCCTCCCTCGTCCACCTCATCCGGGACTCGTGGACCGAGGACCCCGAGGCGCGGCCCAAGATCGAGCTGGTGCGCAACGTGCTCAAGGCCATGCACAGCGGGCGCGCGGGCAACCTCATGGACCACGTCTTCAGCCTGCTCGAGCAGTACACCTCCAACCTCGAGCAGGAGGTCGAGTCGCGCACCCGCGAGCTGGCCGAGGAGAAGAAGAAGTCGGACATCCTGCTCTACCGCATGCTGCCGCCCTCGGTCGCGGAGCGGCTCAAGATGGGCCAGAGCGTGGAGCCCGAGTCCTTCGACCAGGTGACCGTCTTCTTCTGCGACGTCGTCAGCTTCACCACGCTCGCGAGCCAGTGCACGCCGCTGCAGGTGGTCAACCTGCTCAACGACCTCTACTCCATGTTCGACACGGTCATCGAGGAGCACGGCTGCTACAAGGTCGAGACCATCGGCGACGCGTACCTCTGCGTCTCCGGGCTCCCGCAGCGCAACGGCGACCGCCACGCCGGCGACATCGCCGACATGTCCTTCGACTTCCTCCGGGCCCTCCGCGGCTTCCGCATCCCGCACATGCCCAACGAGCGCGTCAACATCCGCATCGGCCTCCACACGGGGCCCTGCGTCGCCGGCGTCGTCGGTCTCACCATGCCGCGGTACTGCCTCTTCGGCGACACCATCAACACCGCCTCCCGCATGGAGTCCAACGGAAAGCGTGAGTTGTCTTCATTTGTGTTTTGCTAGTCACCCCTTCTTTTTCAGCCGGCCGGATCCACATCTCTCCCACGACCAACCACTACCTGACCAACATCATCGGCGGCTACCGCACCAAGAGCCGCGGCGAGGTCATCATCAAGGGAAAGGGCGTCATGGAGACCTTCTTCCTTCTCACCCAGGAAGAAATTGCTGAAGAAGACCGTAAATTCGGCCCTGGAAAGAGTCAGAACTCGACGGAAGCTGAACCGTCATCTCCGGCTGCAGTCGATAAACCCAATAATTAGATCATTATTTTTCAGAATTGCGTATGATGCAGATACATTGTAAATTTGTTGATAATGATCGATTTGAGGCTAGAGTTCTTACAGCTTGTACCTGGGCTCTCGTAAAATTCTTATGAACCGGGTCGCGCTAACAGTCAAATATGAATTGTGCGTTTGGGAGTACTTGCACTTTGTTAGGTCCCGCCTAGAGATTTGTGTTCTGCGTGAGCTGTTTTTGTATCTTGTAGAGCTACATGTTTCACAGTTTTAGGGGATTCATGTTTCTGACTTGTTGATCGTTTACACGGTTGTGGATTGAGGACGTTGTCTAATCCACTGTCGTCAGATTAGCCCCAAAAAAGGCTTCAAGATATATAGGAGTTGACTAGCGGGCATTCTGGCAGTTTCGCGGGCAGAATGAACGCACCTATCGTGTTGTTGTGTTTTTTGACTACTCAAATTCATGCGCAAGCTGTCCAGACTCAGGTTAGTAACTGAATTGATTAATGGTTTTTTTTATTCGATTATGTGTTTTTAGCAACGACAGCTTCGATTGGGAGTCATGATAGCCATTCAGCAATCCGTTGTTGAATCCGACATGGGATTGCTCCACGCTGGAGGCGCACTCAGCCTGTCGCTCAAGAGGATAGAACAGGAACAACTTCTTCCGAACACCAATATATCGTACGGTTTTTTATTTTTTCACCAACTTCTTTCTTGTTATTTTGACTTATTGTAAGCCCCGGGGCCTCGAAAACACGGTTTGGTGACACAGTTTATTCTGGAGATAACAAATGATAAAAAATGCGCACGCGCGGTGAACAACAAGGGAGAATTTTGAAGAAAAGCAGAAAAAAACGGGAATTCTTCCCGAGTTTGGGAACGCTTGGCGTTACGTCCCGAACGCGTTCTCTCTTTTCATCGTCGTACCTACGTTTTTCCCTATTCATTGTTGTTTTCCCAAGATGTAGCGTGCGGTTGTTTTCTCCGGAGTTCTCAATAAACGCTACTATCCATCTTGTGAGTCTTCCTAACAACAATATCGTGTTCTGTTCTCGCGTGGTCCAACTCCGTTGTGGAATTGGAAGGACAGAACTCCGATACATGGTGCATCGGCCGGGAAGCGGGTGTACTTTCGGGTGCATCTGCTGTTCTACGAACCCGGCCTCTTCTCTACTGGACGCATGGACGCAGGGTATTTCGGTCAATCAACATGGTATTTCGAGGCATCAGTGGTATTTTCAAGGCTCGTGAGTCAATGGCTGAACCAAATCGGTGGTCGTGGAGAAAAGGCAGCGAGTGATGCGTCATTCTGCTCCCAGTGATTAACGATAAGGTCACACTGGCGCGACAGGGGGGAGCCTACTCAGGGTAGTAAGTCCGGAGCCGGAAACACGTCCACATCTCGGTGGAGTGTGAAGGGAGGCAACCTGAGGACTCGACGAAGCAAGAAGTCGTCATACGAGAAGGCAGCGACTACAGTAAGCAGGACGCGGTTGCAGACACCTGCGGAGCACAAAGGGCGGACACCTGCGGAGCACAGAAGGCAAACTGTAGTCGGCGCGCGGACAATGGCCTACAGAAACCAGCGACCATTCCTACAGAAGACAGCGACTTGGTCTACAGAAGACGGTAACCCCTTGATTGACTGATCTCTTTCTACCCCTTCCTTTCATTGTGACCTCCCGCGGCCCCAAGATTGGCTGTGCCAGTTGCCGGTGGCGGCTCGATGGCGCGCAGTGTCGGGAATTCTTCCCGAGTTTGGGAACGCTTGGCGTTACGTCCCGAACGCGTTCTCTCTTTTCATCGTCGTACCTACGTTTTTCCCTATTCATTGTTGTTTTCCCAAGATGTAGCGTGCGGTTGTTTTCTCCGGAGTTCTCAATAAACGCTACTATCCATCTTGTGAGTCTTCCTAACAACAATATCGTGTTCTGTTCTCGCGTGGTCCAACTCCGTTGTGGAATTGGAAGGACAGAACAGTACCAGCAGAAGGAACGCAATAATGAACGTTTTTTTCATATACGACAATAGGCGCGTGCGCATTATGAAGCACGTATTCTATTTTGGGTTCGATCTCGCATACTACTATAATGCTACGGCACATCTCACGTAATTTGCTTCTTATAGACGTAATGAAAAAAGTTACGTTCGATTTTCAAAAATTCACAGATGTTCTGGTGAGTTACAGTCTTCGGCAGGACACGTCATCCGGATGCACTACTACGACGACATCGATGCCATCATCGGACCTGCGTGCTCCAACGGTAGGAACTTTTTGTTACAAAGTGAATAAAAATCTTTCAATTCAATTGTGATTCTTTTTCAGACGTCCAACTCGTGGCAACCCTTGGCGGTTTCTACAACCTGCCAGTCTTTGCGTGGGCGAGCATCATGGACTCAGAAGTTTTTGATGCCTCCAAGTACCCCTCATTGGTGACCACCGGCATCAACTCCCAGACTTTTGTGAAGGCCATCTTTGCCTTTTTCGACCTCTTTGACTGGACAGAATTCGCTTACGTTTACAGCGTCGACAGCCAACAGCCGAATGCGCAGTGCGAGTACTTCCAGGACGACTTTGACGTAAGCCACGTTTTTTACCATCTTCTACAAAACCTTTGCAGACTCAGATCAGCCTGCAAAAAAAGTTTGTGGTCACGTACAAAAGAAATATTGCCAACGACAGCGATGAGACCGTGCGGCTTTCCATGGACACGATCAAGGATCAGGCCAGGAGTAAGTTTTGTTCTGCACCAAAAAATATGTTTCTGTATTTAATTTCAGTTGTTGTCGGTTGTTTTGATTCCTTCGACGACCGTCGACGGTTCATGAAGCTGGCCCACGAAGCAGCCATGACTTCCGACGACTACGTCTACATTTTCATCGAGTTACGCTCAATCAACTTCCGGACATTCGATGGCAAGGAATTTTGGGCGGGTGGTTCTGTGACCCCTGATGGCCAGGATTCCTTCGTGCGTGAAGCCTTCTCTCGGGTCTTTGTCCTCAACGTTGAACGCGCCAATTCGACGTACAGCGACATAGATCAAGACGTGATTCAAGGCGCCAGAGACTACCCAGTCTACTGCCAGAACTCAAACAACTGCCCTACCCAGAACGACAAAATGGCTGTTCAAGCGCCCTTTTTAGCAGATACGCTGTACATCTACGCGATCGCACTTAACAGGTCATGGACCATCGACGGCCCGGACGCCATGCACAACGGCAGCAGACTCACCGACCACACCCGCGGGGACTTTGAAGGCTTCAGCGGTGTCCTCAACTTTAACAGCGAGGGCTACCGTAACCCTACCTTCCATTTCATCTCCCTCGACGCGCAGTACAATTCCGTGGTTTACGTCACCGTGGCGATTGACAACGACACATACGTAAGAAGGAGTATGACCTACTTTTTTAGCTTTAAAATGTGTTTACAGGATGCGAAAGAGCTTCACAAAGAACCAGCAACTGGATTATGGGGTTCTCGAGGGGGCGTAGTGCCTCTGTCGCATCCGTTGTGTGGTTTTCGGGGAACAGAATGCCCGCCGCCGTTCTGGGAGAACAACTATGGCTACGTGGCGGGCGGCGGGAGCGCGTTTGCGCTGCTCGTGGGCCTCATCGTGGCCGCCATCTACTACATCTACGCGGCGAGGACCGCGCAACGCGCAGCACTCGACCGAATGTGGCAGATTCCGAGCACGATGCTCGAGAAGGTCACGGACAACTCGGAGGTCACCAAGTCCCTCCACTCCATGCGCTCCGGGGCCAGCTCCACCTCGACCCGAGTCACGGCTGCTAGCATGCGTGAGACGCAAAAGTACGCATACTTCATCTTTGAAAAGGAGTCCGTCGCCGGCAGAAAACACAGCGCGCGGCCCAGGCTGACGGAGACGGAGCATCAGGAGCTGCGCAATGTTCGTTTCTCCCGAAGGAACTTCTGAAATAACTTTTGACTGTTTCAGATGAGACAGCTGGACCACGACAACCTCTGCCGTTTTATTGGACTCTGCAACGACGCCTCCGGCTTCATTTCGGTGTGGAAGTACTGCGCGCGCAACAGCCTCAAGGTACAATTTTTGAAGAATGCCCCAAAACTACATTTCGCTTCAGGACGTGATCGAAAAGGCTTCGATACAAATGGACGCCTTCTTTGTAGTCTCCCTCATCCGCGACGTCGCCGAGGTGAGTTGAGTGGAGAAGCCGCAGTTTGTACCCGCTCTTTTGTAGGGGCTTTACCAGATCCACTCGCTGTCCTGGCTCCGGCAGCACGGCCACCTCACGTCCAAGTGCTGCCTCATCGACGAGCGCTGGCAGGTGAAGGTGTCGTACTACGGCCTGTCCATGTTCAAGAAACTCGAGCAACGCACGCCGGAGGGTGGGAAAAACGAAAAAAGGAGGGAAATGACGAGGGGACGTTGCAGACATGATCTGGAGCGCCCCGGAGCTACTGCGGGGCAACGACCTGGTCGGCACGCAGCCGGGCGACATCTACAGTCTGGCCATCATCGCGACGGAGGTCGTGAACCGGCGGCCGCCCTGGAACATGGGGGAGGAGGACATTGACCCGGACGAGATCGTGTACCGGGTCAAGCGGGGCGGCCCCAACCCCTACCGGCCGGCGATCAACGTGGACCCCGCGATGGACATCAACGCCTCCCTCGTCCACCTCATCCGGGACTCGTGGACCGAGGACCCCGAGGCGCGGCCCAAGATCGAGCTGGTGCGCAACGTGCTCAAGGCCATGCACAGCGGGCGCGCGGGCAACCTCATGGACCACGTCTTCAGCCTGCTCGAGCAGTACACCTCCAACCTCGAGCAGGAGGTCGAGTCGCGCACCCGCGAGCTGGCCGAGGAGAAGAAGAAGTCGGACATCCTGCTCTACCGCATGCTGCCGCCCTCGGTCGCGGAGCGGCTCAAGATGGGCCAGAGCGTAGAGCCCGAGTCCTTCGACCAGGTGACCGTCTTCTTCTGCGACGTCGTCAGCTTCACCACGCTCGCGAGCCAGTGCACGCCGCTGCAGGTGGTCAACCTGCTCAACGACCTCTACTCCATGTTCGACACGGTCATCGAGGAGCACGGCTGCTACAAGGTCGAGACCATCGGCGACGCGTACCTCTGCGTCTCCGGGCTCCCGCAGCGCAACGGCGACCGCCACGCCGGCGACATCGCCGACATGTCCTTCGACTTCCTCCGGGCTCTCCGCGGCTTCCGCATCCCGCACATGCCCAACGAGCGCGTCAACATCCGCATCGGCCTCCACACGGGGCCCTGCGTCGCCGGCGTCGTCGGACTCACCATGCCGCGGTACTGCCTCTTCGGCGACACCATCAACACCGCCTCCCGCATGGAGTCCAACGGAAAGCGTGAGTTGTCTTCATTTGTGTTTTGCTAGTCACCCCTTCTTTTTCAGCCGGCCGGATCCACATCTCGCCCACGACCAACCACTACCTCACCAACATCATCGGCGGCTACCGCACCAAGAGCCGCGGCGAGGTCATCATCAAGGGCAAGGGCGTCATGGAGACCTTCTTCCTTCTCACCCAGGAAGAAATTGCTGAAGAAGACCGTAAGATGGTTCATAACACGCCCGAATCTGCAGATGGTCACAACTATCCGCGTCCCTCGGATAATCCGATTTCTTCTCCAACGCGTTTGACATCAGATCCAATGTTCGTGTCGGGTTAGTCCACAAGGTCGACACAAAGAACGTCGCATTTTTGTTTTCAGACAAGAAAAAAAGTAATTTCTATTTTTTTTAAATTTTTTGAGAATCTGAATTATTTTTTTTGAAATAAAAATTGAAAATTGCATACTATTTACAAATACGAATAAACGTAAATCGAGGGATATTTTGAAAGTCTTATGTTAGTGGCACCGAGGTCGACGCGGCCTACTTCTATAGGGGGTCGAGAAACACGGAAGTAGTCCAAGGTATGTAAGTGTTGTTAGATGGTCAATAAATGTTTTTTCTCCCATTCGTGTTTCCTTAATTTTCAACTAAGGCATTTAGAATGTCCAATTTTAATTTTAATTGCACTGTTAAAAAATGAAAAGGCGCTTACACGCAAGCGCATCAGTGGTCTGACGTATTGATTAGTTAACTGACGCTTGCAAAGTGTGTTTTGAGCTACAGCACAAGAAGAAGCAAGATGATTGTTGATACAATTACCGCCCAAGGGACTCGCCGGCTCAAAAAAAAAACAGAAGAACCGCATGGCGGGGTGTGGTGTTGTGTGATCAACGACTAGTGAACATTGATCCTTGACGCGGACCAGCGCGCATGCAAACAAAACCCGTGTCAACTTTGTTGATTGCGATTCTTTTAGCGTCGACACGGGTTGAATGATGTTCAGTCTTCGATTGGCGTCCAGATTTCGATTGTCACGTGTCGTGCCTACAGGTGCCGCTCGTGCACTGTCCACTTCTGCTGTTCTCAAAGTCAAGATCTACGATTCTGCGAGCGCCGCGATCGAGGATATCCCTGATGGCTCAAAATTGCTTGTCGGAGGTTGCTTTTTGTCTTCTTTTGTCTCTCGTCTTATTTACACAATTTTTTAGGCTTCGGACTGTGCGGTCTGCCTGAAAAGTTGATAGGCGCGCTCGCCGATTCCACAAAGAAGGATCTGACGTGCGTGAGCAACAATGCCGGCATCGACAACTTCGGCCTCGGTCTCCTGCTACAGAAAAAGCAGATCAAAAGGATGATCAGCTCGTACGTCGGCGAAAACGGCGAGTTCGCACGGCAGTACCTGGCTGGCGAGCTGGACCTCGAATTTGTGCCTCAAGGAACGCTCGCCGAACGCGTTCGAGCAGGTGGCGCCGGAATCCCCGCTTTTTACACTCCCACAGGCTATGGAACGCTTATCCAGGAGGGCGGTGCGCCCGTGAGATACAGCTCCAGTGAAAAACTCAAAATCGAAGTCGCCAGTTCTCCGAAAGAGGTAATTTTTTAGTTTTTATAAAAACCGTTTTTACGTTTGTTTACGGTTTTTTTTACGCCGGCGGATTTTTAGACCCGGGTGTTCAACGGCATCAACTACGTCCTCGAGGAAGCCATCACCGCCGATTTCGCACTCGTCAAGGCGTGGCGAGCAGACAAACTCGGCAATCTCCAATTCCGGCACTCTGCGGGCAATTTCAACAATGCAATGTGCAAGGCGGCGAAAGTGACAATTGTCGAGGTCGAGGAGATCGTTGACATCGGCACCATCGCCCCGAACGACGTCCACATCCCCTCCATCTACTGTCATCGCCTGGTTCTCGGCACGAATTACAAGAAACCCATCGAGAAGCCCATGTTCGCGGAGGAGAAATCTTCTGGCACGAGTGCTGTCGTGGCAAAGACTCCTGCAGCGAAGAAACGCGAGATTATTGCTCGGCGGGCTGCTTTGGAGTTCCGGGATGGCATGTACGGTGGGTCACTCTTTTTTTTAGTTTTTATTCGTATAAAAGTTTTTTGCAGTCAATCTCGGCATCGGCATCCCGACCCTCTGCCCCAACTACATTCCCGAAGGCGTGACCGTGCACCTGCAGAGCGAGAACGGCATCATCGGCGTCGGTCCGTATCCCCGGCGGGGTGAAGAAGACGCGGATCTCATCAATGCTGGAAAAGAGCCAATTACGCTGCTTCCCGGCGCGTCGATCTTCGGCAGCGAAGAATCCTTTGCCATCATCCGCGGCAGCCACCTTGACCTGACCCTCCTGGGTGGCATGGAGGTTTCCGAGTTCGGGGACCTTGCCAATTGGATGATTCCTGTGAGTTTTCAGGCCCTGGGCTGATCCAATTTTTACCCGTTGGATTTGCAGGGCAAAATCGTCAAAGGCATGGGCGGAGCGATGGATCTCGTGAGTGCACCCGGTCTGCGGGTCATCGTAACCATGGAGCACACTTCCAAGGGCGAGCCAAAGATCATCAAGGCGTGCACGCTGCCTCTGACAGGCAAGAACGTCGTGAGCCGCATCATCACGGATATGGCTGTCTTTGACGTGGATCGCGTCAACGGCCTCACCCTCGTCGAGGTCAGGGAGGACCTCACTGTCGAGGATATCGTCAACGCCACAGGCTGCGGCTTCAAGCTCGCAGAGGAGGTCAAACCGATGGGCCAAGCATAGTTTTTTTTTGTTTTTTAAATAAATCAGGCTAATAAATATAAATATTTGTTGTGCGAATGCAAACGGCGCAGAAACGCTTATTTGGGATCCTTTATGCTGTTTTTCTGCTCTGACGACTTTGTTGACGGCTCCACGTAAATATACATACGTGCGCGACGAACTCATCTGCCTAATCTGTTTAGTCGCGCGGCTGCTCTGCTTCGAACCGCCTCGGAAAAGTCGAAAAACTGTCTTTTTGAGAAACACGTGCATCATCCAGGGGCCGTAAAGTCCGTCCGCCGGACTTGTAAGGTGCGGGCCGGTTGTATACGCGAGTTAGCAGTCTTAGCGAGCCTTAAGGCCAGCAGGTGACTCACCTGTCGGCGGGAGTGAAGAAGCGAAAAAGGAACGATCGAGCGCGCCTCTTCCGGGCAGGGCAGAACAGAACGCCTTCTCAAAGGTGAGTACGAAGCCGCAGGAGTTGTGTGGACGCGGAGGTGAAGAGGTGGAGGTGGAGGTGGCCAGTGATCCGTCGCAATCCCATTTGCAAACTACCGTGGTCACTATTGCCACCACCACCGCCACGCCACTTTCATGGTCAGTCAGTCAGTCAGCACAAAGGATCGGGTTGGGGGTTGGGGTTATTAGGCGAGTGACTGACTGACAGGACAGGACAGCCTGCGCGGCGCGTTTATTTCGAGGGGGGCAGCCATGAGCATGAGTCTGCTGCGTGGTGGTGGGGGGGGGGGATGGAGTCAAGTCACTCACACCGCGTCGAAATCTCCATCTCCGTGTCCGCGAAAATTGAAAATTGATCGGACACTGACGGGAACGCACGCGTACGCGTGTGCAGAGCATATGTGCCCTCTCCGCTCTCGACTCAAGTCCACTTGACTCACCTGCGCGCGCGTGTTGGCTGGCTGGCAGCTGGAGCACCGGCGGTGGCGGTGGCGACTGTGTCGGCGCCCAGTCATCCAGCATCCAGAGGCGTTGGTTGCTCCGCACCACCACCGCCGCCGCCTCTTCCCACCGCCCGACCATTCGTCAAGCGCTTTTTTTGTGACTGGCCCTCTCGGCCGAACTCTTCCGAAACCAACCCACTTTTTTTTTTGCAGAGCTTTTTTTCATCACTGCCGCCTCAGGCGAGTCCGTGCCATGCCCTGATTAAACGCCATGCAGCCAACACCCGGTCGCCGACGGCGTCTCCCCTTCATCTCGTTCTCGGCCACATCGCTCCAATTCTGGCGACGGGCGCCGTCTCAGTCGCGTCCCGCCGTCCGAACGACCACTTTCGACGTCGTAGATGACGTTGTGTGAGTTGTCCAGTCGTTTTCAATTTTCTGGAATAAACAATAAACAACAGTGTTGCAGGTCAACAGAATCCCTCCGAACAACGTCCCCGCCTAGATACACACAACCAACGACTTCCCACGGCGGTTACGGTTATGCCACACGGAGCAGTGCTCCACGAGAAGTCCTCTTTGCGCCGTAAGTTTCGTCTTTCTTGAAAAACAAAACTTTCAAAACCAAAATTGTCGCGCGAAAAGCCAAAACAAGAACTCTTCAAACGAATTTTGGACTTTCGTTTGAAGACCACTCTTTCATTTGTGTTCGGTTCACTTTCAAAAAACTTCCTTTTTTACTTACTTTTCTGGGTTAATCTTTTTTGTAGTCCTTTTTTTGCACAGACGGTTCGTTTACGACCCGACGAGTTAGCTTCCTCACTGTGGACTAGGATTTGGCGTAGTCCGTCTCGTCCGCCTTTGGTGTTTGCGCTTTAGGCCCCTCTTGCGCTTGTTTCCCACTCTTAGGCATTTTTTAAAAAAGTGCTGTATTTTCAGCGTTATTATGGATAATTCGGAATCAAATGATTATCGTCCTGGCAGATCGTCGACTCTGAGATCCGGGTCAACTCCGCCATCTGTATCGAGGCCAGTCCGACTGCCGGGAGATCCAATCACGACGTACGAGGAGCGCTACGAGGAATCATCCATCGAGGTAGAGACGTGGATTAAGACGCAGCCTCTTGACCGATACGGACTCGACCCGCACGATCGCATCGTTCTCAAGATCGCAGGTACTTTTTTTTGTTATCGTTTTTACTGTACGAAAACCGTAGATTTTTTTAAAAGTTGCTTTTTTTTGCACGAAGTATCACATTTTTTATGGGTTACGATGTAGTTTTTTGGGGAAACGAGTTAGAGTGTTTAGAAGGGCTACGTTCGTTAGGCAAATGACTGCACTGGGGTTGATTTTTGTCTATTTGTCGACCTGTGCCCTATCGACCTGCGCATTTGTGCTGTTTTAACCGTTGTGAAAGGTTGGAACAAGTTTTTTTATGATTTCAACCTTGTCAATGTTTTTGCTTTGAATCTTTTGCATCAAGTGATCCCATTCTTTCCGTTTCGTACGAAAAATAGCAGAAAAAACTGATTTTTTTTCTACAGAAGATGGGATTATCGGGCGCAACTTGGTGACTATGCTTTCATCCCAAATCTGATTTGCTAACATTGGTGACGGGTTTTCTTTCGTTTTTCTTGTTTTTGTGAGCCTCTTTCTCCCGGTCGAAGAGTCTTATTGTTCGCCTAAGGCGGATCATGCGGAGGGAGCACCGGGTGACCACCACCAACAAACACTTCCCGATAACGCCCTCAAACATAAGAGTTTTTCTGATTTGCAGTTTGTTTTTGCCTGCCCTGCCGTCTAAGAATTATTTTTTTTTTGTGAATCGCAACTCCTACTCCTACTCCTCTGTGAAGTGTTCGGCGGGTCACTCACTCTGTGCTCACATAAATATTTCCTAGGTGCGTGCGCAATGATGGATGTAACGCAATTCGACACAGTCATCCATCACCTCACCTCACCTCACCGCTCCCTCCCGCGCTTGTTGCTTTGTAGTACGCTTGCGCGCTTGTTGGCTGTCCTGTCATTGCAGTTAACTTTTTTTTTTGTTTTGTTAATCATAGTTGTATTAGCCTCTGGCTGCTGTTTTCCCTTTTCCTCGTTTTTTTCCTGACTGAGCGAGGGTCAAAGTGGTGCAAAATCGATAGGATCGGCTATTTCACTTTTGCCTGCGCGAGGGGAGGTTTTTTTTGGAGCTGTGAACGGTCGATTTACTTGCTGCATCGGGCGGAAATGAAATGAAGGTCACAGCGGGCGGCTCTGGGAGGTGCAACTCCTCACTTGGCGTTGTTCATTGATGATAATTCGATTATTCGCGCCTATTAACAACGAAGACTCTCTTCTGAGTGCCACTTTGCCCGCATCGAGCGGTTTGCGCTTGAGTCCTGGGTGTGAGACCCGGCTTCACCCCGCGCGACCGACCTTTGCCCCTCTCCGCTGTCTCCGTTTAGCGGTGACCGGTGACCGCGACCTGTCTCGTGCCGCTCTCACACATAGGGGTCATCGTATCCATCCATCGATCGTTCCGGGTCGGCCAAATCGTGGCGCCACCGCCACCGTCGCTGCCGCTGCGCAGTCAGTGCACAGGTACTTGCGAGCGAACGAGCGAGTTTTGGGCAAATTAATTGGCCTGCGTTGAGGGTTTTGAGGGTGTTCCTGTCAATTTTTCAGTTTTATTCATGACAGGCGTTGTTTGCGAACTTCTCAATCCAAACCTCGTCGTTTGACCACCCCTGATGGGAGCGCTTACAGCTGTCACCTTTGTATTCGTTTTTGATCAATAATTGGTATAATTGGGCGTCTTTGCAATTTGCTTTTCTTTTCTTTGCTTTGCAATCCCCGCCGATGGCTAGCCTCGGGGTCAACTGCAGTTGCACAGATTTCATTCAATGACGTACGCCCGTCGTTTTTTGTATTAAATCTGGGGCAAGTTTTGTTGCCTTACCTGTTTGGCCCGGTGAATCGCAATTTCCCCAGTCCTCCATCTTTATGGCTGTTCTCGGCCGTAATACATATCGAACGAACGCATGACTATAACTTACCTGACTTACCTGTGCGTAGGTTGCGCGAGCGAGTTTTTTTAGTTGGGGGTATTACCTGCAGCCCAGCCCGTATTGCTGCAATCTCGCCTCCCAATCGTTGTCCCCCCCCCCCGCCTCCGTTTGCATTGGTCAACGCGCCGTAATGCGTATCAGATGCGTTCGAGTATTTATCTAAATAGTTTTTTTGCGTTTTTGCAAATGGTTTTGACTTTTTGTTCAAAGCCTCTGCCGCGAGCAGTGCGCGCATTGATCGAAAAGTTAGCTGCTTCAAGGTCCCCTGATTTATGTGCTTATTGCGAAAAAGAGCCTTTCTCCCAGCTGTGTTCGCGGTTTATTGCGCTGGCCTGGGCCACTTCGACGATGACGACCGACACAACCGACGTGGCCTGAGTCATAAAATCTCGGGATGCAGCGTGGACCCCTTTGCGGCTATCTGGTCATCGTCATCGCCTTCTACGGCCGTCGAAAAAGTGAATGCTTCCGTTTTCCTTGTATTTTTTGTCCTCGGCGCCCCTTGACACACCGCATCGCGCTCAGCCGTTCGTTTTTTTCGTATTATAGTTTTCATTACTTCCGCAGCCTGCATTTATTTATTGTCGTCTGGTGATTGAATTCAATTTGTTTGGAGGGATATAGATTTTTTTTGCCTTCTACCAGCCGGCCGGCACCTGTCAGAATAGGGCGGCAATCGTTTTTCGTTCTTCCCAAAAAAAAAAAAATTTTTTTTTTTGGTTTGGCGGTGTCGCGTAGGAAGAGAGGGGGAATTGGTAATCTCTCCCTCCTCTCGTCGCAGCTAGTCATCCCCCGAGTCACCCACACCGCGTTTTGTTTGCCACTGCTCGCTGGGTTTGTTTCTTGGTCATCCATCGTTGGCGCGTTTACAGAATTTCGAAAAGCGGGTGCATGCGCGTCTTTCGTTTCGTTTCGCGCTAGCTGGGCTGGGATGGATGCCGAGGGAGGGAGGGATTCGCCCTTTGCATACCTTTGCGTGGTGTCGTCTTGTTTGCCTTTGGTGACCGCGTTTGTGCTTGCTTGTTTTTCGATTTTTCTTGTTTTCTTGTGCAAAGGAGCCTCAAATTTTTGTTGCATGCGACTTGGTTTCCATTTTTGGAGTGTTGCGCGTAAATCCATCAGTTTTGACTTTCTGACACCCGTCTACGCAAGTTTTCTGACCCACAGAGATGACACGCGATCAATTGCATATTATTATCCCATCATCCTGCCAGGTCCGGTGCGCGGAATCAATCTATAATAATCGCTTGCTTCCGTGGTCTTAATTACTTGCGTGTTGGTCATCGTCTTATGCCTGGAATTTCTTCCGTGTAGGTAAATGCCGTCGCCATTATGTCTGCATATCACTACTCCCCGTCAATAGTCAGCAATGGCAACGGCGTACCGCTGTACAGTCCACAGGAGCAGTCGTCGTCGGAGTATTACTCGATGGATCCCGAGACCGAATGCCTCGAGCAATACGAAAACAGCTTGGCGCATTACAAGGGTAAGAATTGGAGATTTTTTTTGCCGGGGAAGTGTGCCTGCCCTTTTTTTCTGCCGATGGATTGATCCTGATCCATCATCGATTTGTCTCCCTGCTTTGCTCGATCAAAAAAAAAGGCGTTTGGCCGCATTTTGTTTGCATTGATGACCACCGTTTGTTTTGTTTTATTGGTCTAACGAGCCGATAATCGACTGCACTTCGTCTCTGGGCTAACAAATGCTCGCTCTTGAAACGGGTCAATTAGTCATTGCAAAGGCTCACTTTTGCAAAGCGACATTCCTGGGATCGTGCGTTGGTCAGCGGGGCGTCATGCTTCGTTTGCAGAGGGTTGATAAGCATAGAATCAAACTGCCATAGAAATCAGGCCGCCTACTTTTAATAAAAAAAAAATTTTTATCATTTTAAAAATATTTTTAAAAATTTTTTTGTTCATGCTATGAAAAAAAATGCAAAATAATTATTTAAAAAAAATTGATAAATGATACACAAAAATGTCTGAAAAACATACTTTTATTCCAAAAATCGAAAAATTGACCTTTCTATTTTTTTTACAACCGGATTAAATGCCTTGGTGATAAGACCCGAAAAATTCTTCGACCCGAATCAATGTTATTCTACCGGTCGGTGGGGCACGGGTCGTCTCACTCAAAAAGTATCCTAATCACCAAAATCACGACGTTCGGCGTGTAGCGGTGATGATGATGCATGCTGCAGGCTATTCCCAGTCAGTACTGATAAGCAGACAGTCGTTTGCAGTGCGCACAGGGTCGTTTCTCGCGTGAGGGACAAATTTGTTCTCATATTCGGCTTTTGTGTGAGCGAGCTGCCTTTTTTTGCTTGCTTGCTTGCTCGACGACACCGATTTCTTTTTCTACACCTTTTGAATACTTGGATATTTTGTGGTACTAAATATTATTTTCTGGATCGGGAAAGAAGGAGGCTGTCTGTTGTAATGGATCTGGGTACCACGGAGGACACTGATGACTCATACCTGCAGGTCTTCGACAGACTGGGTACACATCGAAAGTCATCTCTCCAGTTGTTTGAAGATGCCCGGAGTCGATTTAAGGGTAACAGTTAAAAAAAGAGGGCTAGGGACATTCACGGAATCAAAAAAAAAATATTTAAATTTATTTAAAATGCCCGTTCCAGAATAATTGACTATTTTTTTCTTTCAGACGAACGGGACGCAGTTCAGAAAAAGACGTTTACCAAATGGGTCAACAAACATCTGAGCAAGGTGAGTGCCACACGTTGTAAATGCATATTTACGGTAGTACAGGTAGCAACGTGCGACAAAAAGCCAAAGTTTAGTAAATGACCTTGCCCGCTAAAAAAGTATCAAAATCACGATTTTTGCGTGCGCTGTACCGTTTTTTCCAAGATTTGTGTCCCGCGATAACAAATTGCAACGTTTGGTTTAACTGACGCGTAGAATGCCTGTTTTTTTTTGTATACAGAAACAAACACGCAGCGATCCACTCAATCACCTGCTACCTGTATGATTTGAATTATTTTCTGATGCAAACTATTTAGCGACTTTTTTTGCTTTTTTATGCATTGATCGATCCACAAAAGTAAACTTTGAAGCATCTATCAGTGATCGCCAGCAGCCCAGCAGCAGCGTTAGCATGTCGCTGGCCGGGGCGATGACGTGCAACTGTTTTTTTATTTTTTCTTATCAGTTATCACAGTTTTTTGACTCCTGATAACATTTGACGCGCAAATAACAACTTTTAAGACGAAGCAGCCCCCTAAAAGGTGCCGATCGCCCGCGCTTGCGCTTGAGCACGCGGGTCGATTCGATGATGTTCGTTTTTCTTTCGGGGTTGTAAAAATCACAACTCTGCGTGGGGAGAGGAGATAGTGCATTCCTGTGAATCACAGAGCCATACAAAAAGTGCAGTAAAAATTAAAAAAAAAGATATTTTAATCAGCCGTGAAGAAAAAAATGGCATCTGATGGCAAATTGTTTTTTTTTCAGTCAAAAGTCGAAGTCACCGACCTCTTTGTCGACCTCCAGGACGGCTTCAACCTCATCGCATTGCTCGAGGCTCTGACGGGTGAAAGTTTGGTAAGTGGCCATGTTGTTTATTTTTTTTGTTTAATTTTGGTGGGTCCCTTCCTAAATGAATTGGGGTGTTTCTGTTTTTATCGTTAGTAGGTAGTCAAGTTACTTTTGCAAATCAGTTAGAAAACAAAAGATGCGCCCAGCGCATGCCATCAGTCAGCAAGGTGAAGTTTTTGGGGCTCATTTAAAAAATTATATTCGTTCATTTCATTTCAACAGAAATGAAATTGAACCGGTTTGTTTGTGGTTGGTTGGTGGTGGTGATGTACGTACAGCAGCAGCGAAGACGTGAACATACATATTTATTTATTTCGTTTGCGGGAAGGGTAATGACAAAAATGAGAAGCACGATTGCATGCATCCGTGCTTCTGGGATGGGTACCCGGGAAGACGTAGTCTTGTCATCGGCGGCACCTCAGAGCCGGTTTGACCCTGGGAACGGGATTTGAATTGACTTGGGGATTATGAAGACAAAACATCGCTGATATCCGTCAAAATGTTGTTTTTTCTTTGCAAACGATGTTTTATCAATCAATTGGATTAAAAATGCACAAAACATGATGGGAAGAAAGAAAGGTGATTCGCAAAAAAAGGCAACAAAGTCTGATTGCTTTCAGGCTCGTGAGAATGGCTACACTCGCTTTCACCGAATTCAGAATGTGCAATACGTGCTGGAATTTCTCAAACGAAAAAATGTAAGACGATTTGATTTGGACGCAGCGGGAAAGTGCAAATTGCGCATACAACAACTCTCCTTTTTTTCTTGCAGATTAAACTGGTCAACATCAGAGCGGAGGACATCGTCGAGGGAAACGGCAAACTGACACTCGGCCTCATCTGGACCATCATCCTCAACTTCCAGGTTTCTGAAATTAAAAGACGACAGCAACAGAGTGTTGTGCGGGCTTCTTCTACCACTGCTACCACTTCGGCCTCGTACCGTCACTCACTCGCCGTCAACGGCGCTTCTTCCGTTGCTGTGCACGAATCTCACCGCGAGGTTGCTTTATACTTCTTTTTCTATGATTTTCACTTTTTTGATGGCACCAGAGGCATCAGACCGGGTATTTGGGGTATTTTTTGCACAGATGAGGAAGGAAGAAACGCTGCAGAGTTTGTTTTATTGTTTTCGCAGAGCTAGCGGATGTTAGAGCGATGCGGAGGGTGAAAACATCTGCTTTGTGCCGGCTGGCGACCCCCGATGAGTCGGTGGTTCATATGATAGCTGCTCACTCATTTTTCTGAGCCGGCAGGGATGTTGGTTGTTAGTTGTTGTTTGGCGCGCTGCTTTGCACCTGCGTGGTTGGTTGGTCACTGACTGACTGACTGGCAATCACAATCAGTCCGCATCTGACCTCCTCCCCTGCTTAATCACACTCCGCCACGGCCGAGGCCGCTGTTCGTCGGCGTGTATGCATCATCGCAAAAGGCAAAGGCGATATCTGCGTGTTCCCCGACCTTGCACAATAGCAGCGCTCCCCTCTCTCGCACTGTGATTAGGCGTCTAGCTCGTCCTATCGAGGCAAATATAATAGCAATCCATTCGCGCTTTACGTCCTCTTTGGATTGCTCCTTGCCTTGTATTTCTATTTCTTTCTTTCTTTTGAATTCGTGCTTTCACAACAATTGTCCCTTTTTTGTTGTCCCCACGCTCTCGACCGACTTTGAATGCCCTGAGATTCTGTATCCCTCTGAAAAACGATCGAAAAACCCAATATGAGTCATGGTTTGGTCCGTGTTTACGAGTTTTCCAGCGCCTCCCTAACCTAACCCCTGTTGCGCGGTGCGGCGGTGCAGGTGGCATTCCATTAACGGGCGCGGACCGATCAAAACACTTGCGAAGTAAACAATTAGAGGGCGTGGCACGTGTACTGCTTTGACATCAGCCCCCAGAATGCAGTATGGCCGCGTGGACGGCGACTCTCACTCAGAAGAAGAACCAGGATCATCGCTGATACCGGTTGCCGGGGGCCAAGAAGAAGGGTGTGGTGCCAGCAGCGGGACGACGGAAGAGGGTTGTCACAGTCACTGTTACCGTTACCGTTATCGGTGGCAGGTGTCAAGGCCGTCGTTGCCTACGGACGAACGGGCCATCAACGGGCTATCAGCCCGACGCCATCGAAAAACAAAAAAAGACGACCGCAATTATCACGATTACGCTGTAAGGAAAGCGGCGAGCAAAACCACCGACAACGACGACGACGACAACGATGCGCACTCGTTGTCAGAGCCGGGTTACGCGCAGCAGCTCCGCCTCCCCCAAAGGAGACTGCTGCGGCTGCTGGCGGTGCTGCTGCAACGACAGCGACAACCCGTGAGCAACCACCGTCACCGTCACCGCCCGTTCGTCGTCTCCTACTGCCTTCAGACTTTACTTCTTTTCTCACTTTGCATCCCGTCGTCAGCAGTCGTCTCTGCATCACCCAGTGATCATCCAGCTCATCATCATCACCCACAACAACAACAATCAAGAAGGGATTGTCCGTGGTCACCCGTCTCCTCCACGCTCCTTCTCTACCTGCTGCTCTTCATCCTCGCAGTCATGTTCAAAGTATCCAAATCATACTCGCGCAAGGCGAATCACAAGCGTGAGGCAACGTCAAACGCCGCTTCACAGTCCGCAGCCGAATACTACCAACAACAGAAAATCAATGGCGCGGCAACAGCCAATGGCGGTAGCCACCACGACGCAGCCTACGTGACGTCACCCCCACCCAGTGTTCGGAACGGCGGCGGCGGCGGCAGCAGCGTTCATCGCGAACGCAGCAGCAGCAACTACAACGAGAGCCACTACGTCCGCAACGCCAACGGCCAGCTCGTCCCCGTCGCTGGACCCCCTCCTGGCACCGGTGCCGGAGGCGGATTGTCCTCCAATGTACACTACGACGCGGCCTACGGCACCGCCGGGGCCCAGGGCTACTCTGAGTCTTCTACGTACGAAACACGCGAGCACTACGAACGCAAGATCCGCAAGAAGACCCGCGGCGAGCGTGAACGCTCTCGTTCCAAGACCAACGGCCTTTCGGGCTCTCAGGTGAGTTGTCAATCAGTCCCTTTTCTTCTACGGAGGAGACGACTTGGACTCGTACTACGACCGCTTGGATCTGATCTGTTCGTCGTATCCCACCCACCCCCAATTTTCTGTCTTTTAACTACGACGATGTCGGATTCTGTTGTTGTCTACATACAAAATGATCCGTAGGCAGGCGTCTGTCTTGCACCGAGTTGGTTGTCTTTCTTCGCGCGGGCGTCCAGGGCCCTCTTGTCGCTCTTCTTGCGTGAGGATAATCCCATGTTCAAACAGGCTGATGCGGGAAGGGGGGTTCTGCAGGGTTGCCTCAAGTGAGGATCGTAGCCAGCCCATCAATTCTAGAAGCAAGTCCCATTATTTATTCGACTCTTTCGACGATCTTTTTTTTGTTTTGTTTTGTTTTCTGACTTCAGCAGCAGCAGCAATAGCAACAGCCTTCCCGTAAGCATTCCTCTCTCACGCCCAGACGCATGTATGTATGCAGGGACGGTTTCGCCGCGCGATGGCCCCGCAGGCTTGTCTCCCACCCCATCCAAGGGAAAAAGAAGGAAAATTGGTGGCGTTTGCTTCTTTCGGGCAACGTATGCTGCTGGGAAGCAGCCAGCCAGCCAGCATGCGTGATCGATCGCCATTGCTGCCTCTTTTCCTTGTTTGCCTTGCGGTGGTTGTGGTAGTAGTGGTTCCTGTTCCGCGCCCCCACCCCCATAAGGTGATTTTTATGCAGCGCAATTTGGAGTCAGCAGGAGGGATGATTTATATTATACATATATGCAGATGAGGCTACGCAACAAGACCGGAGGCAACCGTCTCCGACCATTACGAAACAACGACGGAGGCGATCTTTTTTTTTCCTTCTTTCCTTTCCTGTTCGCTGATACTGAGTTGCGCAGAGCCAGGAGCCAGGGGGACTGGCAAACTAAACTAAACGAAACGAAATGACTTGCGGGAAAGGAAAGGAAAGGAATTGAAGGGAAAATGATTACTTTCTGCTGACATGAGTGCAATGCGCGAGCGCAGCATGTATGCACAAATACAATCCTTCGCGCATGCCGATCGACCGGACCCCAATGGCCTTCACGCCAGCCCCACGCGGTCAGGAGATTTTAGCCCCCTGCATTTGTATTTAGTTTTCAAATAGTTTTAGTCGCTACCGTGCGTGCGCCAGGGTAATTTGGTTGTCGGAAAAGAGAGCACCGCGTTCGACGACAAAAAACGACTGGTGAAGAAGGATCGCTGCGGGTCAGTCACAAACCGGCCTCTCTTGAAGTCTCCGTATGATGACCCAGGCGATCGATGACACAGCAGAGAGACAGACACTTTTGCGAGGGGATGTATAATAGATTCGAGGGGCATCGCACCGCAGCGCAGAGGCAGAGGGGGACAGGACAACATGACATTATTCCGTCCGGTAGAGTCGATGATTTTTGATTTTTATGGGGCAAATGAACGGGAGGATGAAATGAACGAACGCAAACCGCAGCACGCAATTCAATTTCCTGGGGAGGGGGCAATGATGACGAAAAATGAGGGGCACTAAAACACAAAACACCGGTCTGATTGCCTCTGATGTCCCAGCTGATCTCAGCACACTTGACTCACTCAAACAACAAAACTGATCACTTTTCAAATGTTTTTAATGACCACACGTTTGTACGTACACCAACCAAACTTGAGTGATTTTTTTTCCACATAACTTTTTTTTTATTATTACGCTTTCAAGTTTGATTCTGACTTTCTTTGTTTGTGAAGTGTGCTGCGTTCTTAACAACTTGCAATTGAACCAGCCTGGACCCAATTGCGGCTGGCTGCCACCACTGCTTCAGATGGACGGTCCTTTTCTTGCAGGTGTCAGAAGGACTCGCCGTCAACGATGGCATGTCTGCGAAGGCCGCGCTCCTGCAATGGGCGAAGCGCGTCACCCAGGGCTATCCCGGGGTGAATGTGACCAACTTCACCAACTCCTGGAGAGATGGTCTCGCCTTCAACGCCATCCTGCATCGCTACCGACCGAATGTTGTCAACTGGAAGAAGGTCCGCACTTGCTTTCCTCCTTTCACGGCGCCCACGTGCATTTGCTTGATTTTCAGGTCAGCGATAGGGGTGTGCATCCACGCGATCGCCTCCGACATGCCTTCGACGTTGCGGACAACGAATTCGGCGTGTCCAAGCTCCTGGACCCCGAAGACGTCGACGTAGACAAGCCAGACGAGAAATCCATCATCACGTACGTCTCGTCGCTGTACAACGCTCTGCCCAACATTGACGAGGTCTCCAAGGTCAGTTTGCCGGCTTTTTACTGTTTTTTTTTTCGTAGTTTCGAATTTACCGTGTGCGATGTTGTGTGTGACCTTACCCTTACGATGACCCCTTTATGTTGCTCTAATCCTCAACGCGAGCTGCTAACACGTTTGTTTGTGTGTGGGTGATTGGTTTTGGTGGATTGTGTGCATGTTTAACCCTGGCTAACCTGCTTTCAAAGACTCACACGTGCTAAATAACTTTCTTTTTTTTTCTTTTCCAAACAAAAACAGAGATGCAAACGCCGAGCCAAGCTGCGCGCGATTCTTTCGCGTGTGGGCCAATAAAACTCTTTTATATCTTTCTATCTTCTTCCGACGAAGAATGAAATCAGTCTTCGTCGACTGAAAGAGCCATTCTTCTTCTCTCTTGCACTCTCGAGTCTTGATCGTTCTAAAAATCGTTTGTTTGTTTGCACGCTGCTGTCTACCACCTTACATGACTGGTCAATTAGGGCAATGATTGACCTTGCTTCTGTACACCCGCCCTAAGCCTATCCGTTCACGCAGATTACATACATACTATTTCCGATTGTTTCGCTCTCCTTCTCCCTCCAGCCGCCTCTCTCGTACCCAGTGGGTATTGACGCAAAAAAACAAACAAACAAAAAACGCTTATCCATGTGCATCGAGTGTTCGTGCCCTAAAAAAACAGCTTTTTGGTCTGCTGTTCTTTGCTTTTTTTTTCCACGGTTTATTGGCATGAAAAGAGAAGAAGCGCACACCAACGATTTATTTAGTACATCGACGCGGCCCAGGCTTACATCCGAGACGCCCTGGAATGGCTGACGTGTGTGACGAGTGTCGTCAACTCGGTCAACGAGCGGGACTTCCCGCCATCCTTCGCCGCGGCCCAGAAACTGCTCTCCGACCTCGCAAAATTCAGGAGCGAAGACCTCCCGGCCATCGAGGCCGAAAAACACCGGCTGAAGGACATTTTTGCCGAAATCGACCCTGTTCTCGCGGGAACGAGTTTTGTCACGATCCCGGAAGACGTGAAGCCACCGGCACTCGACGCCGCCTGGGCTGCACTGCTCGACGCCGTCTGTCAACGCTTTGATGCACTCGAAACACACACAAGCTTACAAGTAATAATTTTTTTTTCTGTTTTTGTACCGTCCGTTTATTTCGCTTTACCGCTTGGGGGAGAGAGGGCTGCCTGATCCCTGATCATCGTCCGTTGACCCATCCCTGGTTCCCGGTTTCCTCCATCCTGCCCCCCGTACCACAGAACAGGTCCAGGTCGAAACACGAGTCTGAGTAATATATTTAGTCTCAGTAGATCCCGATACCCCCTCTAGGAGCCCCCAGACCACACAGGAGACTTTCAGGCCGATGGCTTACAGGGTGACCTTGACGACGTTATCAGTCGCCTCACCCGAGGCATTGGCATCGTCAACGAGAAACTCGACCTCATCCTTACCCGCATCGAAGACGTCGAAGCTCGCGCAGACACGCTTGAGCCTGCTGAGTTGACGCGGACGGTTCAGGGCATCGTCGACGACCTCGTCGTCCTCGAGGCTCCCATCAACGACCTCTTCGACGATGTGGATATTCTCAAGGCTAACAACCATCCAAGGACCAACGAATTTTACAGACAGTGGGTTTTGAGACGATTGGGACGTGTTGATGACCAGATGGGTGTTTTTGCAGGGTATTCGGGCTCCACCAACGGCGCACGGCTTACTTGGATCGGTTGAACCAACAGCTCATTCGGGTCGATCGCCGCTTCGATCTCCAGAGCCAGCGAAATGCCGAGCGTACAAAGAGCGTCTTTATCTCGCTCGAAGAAGCCATCAAGTGGGTGCGTGAGCGACTCGACAAGCTCAACAGCATGGTCTTCCACGAAGACCTCGAAGCGCTCGAAGAACTCTTTGAACAACACAAAATTGACAACCGTGACATCCAGGACTTTAACCAGACCGTCAAGGAATGCATCGCGCGACAGGTTGGATTTTCCGGTGCCTTTGAGGTCCTTAAACACGGGTTTTTAGGCCGAAGTGAGCGCAGAAGATTCTTATGAATACTGCAACCTCCTCCACGTCCTCGAATCGGAATACCAGCAGCTTCGCGACCTCTCTGCCGGTCGAATGCTGGATCTCGACTCGCTGATCGCCTTCATCCGCGCTGCCCAGCTCGAACTCATCTGGATCCACGAGCGCGAAGACCTCGAAGTCACCCGTAATTGGTCAGACATCAACCAGCTCGATCTTCCCATGCTTCAGAACTACTACAAACAGGTTTGTGCAAAAAATACACGTAAAAATAGAAATTAAATAGAAAAATTCCTTTTTTTTTCTTTTTCTTGTTTATGTCAATTTGATTGGTGCGCTCGCTCGCTTTTCTAAGGTGTTGTTACCGGCGCTCTTTTTTTTCTGGTCACCAAGTTTTGTTCAATGTGTTACGATTAATTACGGCCTCTGCGGTAGCGGCAACGCCCGGAAGCAGCAGCGCCTGGCCTTGGGGAGATGTTGTCGAGCAAAACTCGTTATTTACCGTTGCTTTTGCACCTTTTGCATGCATTTGATGTTCTTTTTGGACGCCCAGGCAAATTAGACCCAAAAGTGATAGAAGGAAGGCTTGCTTCGTTGGTTTGATTTGTTTACTCTTTTTGTCGTCGTCCTGTTTGCGCCACCGCGCGCCGACACTGCAGATTTTTTCCCGCAGGCGGTGGCTGTGGCTGACGCGCTGCGCAGCCCTGCGGGAGTTTGTTTTCCTACCAAACCCAACCCGGCCATGGAAGGAATGCGCAGAAGAATTGCTCACTTAATCAAGCATCTTTCTGATTCGGGGACGGAAGGAATTCGGGACAAATAACGCATTGACGAGAAAATAAGTTGTCAACAGTCAATAAAATACCTGAAATAACGAAAAGTACACACACACCGCTGTTTTTTCAGCTTCTGCACGAAATCGAGCTCCGCGAAAAGCAATTCAACGATGTTCACAACCAGGGCGCGGCCCTCATCAACCAACGGCACCCGGCTGTCGAGGTCATTGAAATCTACCTCCGCTCGCTGCAGAACCAGTGGGACTGGCTGCTGGGGCTTACCAAGTGCCTCGAGGGTCATCTCCGCGATGCACTCAACCTCAAATCCTTCCAGGAAGAGGTCGCCGTCGTCGAGGAATGGATCAAGGCTCAGACTGATTTTCTGGAAAACAACTACAATCGCAGCGAATTCACGGTCGACGAGGGCGAACGCTGGCTGCGTGAACTCAAGGAAATCCGCGATGAAATCCAGGCACGGCACAACCTACTCATGAACCTCGCCGAACGCTCAGCGCAGATCTCGCCTCTCTGGCAGCGCGGCGAACGCATCCGCCAGCCCATCCCTGTGACAGCCTGGTGCGACTATCGCTCCAAGGATATCGAAATCCACACCGGCGACGAAGTCACGCTCCTCGACAATTCAGACCTCATCCAATGGGTCGTGCGTGGCGTCGATGGCGTACAGGCCACCGTGCCCTCCGTCGTCTTCCGCATCCCGCCGCCCGACCCCCAGCTCACGAACCACCTCGCCCGACTCGCTGCGCAACTCGACAAGATGCGCAAGCTCTGGGACCGAAAGCATCGCCAGATCCGGTACAACATGATGATGTCGACGATGAAATCCATCCAGGGCTGGGACCTCGATACTTTCCTCTCGTACCCGCCTGAGCAGCGCGATGAGATCATCAAGGCCCTCAACGACGACGTCAACAAGCTGTTGTCTGAAATGGACCCCAATGACCCTCTGGCACTCCGCCTGAAGGAAGAACTCCGCCGGACAAACGACCACTTCCTCGACCTGCTCAACCAGTCCCTCCGTGGCCCAGAGCCCGATATTTCCAACCAGTTCGATGAGAAGATCGCAGAACTGCTCAAAAAGCTCGAAGAAGCCTGGAAGAAGCTCAACTCACGCACGGGCGACCCCATCCCGCGGACTGTCGAAGACCTTGAGCGCCTCGTCAATGACCATCGCGCCTTCGAAGACGCCCTCCAGGGCCTTGACGTCGACGTGTCCAACGTGAAAGAACTTTTCCGCCAGCTGACGAACCCGACGCCCAACCAGCGCGCGAACCACGACTACCTCAACTCGCGGTGGGAGGACCTCTGGGACCTTTCCCGGATGTACGTCGAGCGACTCAAGATCCTCCAGCAGGTGCTCCAGGGCATCACTGAGGTCGACGATATCGTTCGTCGGCACGAAGTCACGCTCTCGTCGTTCGACGACATGCCAGCTGCCCTCGACAAGCTCCGTGGCATCCATTCGCAGTTACTCGAGCTCAACATGGTCCTCCAGCAGCAGGAGTCCATCATCACTGCGCTCAACCACAATGTTGCTCAGCTCCGACAGCACGTCGCCCGGACACGATTCAACGTTCCTAGGTGAGTCGAAACCAGGATTTTTGAGTTTTTATCAGTCAGATTTTGTTTTTAGCCATCCTGACGTCGATCGCCTCGAAGACCAGGTTCAGCAGCTGACAGTCCGCTGGGACAACGTCTGCTCGCAGGTCACGGAGCGTCTCCGAGTCGCCGAAGAAGCGCAGCAGACTCAGATGGTCTACCGCTCGCAGTACGACGAGGAAATCCAGTGGCTGGACCGCGTCGAAGCCACGATCAACAATGTGCGTCGTCCCGAACAACTTCGACCCGAAGAGCTCCAGCAACAGCTCGACCAGCTGTCCACCGACTACGCTCAGCTCCAGGAGCACACGGCCACCATCGAAAACATCAACAAGGAGGGCGGAAAGTTTATCCGCGACGCCAAGAATTACGATAATCGCCTGGATTCATTCCGCGAAAATGTTGTCACCCTCCACGGTCCTGGATTTCGCAACGAAATTCGTCGCACCCAGCCTCAGCCCAAAAATGGAGCCCAAATTGTCACCGAAGAACTCGAAGCCCTGAACCGTCGATTTGCGCAACTCAGCAGCGTCATTTTGGAACGCCGCAACCAACTCAACGTGCTTTTGCAAAACTGGAAACGCAAACAACAGGTCAGTTGTCGAGCTTTTTTTTGTGAGACGCTTTTTCCACGCCTGCAGGCACTCTCGGTTTTTTGACCGAAGAGTGAATTCTTCTGTTATCTCTTTCGGGCTTTATCCTTTGTTTTTTCCTCATTTCAAACGCACAGTGCCGTTATTGGATTGCGGTTTTCGCTCTGAACACTTGGTTTTTTGGTTTTTGCCAAAGCCAGCCCGCTTTTTTGGGCATCTCGCAACGGTTTCACGGGTACACTACAAAATGGATTTATTTTTTTCCTATTTTGCATTTTTCTGTCCATAATTTTTTGGCTTTCGGGTGGTGAGTCGGGATTTTTTTTCACGTTCTGAAGACTCGTAGCCCCAATCCAAATTGAATCCAAGCCGTCGGTGTATCAAAATTCCTGAATCCAAAAAAAATTTAAATTAAAATTAAAATTTTTTGGAAAGTCATTTATTGCACGAACAAATCACGAACAAGAACCGCTTTTAACGTTTATGACAGATTTCACAGGCTCTAGGCTTTTATTTTGTGCACCGTAATCGTAATTGTAATCGTAATCTTGTTTGACGATTCATTGTTCATTGTTCCGGTCCGTCCTTTCACCAGCATTTTGAAGTTTTTGACGTCGTCCGGTCCGGTGCCCGATATTTGTCCAGGTTGAAAAAGTTTGTTGTCCACGAGTCGAGTCTGTAGTGGTCAGTTACGTCCTGTGTCCCCCGTTTTTTTTGTTTGTAGACAAAATTCAATCCACTTTTATTCGTTTTGGATTTTTTTTTGAACAATTTCAACGCCAGACAGCCTTTTGGCCGCCTACGACATTCCATTTACTTTATTTATTTTCACCACTGTCCTGTGCTTTTCTGATGCAAACGACCGACTTGAGCTTCCTCTTTTTTAATGTGTGTGCTTTTTTTTGTTTTTGTTTTTTTTAATAACGTGTGCGGTTGAAAAATTACCTGGAGCCACAGTTCCAGGTAAAACACTAACTTTTTTTTTTAATTGGAGTGCTTTTCTTTTTTTTATTTCTTTCTTTAATGTTTTTTTCTACAAAAACGTATTATACTAACAGACCAAGTGCTGCACTACACGTTTTACACCGACGGCTGTGGATACCGATGAAGACATCGAAGAGAAGAGATCAGAGATCGCCCCGCCGAGTTCTTTCTTCCCTCTTTGAGTTGTCTTGGTTTTTTTTTCTTTCAAAAATAACTTTTTTGAGTTTTTTGATTTTGATTTGCTGCTTTTAATCGAATCTGACTCTCCTTGATCTTTTTTCCTTGGAGTGAGCGCTCGCTTGCCTCGCTGAATCTTCTGCGCCGCTTCTGAACTGCCTAACTGACTGGCGTTTGTTGATGATGCATCGGTCTTTCTTGTCTCTGAATCTCAAAATTTTATGACTGAATGGATGTCGCCAAAGGTGGTCGGGGGGACAGTGGGCGGGGCCTTGCAGCTCTGGACGTACAACCAACCTGGATGGACAACAATCGGTGCCTGGAATAAAAAAAAATTGAAAAAAAGGTGAAAGCGACTCAAGGAAGGACTCAATGAATCGTTCAAACAAGAATGACAAGTCAAAACTCAAAATCCAAGTGCGAAACCCGTAACCTGGTTGCCACATAATTCGGAACGATACCCGAGATTGCTGAGTTACAGGAGGAAGAAGAAAAGCGCCGTGCCGAGCACCGCGCCTTCGAGGCTGCCCGCAAGAAGGCCCTCGACGATGCCGATCGTCTCCGGCGTGAACGCGAGGCTGCTGAAGCCGCGCGCCGGGCTGCCGACGACGCCGATCGCCTCAGACGCGAGCGGGAGGCCGCCGAGGCTGCCCGCCGCGCCGCTGAAGAGGCTGAGCGTCGCAGGCGCGAGGACGAAGAACGACGCCGACGCGAAGACGAAGAACGTGAACGCGAACGTGAACGTCGTCGACGCGAAGAGGAAGAACGCCGGCGCCGCGAAGAAGAAGACCGTCGCCGACGCGAAGAAGAGGAACGCGAACGCAATCGACCAAAGGTTTGGCTTGCTTTTTTTCGGCTTTATCACCCCTTAGTTCCGTTTGACGGTGTGACTTTGAAGTGTGGGGGCGGGGAGCCTCGCCGGACGTCGTTGAAGCAGTGATAATCGCCTATTTTTAGGAACCCGTGCTGAACATTGCCACCGGGCTGACCGCTGTCTTCCCCGGCGACGATGCCGACGAGTTTGACGTTTTGGGAGAGTTGCCTGATCGCGCTCACATCGCTGAGCACGAAGACGAAATGCAGACCTACCAGGAAGAAACGGTCACGAAGACACAGTTTTACGAGATGGAAGGCAAGCTCCACAAGCAGACAGGCGAGATCCTGACTTTTGTCGAGGCCATTCGCCAGGGTCTGCTGGATCTTTCAAATGGCGGCGAGTTCTTTGATATCCTCTCTGGCTCCCGCATTTCGCTCGAAAAGGCCGCAGAACTGGGTTACATCAACGAGAATGTCAACGACATTTTGAACTCGCACCTCGGCATCCGACATCCCGAGACTGGCGATCAGCTAACGCTGCTCGAAGCCATCCAAATCGGTCTCTATGACCCGGATAACCGTCAGCTCCGTGATATCCATACCGGCGAGATCATCCCCCTCGAAGACAGCCGCAAGATCGTCGACATCCAGACCCAGCAGAAGCTCATCAAGCAGGGCATCCTCAAACTGCCACCCATCACCCTGGAAAGCGCGATCCAGCAAAACATTATCAACACCGAAACTGGCGAATTCACCGGCAAATACTCTGGCGTAATTCCCCTCCAAGATGCCCTGTACAACGGCTACATCCAGCTTGCCCCCAACCAGGTTCCCACGATCGCCATCACGCTTTCCGATGCCATTGCTGACAACTTCATCGATGCAAACTCTGGCGAATTCCACGATCGAAACTCGGATGACAAATTCACGCTCAGAGAAGCGTTTTCGTCGAATCTGAAGCTGCTGAACGAGGGCGTGCGCGAGATCATCAACACGTCGACGAACGAACGCATCACGCCCCACGCTGCCTACCTGAAGCACGCGCTCAACTCCCGGGAAGGCAACTTCCAGGATCTGCGCACGCGGCAGAAGCTGACTCTCCAGCAGGCGTACAGCAACGGCTACATCTCCAAGCCGCTCACCCTCACCGAAGCCAGCGAACGCGATCTTCTCGACACCGCTAACCGCTTCGTGGACAAGGGCACAAAGAACCGCTACACACTCCTCGAAGCCGTCGCCCACGGCATCATTGACTCCGAAGTGCGCCACATCGTTGATCCCGACGAAAAAGAGGTTATTTCGATCAGCGAAGCCCTCGAACGCGGTCTCCTGGATCCCCAGGGACGCATCCAGCTGCCAAGCCAGAAACAGGTGCTCAACCTGCGCGAAGCCGTCGCCGATGGTCTTCTGACCAAGCGAGCTCACCACTCCATCTTCGACGTCAAGGGCATCAAGAACACCAAGACTGGCCTCAACCTGAGCTTCAATGAAGCCGTCGAAATCGGTGCGCTCGTCGTGCCTGCAGAACGTGTAGTCGACCTCGCAACCGGCCAGGGCACCTTGCTTTCTCAGGCGACAGCCCGTATCGTCGACCCAACGCTCCGCGATCTTCTGACGGCCCCCATCGGCATCAAAGAAGCCGGCACCGAGCTCTCGCTCATCCGCGCCGTTTCCAAGGGCCTCGTCGATCCCACGAAGGGCGTCATTGTCAGTGCCGGTCGCGAACTGAGCCCCCGTGAGGCTTACGTCCAGGGACTCATCTCTCTGCGCGGCGCCATCCGTCTCACCGCCCTCTTCGACGTTCACCCGTCGCTCATGACTCCGATCAAGAAACGCGAGCAGCGTCGTCGTATCCGACGCCCCGGCCAACCGGAGCCTGTTGTCGGACAAGACCAAATCAAGATCACTCTTGCCGAAGCCATGCGACAGGGTCTCATTGACTCCCGCACCCAGCGCTTCCGTCAGGGCAACACGGACATCAGTCTGCACGAAGCTCTCGACCAGGGCCTGATTGACCCGGCTTCCGAATGGATCATCCCCAACCGCCACTCCCAGGCCGGTCCGACAATCGAAGAAAAGACACAGGAAACTGTCACGGAAACGAGCCAGCAGCTGGCGCCCAAGATTTACCCCGACAAGCAACTCGAAGAAAATGTCTCGACCGTGAAGCGTGTCCGCCGCACTGAAACCAGCGCCGTCGGTGGACCCGGTGGAGTTTCTGTCTACCGCGCCATTACCGGCGGAAAGGGAACAATTGAAGTGCCCGCCGAAGGCTACAACGTGCGCGAAGCCGAGCGCCGAGGCATCGTCGATCTTGCCACCGGCGTTGTTGCACCTCCGGGAACCAACAAACAGCTGACGCTCGAAGACGGCTTCACTCTGGGCATCCTGAACCCTGACTCTGTCAACGTGAAAGATCCCAAGTCTGGACGCACCGTCAACGCCAAGGAAGCTTTTGAATCAAAGGTCCTCGATCGAAATGGCTCTGTCGAAGTTCGCGGCCGCAAGCTGACTTTCCAGGAGGCTGTCGATGAACGCATTGTTCACCTGGTCGCCGAACCTCCCGCAACGCAGGGATCGGTTGGCAAGAAGGTCATTCAGTTCTCCTCCGGCACCGGCCCTGTCATGTCCTTCCGCCCGGTTGGACAAGCTCAGATCGAAGAATTCGAGTCTTCGTGGACTTTCGACTCGTCGCTCGGAATTCTGGTTGACGCGACCAACGGCGCTCGTCTTTCGATCGAAGCTGCCCTCCGATCTGGTCGACTCACACCCGACGACCTTCGTGTCCAAGACGCGCTCTCGGGCCGAGAAATGACCTTCGAAGAAGCCGAGAAGTGGGGCATCATCGACACACGCGGAAACTATTACCTCGACAAGTCCAACAACCAACGACTCTCCTTCACCGACGCCGCGAAGCAGCATCGCATCTATCCTACCGGTGGCGTGCCTGAAAATGCCAGCGACGCAGTGCATACGACCGTCAAAGTCCAAACTCGCTCACAAGTCGCCAAGAAGGAGGCCGTCAACGTTTCCGCCGGAGCTTTGGAACACTCAGTGACTTCGCTCATCCAAGGAAACCGATTCGACTCTGCCACCGGCAAGTTCAGCCATCCCGACGCTGAAGACGAGCTCACGTTGAAGCAACTCATCGTAAAGGGCTTCCTCAACCCCTACGCCATCACTGTCGTAGACAAACGAGGAAACCGTGAACTCAAGTTGCTCGACGCCATCGAAGAACGCATTGTCGATGACGTCGCGGGAACTGTCCTTGACACTGCCACCGGCCGAAATGTCGACTTCCGACTTGCTTTGGCTCAAGGACTCCTGCGAGAAGCGTTACCGGATACACTTGAATCTTCTCTCATCTCCGGCCGACTTGATTACACCACAGGCGAACACATCGGCAACGACGGCCGAATCCGTGCCCTGCACGATGCCATTTCGGAGAACGTCGTCGATGGCAACAGCATTCACGTCCGCGACCCGGCCACCGGTGAACAGATTTCCTACGGCGATGCCGTCCAGCGACGAGTGATTGACCCCGTTCGCGGCGTTGTCCACAACCAACGCACCCAGGAGAGCACTCCCTTTTCGCAGGCGCTGACTTCCGGAGTCATTACGGCTTCTGGAACCAATGGTCATGGTCCTGGTTCGCACAGAGTCGTCGAACAGACTCTCCAGCTGACCCCCTTTGCCAGTGAACCCCCGTCTCACCGACAATCTGGCAGCTCGTTTGTTCGAAGCCAGGTGAACCTCTTTGAACGCGCCCCGGATGCACCAGCTCCACCAGCACCATCCTATCCCCAGCCGAGCCAGGCCGTCGTTCCTGCCGCCGCCAGAGGTGGTAGCAACGTTGAAAGACTCGTCGATCTCGGTGCGGGAAACCCGGTGAAGGTGCGCGTGATCCGCGGAGACGATGGCGTTGAAAAGGGTGAATACGTCGATCCCAACACCGGCATGAAGTTCACCATCCAGCTGAATGGCGATCCATTTGTCACGCAGACCACGACAACGGTCAAGTCATCGTCCACCGTTGATTCTATCGATCACGAGCCCTACGTGCAGTTTGTCGGCATCGACAAGGTGAAGGACGCCCGCACGGGTCGCATCATGTCAGTCGCTGATGCCCAGCGCATGGGCCTCATCCGCGTCGACAAGAAAGGCAAAGAGACGACCAAGTGCTTCAGCGTGTTCCGCTCCAACATTCAACTCGCCGTCAACTCAGGTGTCATTGATGGAAACAATGAAAAGATCTCACTCCAAGAAGGCATTCGTCAAGGCATCATTGACATCCGAAACCTGAAATACATTCACCCGAAAACGCGAGAAGCCGTCGACCTCAGCCGCGCTGCCAACAACGGCGTCCTGGACGTTACACTTGCCGAAACGCTTCCCAAGGGAGTCATCCATCCGGTCAACAACGAAAAGATTTCCGTGCAGCGTGCCGTCGAGCTGGGCATCATCAACCCGAACACCGGAGAAGTTCGCAACCCATTCACCAATGAGAAACTATCCTGGATCGATCTGGTGAAGCCCGTCTACGCCAGTCTGGCGATGGAGGGCGTCTACGATCCGTCCAAGGGCTACGGTGTTCCGATCGCCCATGCGCTCAACGAGGGGCTGCTGGACATCAACACCAGCCAGTACCACAACACTCTCACCGGTGATCGGCTGAGCCTCAACGATGCCGGCGCAAAGGGCCTCATTGACAGCGGTACACTTCGTATCCTCTCCGAGCCCCTCCTCACTGACTACAGGACGAACCGCAAGATCAACCTCCTCGAAGCCGTCGCCAGTGGCATCATCGATCCTCGGGCTCAAACCGTGCAGGTGACCGACAGCAAGATCCTCTCGGTGAACAAGGCTATCGAAGAAGGCGTTATCCCCCGCGAAGTCGGTGACCGTCTGCGACGTGTCGAAAAGTTGACATTCGCCGAAGCGCTTGGAAAAGGCATCATCGACGTCGTACAGGACATTTTCATCGATCCTGACAGCGGAAAAACACTGAGCATCTCAGAAGCCGTCCGCCAAGGCCTCATCGACAGCGTAGAAGGCATCGAAAATGGCGATCACTCAAATCTCTCCAAGGTCATCCGAAATGACACTTTTGACGAACGCTCCGGACGTGTGCGCGACCCTAAAACCGGCATGTTCCTCACTTTCCGGGCTGCTGTCGATCAGGGAGTCATCGATCCCGATTCTTTGATTCACGACGTCGAATCAGGTCACACAATCACTATTCGTGAGGCTCTGACCAAACAAGTCGTCGATAACGATGGAAAATACACCGATCCTCGTTCAAAGTCGAAGATCACGCTCGCCGAAGCCGAACGCATTGGCCACATCGCCCTGATCGCCTCTCCGATGCAAGCTGCCCAGGCCGTGACCGAAGCAGTGAAACGGCGTGAAGCCGAAGGATTCAAGTTCCGTTTGGATTCAGTCGACGACGATCGACGGCAATCAAGACCCAAGTTCCGTGATGAAGCAACGGTTATCAGACTGACGCCCCAACGCGTCGAGCCCGGTCTGTCAGCGCGCTTCCGATCATCTGTCTCTGACGATCCGAAGAGATCGTTCGTCGACGATGCTCTCAAAGTCGCCGATCTGCAGCACGACTTCCTGGCGAAGGTTGAAGCGGCCGGCGTGAACGTCGATGACAAAATGCTGGAAAATCCCGCGACACTGACCAACGTCAGTCTGCGCGAAGCCATTGAGTCCGGTCTGCTGGACGTCACTACCAACGAAATCGTCCATCCCCAGTCAGGCCGGCACTACTCCATCCCCAAGGCTGCGCACATGCGTCTGCTCAACCCTGACACGGCTAGATCCGTCCTGGAAGCGCTCAACTTGCCTCTCGACGAGTTGAACCAGCTCATTCCTCCCGCAGGCAGCGCCAGCGGCTCTGCCCCTGTGGTGACGTCGTACCACTACTCCTCAACCACCGAAGAAGTGCCATCGTCGTCGTCCAGGCCCGTGAGTGGCATCATCGAAGAAGCACGCAAATCGTTCAACCGCGAAATCAACTGGAAGGGCGATGCTGCGGAGCTCCGAGCTCCCGGCGGTTCCACCCAGGTGCACACCTTTGTGTCACCCGATGGCACCACAACGTCGACCAAGACCACGTCGTACAATTACTCGTCGTCCAGCAACCAATAACCGCCCGCCCCGCCAAAGCGCCCACCTGCTTACCTCTACCACCCGAAGTTGACTGCCATTCAATCCCATTTCCCAATTGCTCAATTTTTTTGTCCGTTCAAAGTGCCTTACTCTTCTGCCATTTTTTTTGTGTTTCTCGTGTCTTTCTCGAGAAATTCATCTGTTCTCTGCCCAACTGGAGAATGCATCATTTGCCAACTATTTTTGCAGGCGTGCTCCGTGTTTTCGTAGCCGACGTGGAGCGCATCTTTGAACGGTGCTGCGGACCTGTCTGTCTGTACCATCTAAACGCAGTGTCGTTCGAAGTCGCTTTCACCGAAGCTCGAATCCGAGCGCCGCCTTTCTTTTCTTTTTCATAGTTTATTTTTTCACTAGCATTTTTGCCTCGGTCAAGCTTCCTCACTTTTCACACAAAATTCCGCGTGTTCTCTTTCTTCGTCGCTAAAATCTAAAATCACTTACTTATCTACTATAAACGTCTTTTTTTCTCCACAAAACACAGTCTATTTCTGCCGTTCACTTACATACTTATTTTCTTGGCATCAGAATACTATAGTCTATCTCAGACGATTGCAGAGTTTTTATTTTCATTCACTTTGTAAATAAAATTACGTTGAAAAAAAGTTTTGGCACTCACGGAAGCGTCAGTTCCGTGGGGTTTTCCACAGCTTGGCTGGCATTTATTTATTTATTTTCCTGCTTAACATTTGTTTTTGGGTCCGGTGTGGTTGGTGGTGATGTCGGGGGTTGGTGTTGTTGTTGTTGTGGAAGAGGAGGAGGGAATTACGGCAAACATAAATTCAAAAAATGAATAAACTTTAGGAATCGTACCAGAGCGAATGCTCGCAGCAAGCCGTGCAGATCGAGGCCGTCCTGGCGCAGCTCTCTTCGCTGCCCAGCGTTCGGGATCTCGATTTTGATTTTGGAGATTCGGCATCGGTTTCGGATGCTCGCGTTGAGTTGCTTAGAGTCCGTGAGAGACTCGCCGAACTGGGTCCACTTATTCACCGGCATGCCGAGGATGCAGCGAAGCTTTCCGAGTCTGGAGTCGAGACACTTTCTCCCGATCAGTATCACGCGCTCAAGGATGCGCGCCAACGGCTGTTGACGACGTACAAGTCGCTTGTCGATTCTACAGACGCTGTTTTGAGACGGTAAGGAACAGAAATAGATGCAGAATGATCAGAATTGTCAAACGAGCAAAAATTGTCCAGCCGAGCATTCGTGTGGCTTGGCTCGAAATTTCGAGTCGAATATTGCATATTTTTTACACCCAATTTTCGTAATGAAAAAAAAATTATGGCGTCAAAAAAAATTTCTAACATAAAACATTTTTGAAAATAGGGAATTTTTGATTAAAGAAACCGCAGTTTTGATTCAAAAACGTCAAAAAGTCAATTTTATCTATTTTTGGGTAATTTTTAGGCTCGGCTCGGTTTTTTTTATCCGAGCGACCGGCTTGGACAGTTTTGGTTGTATTCGGACATCAGACAAAAAAATGTGACATTGCTAAAGGCGTGATACATACGTGTTTTTTAGACTGGACATCGCGACAGATCTCCTGATTCAATTCGCAAACCTCTCAAGCGAGTTTCAATCGTGGATCTTCGCCAAATCGCGCGAACTCGAGTCTCTGCGCCGCCGCTCCGGCTATCCCGACCGCGTGGTCGAGTCGAGGCGCGAGCACAAAGTTGTCGTCGACAGCATCTACGCGCGCGAATCAGAGCTCCGCGACATCGGCCAACTTGCCGTTAAAATCGAATGCGAAATCCGAGCCTATCTGGATGAACTCAAGCGCAGCGATCCGAACGCAACGCATCCTCCGCTCCAGGCTGATCAGGTGCAGGACACGGTGCAGCGGCTGTACGACGACTACGAACGACTCAAGGGCGACACGCGGACGCTGGATCACTTTCTGGCCCGGCTGAAGTCTCTGTCCATCGACCACGATCACAACGTGAACGATGTCGCGCAGTGGCTCGGAAAACTCGAACGCGCTCTCCGCGACGCAGATATCCATGCCGCTGACCGACCCCCTCTCGACGAGCTCCTGCAGGTGTTCGGCGACCTCAACGAAGAGGCCATCGGCAACCAGGCCAAAGTTGACGCCATCGTTGCTTCCAGCAAAGAACTCGTTGAGGCCACGGCTGCGACAGACGCTCATGACGACCTGGCCAAGCAGCAGGACGCTCTGGTGTCGGACGTGAAGCGCAGATTCGACCTTCTGAACTCCAAGATCAACGACAACCTCGACGCGGTGCGTTCCGAACTCTCGCACAAAGAAGGCGTCAAGGCGGGTCTCAGCGGGCTCCGCGCCTGGCTCGACGATGTCGAACGCGACTACGCAAGGGCCCCCGATCTCCCGCTCGTCCTGGACAAGCTCAATGACCTCAAATACGAAGAACAGCTCATGCTCAGCGGCATCAACAGCCACGCCAAGGTTTTCGACGACCTGGAAGAACAGGTAGAGGACATGAAGGATTCAGCGCCCGGTGTGGTCGCAGCCGAAGGACTTGAAGCCGATTTGGCTGCCGTGAAGAACCGCCTTGTCCGACTGAAGAGCGGTCGAAACGGACTCCACGAGAATCTGCTCGACGTCATCAAACACCTTGGGGACTTCAACGCGCAGAACGATGCTGTTGGCAAACAACTCCTGGCCCTCTCGGACGAGATTGATCGCGCAACTGGCGCTGGCGAGACACTGGACGACGACGGGATGCAAAGAATGAGAAATGATCTCGCCCAGATCTCAGCGGAAGGCATTCCGCGACTCGAAGAGACCGTGAACACGCTCCTCGGCGTGCCGAATGTGACGGAGCAGCGCGGAGTGACAGACGCCCTCGCGGCCACGAAGAAGGCATTTGCGCGTGTACAACAGCACCTGGATGGAAAAGTCGCAGCCGCGAAGACTTTTGCCGACGAGAAAAGCAAGTTTGCCGCTCGTGTCGGCGAAGTCGAAGAGAAACTCACCGGCGTGGAAAAGAGCGTCGCGATTGAAGCAGAGCACGTCCCGGTCGACCTCGGCGCTCTCGCCGAACAGCGCGCGAGAACCGACGATCTTTCGACCAAACTCGACGACATATGCGTGCTCGTAGACGGCGTTGAAAGACTCGGAACGAGTCTCCTGCAGGCATCTGGTGCCAACAAACGCCGTTCAGTTGATCTCGAAGGCGAGGGCGCTGCCGTGACTCGACAGGTCTTCGGCCTTCGCCAGCGCCACGACGAAGCAGTACGCCAGCTGCGAGCTATCAACGACCGCGCTGATTCTACGGCAGATCATCATAGAAAGTGGCAGACGCGTCATGACGAACTCGCTCGCTGGCTGGCCCAGGAACAGGCGCAGCTGGCCAAGAGACGCGGCGTGAATCTTGACAAAGAATCGGTGAAGTCAATCGTCGCTGAAGGCAAGGCTGCAGACGCCCGCGTCACAGGCAAAGAACCCGAACTCGTTGCTCTGCGCTCTCTTTTTGCTACTCTTCTCGATGGAAAACAGCCCAGCGACCCTTCCATGACCGCGCAGCAGGAAGCTCTCGAAGCAGCCTTCCCGGCTCTGAAACAGGACAACGCCGCTCTGGAACAGCTAGGCCTCGACGCCAAAGCATTTCTCGATGATGGAGCCTCTTTGGGTCAGTGGATCGGCAAGAAAACACAGGTCCTGGACATCTGCCGAGTATCCGCTGAACCTGCCGTCGTCGCAGATCGATTGACGGTACTGAACCTGCTGAAAAACGAAATCGCGGATGAACAGCCCAAGTGGCAGGGATTCAACGACCGGTCCGATGGCCTGCTTCAGACAGCGCCCAACGAGCCATTCGGTCGCGCTGTGGCCGAGCACGTCGACTCAGTCAACAAGCAATGGACTGCTCTCGACGACGCCGTCTCTCAGCGAATCGACGCTCTAGAGAAGGCCAAACAACTCGGCCTGGCATTTGATGCTGCGCAGAAGGCTCTCAGGTTTGATTTCCTTGTTTTTGAAAATCTTTGAACCTGTTTTGTTTTAGAAACGACCTTGGCAGCGTGGAACGCGCTGTCATGGACGCCGCAAAGATTCCTCCAACCACGGATGCCGAAGTCGCAGCCCAGCTCGTGGCACTCGAACGCATCGCCGCCGACCTCGACGCAGTCAAGACAAATCGGGCTTCTGAACTCGAAAAAATCACCGCTGACCTCATGGAAGCGGTAGATCCCGATGGCGCCGCTCAATCGGATATTTCGTCCCGCCTCGAAGCTGCCAAGTCATCGATCGGCGACCTCGATCGCCGAATTGCCGGCGTGCTCGACGGAGCCCGTGAAGCCAAGGGCCACAAAAATGAGCTGCTTGTCGACGCCGCCAATGCCTTAGACTGGATCGAACAGACCCGCGAAGACGTCGACGCTCTGCCGTCCCTCTCGGCCGATCCCGCCAAGTTGAGCGAACAACTCGCAGATCTCGACCCCATCCACCAGGTCATTGGCAATCGCGAGGGTGCCATGCTTCTGATGCGCGCCAAACTCGCCGAAGCTGCGGCTGCGAACGCTCCTGGTGCACCCGCTGCTAAGGACACGCTGGTTCGACTGAACGACACCTGGGAACCTCTTCTGGCTGACGTCAAACGGCGCCACGGAGCTGCCAAGAAGGCCAAGAAGCTCGTGGACGAGGCGGACGCACTCGACAAGGAAATCAGGGCGGGCCTCGAAGCTGCTGCTCACGCACTGGAAGAAGCGAAGGCCTCCGGACAGCCGGGCGACACGAAACCCGTCGAAGAAGCGCTCGCTGTACTCCGGCCTAAACGGGAACTGCTGTCGACAACGCTGACCAAACTGGAAGCCCTTGCTCCCGGCGCGGACGCGAAAAAACTTCGTCGCGAGGCTGATAATCTCGAAACAGACATCAAGGACCTCGCTAAGGCCGCCGAGGCTCTCGAGAAATCCGCTGGACAGAAGAACGACCTTCTCAAGCAACTTGAAGGCAGTTTGGAGGGCGTACGGGGTCTTCTGGCCTCGACGCGTGCCAGCGCGGCTCTCGACGAAAGCGAAGGCGTGGGCAAGCAACCGGTACTCACCAAAGAGAGGCTGAGAGTCGTCATCGACGATCTACAGTCCAAGTACGGCCGGCAACTGGGTGCTCTTGAATCCGCCGTTGCTGCGCTCAAACCCTTCACCGACGACAAAGACAAGGAACAGATCGACGACGAAGTCGACGAGCTCAAACACGCTTTTAACGAACTCACGGAACAACTCGCTGTCCAGCACGATAAATTGCTTCACGCCGAGAACGCCGCTGACGAGAAAACCGCCCACAGCAACGCGCTTCGCTCTGAGATCGACGACCTGGCTGACCAGATCCGCGACCTTCGGCCCGTAGAATGCGACCTTGAAGCCCTCGAAAAGCAGAAAACCGAATGCCACGATCTCGCCGCGGCTCTGGCTGAGAAGGAAAACGCGCTGCAGACTTTGGCAATCGAATGGAAGGCGCTTGTCGAAAGCGGCAACGTCCCCGCTGGCGCTGGCTCTGTTTCTCGTGATCTTGATGCGCTCAAACAAAAACTCACCGCGCAGAAGAAGCGCCTGGCTGACAGGGAATGGGCCATTGACGAGACCGCCAAACAGCTCACCGGCCTTGAAAAAGACGTCGAAGCGAGACTCGCCGAACTTGACGCGATCGTTGCCTCAGAAGTGCTCTCCGAGCCTGTTGCATCTGAACCCGTCGATCTCCGCAGACAGCTGACAGCCCTCGGCCAGTTCAAGGCCAACGACGTCAAGCCTGTTGCCAAGGCTGTCGGTGACGTGATCGCGTCGTGCCAGCAGCTGTTGCGCAACGCCGGATCAGGTGTTCCGACGGATCTCGTGGAGCGTCAGATGGCTAACGTTACTGAACGTCTGGCTGATGTCAACGGGGTTGTTGATGGACGAGAACGACTTCTCGAACGCGCTCTGAATGATCTGGGATCCTTCAACGACGCCTACAGAGCGCTTCTCAACTGGATCGAAGAAATCGAGGAGCTGGTTGCTAATCAGAAGCCTCCGTCAGCTGATTTCAAAGTGGCTAAAGCGCAGTTGCAGAGTCATGATTTCCAGCTGAAGTCCATCGACGAAAAACAATCCAGGTAAGTACATATTTTTTTGCTGGAAAAAATATTTTTTTTATGGTTCAAATTTCAGCGTTGAAAATCTCGTGAAGCGGGCGCAAACTTTGAGCGCGGACGAACAATTGAAGGCAACTTACCAGAAACAGGCAGAAAACATTGCTTCGAGGTTGGTTGTTTTTTTTTAAATTTTTTTTCGAACATCAATTTAATCATCTACGGAGTTTTCAGGTACAAGGCGCTCGTCGACGATACCAACAGCCGTCGCATGCAGCTTCTGAACGCGTCCATGCTCGGCGAAGTCTTTGCCGGTCACTTTGCGGAACTCTCGCAGTGGCTCGATGCCACCGAACGCAACGTGCAGGCGCTGGTCAACGTTGCCACCGATTGCGACGTGCTCAACGAACAGATTGAACGACGAAAGGTTTGTCAACCACTTTTTTTGGCTGATTTAATTTTTGATCATTCCAGGAGCTAGAAGCCGAAATTGACGACCAACGCGCGAACTTTGACGAATTGAACCGAGTCGCTCAGGAACTCATGTTCCTGGTCGGTGCTGATGATGCTGTTGAAGTGCAGACAAAGGCTCAGGCGCTCTCCAACCGCTACGACCACCTTGGATACCGTTGTCACGCCCTCGAAGGCACTCTTGCCGACATTGCGGACTCGGTCGCTACTTTCTTAGAAGACGCGAACCGTCTCGACGGCTGGCTCGTGGAAGCTGACAGTCGCCTCGCCGACTTCGACGACCTCCCTGTTACCCCGGACGAACTCGTCGCGCAGTCGCAGGAGCTCGCGGATCTCGTGAGCACAATCGCCGAGCAACAAGACCTCGTGTCCCGCGTCGTGCAGGATTCTTCCGAGTTATGCGAGCACGCACTGGGCAACGAGGCCCTCGTGCTGCAGTCCAAGATCGAAGATCTCAAGCGCCGCTACGCCCAGCTCTCCAACGAGTCGGATCGCCGCATCACAGCCATGGCTGAGGCCCTGCCGCTGAGCGAGGAAGTGCACAACGCGTTCGACGACCTCTCCGCCTTCGTCGCCGAGTGCGAATCTGACCTTGCCAATGTTGACCAGCTTCCGCCCGACGAGCAGCAGCAGGTCATCGCTCAGCTCGCTTCCGACGCTGCCAGTGCTGGCGTTGAGATGGATGACCTCGCTCAGAAGTGCATTCAACTTCAGCATCTT
>OZ017769.1:4715724-4738077 GCA_963969345.1 Turbatrix aceti | reverse complement strand
GGTAGGAGAATTCTAGACTATGCAGAAAAGTTAGAAACACTTGTTCAACGAGCGTTTCCCACGAAGCCGAACGAATTCATACAGGAAAGGCTCTACGAAGAATTCACCCAACGACTACCTCACGAGATGCGCGGGCAAGTACTTCAGGCGAATCCCGCAACATATGCAAACGCGCTCGAATTGGCAACGAAACTCGAATTCCACAACAGTTCTGGCGGGCGTGACACGGCACAACAGGTAGCAGAGGTCGTGCAGGATGAAATGAGCGTTTTGCGGAAGCAACTTGAAACTCTCCGAACCGAATTACAAGATGCCCTTCGACCACGGCCCGAAACGACCAGGAGACAAGTGGGTAGAGTTATAACTTGTTACAGATGTGGCTATCAAGGGCACATCATGAGAGACTGTCCGCGGGGGCCACAGCCCGGTCAGGCCAGCAATCAGACCCGATCGCCCCTCACTCGCATGGGTCAGCCTCCCCAAACAGTACCACCCAGACAGGTCAACAGTGTGGAACCAACAGAGAGCGAAGAAGACAGGTTACGGCGACACATTGGAGCTCTCAAACAACACAACGACAGGTTGGTTGGAGAAATTGAAGCGCAACTAGCCGGTGACTTTAACACTGGAGTAATGACGATCTGCGAGCTCAGGCAAGGGCTCAACACAAAGCAGAAAGAGGTAAAAATTAGGTGCGACAGACTGGGGAATGCAACTTGTATGTTAATACTATGCAGTCTGCTAGGGGTGGCCTCAGGGCAACTCATGCTATGTCAAAAGGATGTCCCGCAGACAGTAATGCGGCTGCCGAAGACCCTGGGATGTCCCATCACGGCCGAACATCAGTGGTCCACGGATCCAACGGATGTCACGATTTTTAGGCCCAGTATTGGAAGGACAAACTTCACAGCCATCATGTGCTCCTGCGTAAGACAGAGGGCAAGCTACTGGACAACACTGGAGAATGAACACAGGCAAAATATCACCGAAGAGACACTACCGCTGGACGAGGAGGAGTGCCGACGTATGTGGAAGAAAAAGACGTCGCCAAGCGGGCAAATGACACGTACCGGTGAGTTACTTAAAACTTCAAATCAATTGCACTTTGAATATCCATGGCCGATCATCGGGAGTTTTACGACTCGCTACACCGAAGCCACAAATTGCTTCGCGCACGAAGTTGTCATATGGCACGAAGCGGACAGTCTGCAACTGCACACAGTCATCGGTGATGCGAGAGAGTGCAGAATCGAAGATGGCAGATGCCACCTTGAGAGCGGAGCCGTTCTGATCTGGGAGAAACGCTCACACCAGATATGTAGGTATGAAGTGCTGGGCAGTTGGCGAGGATTTGCGGGTAACCGTACGTGGATAACAGAAACGGGTGAGTTCCTATTATCATTTCAGCATGAACACCTGATAGAAGAATGCGGTCAGAAGCTCATTGTAGCGGATCAAGGGTACGCCATATCACAGGATGCAGCGAAACGGCTAGTGCTGACCACCAGAACGAAACGCAGCAGCTCAGGACTAGTGCAATCGGAGCAGTTGGCGGCACAGCTAGCAGCGGTAAATGAAGCGACGATCAACAGACTAATCAGGCTTTCAGGATCGGCATGTGAAGCTCGAGATTTTGGCTGGACAGCCATGCTTAGCACGTTGTTGCTCCAGCCGTCCATGATCGTGCGAAGACTCATTCGGCAAGAATTTGTACAGGCAGAAGTGCTGGCGGCCAACACGGTGCGATTGTGGCCCTGCCAGGCAATAGCACAAGAACAGTGGCAACCACGGGCGACAACCGAATGCACCCTCGAACTTCCCGTAACGGTGAACCTGGGATCGCAAACTCTACAGGCGTATGCGGATACGGTCACAGGCATTGTAAGCCACCGCAGGACAACGGTAGACTGCGAGCTGGCCACTCCATGGAGGGTGGTGCCCGGCAGGGATAAGGAATTTAATCTCATTTCAGGAGCAAACCGACAGCTACCCATCAAGAAGTGGACCCCAGCACACACCGCAGAGGCATTGGGAACAGGTCCGTTACCAACAACGTTTCATGACCTAATACTGACTGAAGCACGAGCTCTTCTGCCACTCGACAACATCGAGCAGTCACTGAGAGAAGCGAGAGTTCAGGCGGAGGTACAGAAGCAACTGGGTTCATCTATCGACCGACACCTACAAACGGACTCCACGGCAGCAAGTCTGGTTCGTCGAGGTTGGTGGGCATTTCTAATCGGAGAGGAGATCGATATCCGGGAGTGTTGGATGTGTGTATGCTGTCTATGGGTGTCTTTTCTCTTTATACGCGACGTCATCGTTCCCTTAGCGATAGTTTACTTATTAAATGGCAGGGTTGCAGTAGCCCTCTCGTACGCTCTGCGCAAAGCTCAGGATCAACAAAGCCAAAATGAGCGCGGGGGTCAGCGATATGAACTCCGCGAAGTCACCACTGAAGAAAGGAGACAGGCGGCGTCACGGTGGCCTCCGGAAGTTTTATGTTTAGGAGCGCGCCTGATAATTCATGTAAAGATCAACGGCCACACGTTTCGCGCGATGCTTGACACGGGAGCGGATATGAGCATCGCGTCAAGGAAGGTAGCGCGCATTTTTCGAAGCAAACCCACACAAACAACTGATTGCGTAACAACGGCCACAGGGGAGCAAATTCCATTACAGACAGGGGAGACAGTTGCTGTGCACATTGCCAGCACGCGCATTCACATCTTTTTGCACGGCGGAGATCTTCCATGTTTCAAAGAAGGCGTTGACATCATACTAGGCGTCAACTGCATGACTGCTCTGCCTGCTTTCGAACTAGACTTTAAAAAAAATATTTTGGTTCTAAGAAAAGAAAGCGTTCCTTTTTCTCTCTCCGTAACGAGCAAAGGCAGGGTGAGCGCAGAAAATGGGGATTGCGATCGATGCAGCGAAGAAGAGGACAAGCACGCAGGGTATGCGCAGTTCATGAGGGATGATCAGGAAGATCGTAACACCAACAAAAAGTCTGACTCGCCCAGAGAAGCCGTATACACGCTGCCACATGACTATCGGTTGCCACAATCAGTAGTGATGGTAAAGGTAAATGGAATAAATGTCAGAGCGCTCATCGACACGGGTGCAAGCGTGTCACTGGCTCCAGCCGAGCTTCTAGATCTGTTCCAGGTCAGCAAAAGCCAGCTAGATGCCGCACCACTACCAGTAGAAACCGCATCTGGGCATGAGCTAAGGATAATCGGAACTAAGGTAGTCACTCTCCGGGTGGGCAGTCACAGCACGCAAATCAGAATGTGCTTTGCGGACGGTCTCACCACCAGCATAAGACACGATGTGATTTCAGGAGTTGATTCTCTACGGATGCTGCCACCCATCACATTTGACTACACGGATTGGAGGGTCAGACTACACGGCCAGGAACTACCGCTGGGTTATTTGTATGAGCCGGGCAAGATAATGGCGGTGACGACAGTCAGGATCCCGCCGCATTCTGCCAGTGTAATCGAGGTAAAAATGGGATCCGGCCTAAAAGCCCCTCTATATCTCGCAGAGCCCAAAGAGCTACCAAAGGCGCAGCTGATAGCAGCAGCTTTTACATTTCAGGGAAAGGAGTGCGGCAAACTCATGATGATAAATGGTTCGGACGAGTATGCAACGGTCTATGAAAAAATGACGCTGGGCGTAGCTCATCCAGTAACCGTGCCAAGCGAAACTCAGGCGGCAGCAGCACTAATGGAAATCACAATCCCTGACGTCGACCACGAATACAAGGTCTCGCTGGACAATGCACAGATTGACGAGAGGCAGAAATCGGAACTACGCAAGTTGTTAAGTGAGTTCAACGACATTTTCAGCAAATCGGCGTACGACATGGCCACATGCAAAATCCCAGCACCAAGGCTAGTCACAACGACAGAGGTTCCCCCTCGGAACCGCCCATACAGGGTGCCGGCGCAGTTCAAGCAAGAGCTCAAGCAACACATCGACAACTTGATATCGACGGGCAGGTTGGTTGAAAGTGACACTCCGTGGGCCTCCCCCATAGTGCTGGTGAAGAAAAAGGACGGGACCCTGCGCCCTTGTGTTGATTTTCGGAAGCTAAATGATCTCACTGTGACCGACAACTTTCCTATACCTCGTCTTGATGATCTAATTGAGAAATTATCGGGGGCGCACTACCTATCCACGCTAGATGCCACCAAGGGATACTGGCAATGTCCCCTGGACCCTCTCACGTCGTATAAATGTGGGGTCATCACGGAGGAAAACGTCTTCCAGATGACACATATGCCATTTGGGCTGAAAAACGCAACCAGTATTTTTTCGAGAATCATCAATCAGATACTGAAAGGGCTGGACGATGTTGTAGTTTCCTATGTAGACGACATTGTAGTATATTCCAGGGAGCCAGATTTTGAAAACCACCTAATAGCACTAAGAAAGGTCTTTGAACGGTTTCGGGAGTATCAGCTAAAGCTTTCTCCAAAAAAATGCGACTTTGCAAAGAAATCCGTGCTGCTGCTGGGACATCTTGTTGACAAAGATGGGGCGCGACCGGCAGAAGCCAACACTGAGAAAATTAGGAACTTTCCGGCACCCACGAACCTCACAGAGGTCAAACGATTTCTGGGGATGTGTAACTTCTTTCGCAGATTCATCCAGGGTTTTTCTGATGCAGCTGAGCCACTAACCAGACTAACAAAAAGGTCACTGACATGGGAGTGGGGCCCAGATCAAGAGAGGGCGTTTACACAGTTAAAGCAAAATCTCTGCGAGAGACCCATTCTGCGTTTTCCTGATTTTCAAGAACCCATGCACTTATTCACAGATGCAAGCGCAGTGGCACAAGCTGCCAGCCTCCTGCAGCGCGACGTTCAGAATAAAGCGTACTATGCGATAGCACACGCCTCCCGAGCGATGTCAGAGCCTGAGCGTAGACAACCAGCTGTTCATGCAGAACTCGGGGCTATAATTTTTGGAATTCGCAGCTTTCGGCACTATCTCTATAACATGGAAATAATCATTCACACTGACCATAAACCTCTATCGTTTCTCGTTTCAAAGAAAGAGACCACGCCGCAGCTGGCAAGGTGGATGATAGAACTACAAGAGTACAGGATCAAATTCGTGCACATTGAGGGTAAATCGAACACGCTCGCAGACGCACTATCAAGGGTGGTAATGGAGGAGCCACCAGGGAAAACGCTGCAAGAACTAGTTGACGCAATAGAACCCCCAGTCTGCCTACTTGTGGAACCCGCAGAGCATCTACTAGAAGCGCAAGTCCCAGCCAACGTGCTTTTAAAAGAGGACTCCGGAGGAGAAATCCAAATGATTGACGTCGCTAGTGAGCAGAAAAAGGATGAGATAATCAAACAGATTCTAGTTCAGCTTGGGCAGCAAAATGTCTCGGAGACCTCGAATGCTGCCAACATGTACAAGCTGGATGAAATTGGGAGAGTATGCCGAAGCGGCGACAATGGTTGCCTTAGGCTGTATATACCGACATCGCTCCGAAGGTTAATATTAGACTTCTTTCATTCCTCTCCTTCCGGAGGCGGGCATCTATCTTCACGAAAAGCGTTACGAAAAGCACAGTCTTACTTTTGGCCCAGCATGCAAAAGGATTTTAGAAACTTCGCAGAGGCATGTGAGGCTTGCCAGCGCAGGCGGAAGCCTGTACCCCCCATCAGAGAGCTCATGAATCCGGCTCACCACAACACGATATGGGAGACAGTTGCCTTGGATCTAGCAGGTCCTTACCCCGAGTCAGACGGATACAGATATGTTATGAACATAGTATGCCTGTTTTCCAGATACCTGGTGAGCATACCGGTAGAAGACGCTCGAGCTTATACGCTGGCAAGAGCATTATGGGAGAAGGTAATTCTACGTTTTGGATGCATGACCAGATTACACTCGGACAACGGGGCTGCGTTTACGTCTGAGTTTTACATGGAGTTCTGCAATCTAATCAGCATCCAGAAGACTTTCAGCACCGTGGCCTGGTCCCGAGGCAACGCAATGTGTGAGCGCACGTTTCGGACGTTAGAAGATATGTTGTCGAAGTACATCAAAGAGGATCAACGAGATTGGGCCCTTTTCGTTCCGGCGTTAGAGTTTGCGTACAACACCAGCACCCACGAATCAACAAGGGAAACCCCGTATTTCCTGATGTTTGGTAGAGATCCAGTATTTACAATCGATCGGCTACTGCACCCGGAGAAACGACAAGTGGTTGTCGACACCGACATAAGTCTTTTCAGAGCAACACTAGTGAAAACTCTACAGGAGGCATGGAGGGCAGCGGATGCAAGAGCCATGTCCCAGCAGAGAGAAAATGAAGCGTACTACAATGCAAGGTGCAAACCGGGACGGATCCAGATAGGAGAATTAGCATGGTTTACTAACCTAGGCACGAAGCGTCATATAGCCAAAAAGCTGACGTATCGTTACGTTGGCCCCTTTAGGGTAGTAACAATAGATCCCCCGCATGCCATTATAACCAGTGTGAGATCACCGCAAAGCAGGCCACGCAAGGTAAATCTAAACCAGCTGAAGAGGGCTGTTGGCTTCTTTGGACCTGTTAATACGACTAACTCATTGCCGTTGATTGAAAGGCGGGTTTTGTCTGACGCTGGGGCCACTATTGACAAATCTCTTACCGGGTTTGACCACCGAACAACAGAAGACGAACTAACCACAGGGCAATCAAGTATAAACGAGTCCGTGCATGAAGATCGTTCGCGTCCGCGTCGTGAAGTACGTGCCCCGAGAAGATATTCTCCGTGAGGCGTGGTACAACATTATTGAAACACAAAATCACCATCTATTAATCCTTTTTTTTTTAGAACAAGTGCTCTCGAACGCGATGCCCCCGCGCAAGAAAAAGTCTCCCAGCAAATCCAAGGCCACAACGGAATCTCCTGAAGTCAACAACCGTGACCTTAGGACTCCACCGGAAGACACCCATTGCACGAACGCGCTTAACTTGCAGGAAGCAAGTAACCCTCAGCTTGACGATGCACCAAACCCACGGTCCGAGCAAACCCTTACAGAAACGACAACCAAACCACAGCGAAAAGAGAAGTCTCCCTTGCACGAAGCAAGCTACACGGATTCACAAACAAACCCCCCGCAACGAAGAACTGAGCAAGAAGCCCGCAACACTCCCACAGAAACCCAAGCCGAAACACCAACCACAGAAGTCATTATAAAGGAGCCACTGATGCAGCCCCTCTTGCAAGAAGCAAGCAACCTCGAAGCAGAAGATACAGGCTCTTGGGCCGAGCAGTCTTGGCGAGCACAACCGATGGAGGTAGACGAACCCGCCGCACGATATGAAGACGAAGAAGCTCCCCTGCCTGCAGTAACTCGCCGCCAGACAACCGGAATACCAAGGGAATGCACCGCTATACGTGAAAGGGCGGGTCTGACGGCGGTGACAGAAAGATACGGCGATGCAGGCGCGTACACGCAACAACATGGCTTCATCAAAGGACGTATTATATCCTCCTCGGCAGTGTCGGCGCACAACACCATTGTAGCCATAGAACGCACAGGAATCGCAGGCTTTCCCTTGCTAATGAAGCTGACAAGTGACTCCATCGAAGTAAATTCCCCCCGTAAGTCCTGGAGGGAATACAAGTTGTCGCTGTATCCGGATGACTTGCTTGAAATTGTCAGCTACTCGCCAGAAGAAGATCTTGCCACGGATCACGGCCTGTTCAGCATGCAATCTGCCCCCACTATATTGCTGTATCGACTAACTACGCAAGCAGAAACCGAGTCAGCTGTGGCGTATGTCCGAAACATTGGAGCAACCAGAGACTATATCACGAAGTACTCAAAGGGAAGGCAACGACTCCCTAAGATGTTTTCCTACCAGGGCCCAGGATCGCTTGGACAAGGTCTAGCCACTGCGGAGTACTCGGTAGTCCCTGCGGGCTGCCGAGTATGCTTGCCACGACAGCTGTTCATTCCTCCCACGACAGAAGTCTTCAGGCACGCGCCAACAGACTTCACGTTGCTGAAGTCAAAGTTGTTCCTGCTACAGGCTCTGCAAAAGCCAGCACATCGAGAAAAATCTCTCTACATGATGGACGACTCGATCAGCGAATTCCAGGCAATGGCAAGAAGGCTGCTGATAGCAGGGTTGGCCACACAACATAAAGAAGTGTCTGCACTCAAACCGGCCATTCAGAATGACGTGTACCTGAAACCGGTGCCGCTGCCCCACGGCAGAGTGTCTATAGAACACACGTTCTCGATCCGCAATACCAGGTATGCAGTCAGCATGGCTTACTCGCGAGGAAGCTTGGCCGCACTGAAACCTCAGAATGATGGACCGGCGAAAATACTACCGGTTCTCGTCAGAGAGGCGATTTTCAGTGAAAGAGACAGCACCTGTACGCTTCGGCTAGAAGCTGCCATGACAACATTGCTTTCTGAGCTACATCTCAGTAGCCTCCGAGAGATCGTTCAAACACCGTACCGAATTGCGCCCCTCAATAGCACAGACATTGCGACTCTCTTCGCTCAAAAGCTTGAAGACAATCCAGAGGGGGTTATCGAACCAATGTCAAACTGGAATCGCAAGATGTTGGCAGCGGTGTTTGCCCGCCGACTCGACGCTCCTCGACGCGGAGACGTAAAGAAACAAGCAGATGCAGGGACGGACGGTGGGTCGTACACTCTGCCGTCATTCTTAACGCAGGACCAGCGAAGCCTAATCGAAGGAGTTCTCAAATCGCCCGGAGGATATCATGTAGCGCTGGCACACGCTGGCGCGGGCAAAACGACCACGTTACAACACACGGTTGAGGCATGGCGGGCAAGCAACAACTCATCGATGCCATGGATGATTAGCACCACAAACAGCGCGGTAGCACACCTAGCTATGGCTCTCGACTCAGACGACCCTGCGGAACCCAAACCACTGCTACTGGCATCAATTGCGGCGCGAGCAAAAGAAAACCTAGGTCAGTTGAGTCTTGGGCAACATTTAAGGCGGCTCAGAAGGGCCAAACACATTGAAGATAAACTAACCCCAAAAGATCTGGAAGACTTAGACAAGGCAATACTGTACGAGGATCAACTGTCTTATGCAGAGATGCTGGAAGCAGAGGAACAAGAAGAGCGAGATCTGTACAACATTCGTCCGTACGAAGAAGACGGGGATAATGATGAAGACGCACGCCCCTCAAGCTCGCCGACCCGGAAGAGGGCTCGGGAGGCAGAAAAACCAGACAACGCGGCGAAGCAGGCCCGGATCCAACAACGAGCACTCAGATGGCTGATCAAGATCATGAAACCTAAAATGGTAGGATCGACGGTGCAATCCTCCGGACGAACAGGTGGGTTTTGCAGGTTATGATCATAGCTAACGTGCGAAGGCACAGAACATCTTGAAAGTTTTTTTTTTTTTTTTTTTTTTTTTTTTTTTTTTGTTGTTGGATAACAAAAGATTCGGGACGAATCTTCTGGTAGGGGATAGTTGTAAGGCACGTCGTGTAGTCTTGCAATGACTGCAGCCGGCAAAGGGGGGATCATGCGATCCTGGGAATAATAACATTATGTTGTTTTTCAGGAGATATCGATGATCGACCGACGCTTCCGATACACGTCGGGACGCGGAGCGCCGTTTCCGGCAGCGACGGGTCCTTCCGCTGCCGGACGTCGTCAACAACTTGCTCCTTGCTCCCTCCCCTTTAGCCCCTCGTTTTGTGATCCCTATATATATGTCCGTGAACAATCAGTTATCAATTATTTATCGCGTCCAAATAAACTGTTGTGTAAAGAACTGTGTCTCGAGGGCCTCTGGGGGCCTTACATAAAGCCACGACAGAGGCATCAACGCGGCTGATTTCAAGTGAAACTCCGACTACACTTTTGACGACTGAAGCGCCGACTGAATCAACATCGGTGTCAACTCCCGAACCGACGACGGAAAGCCCCTCCGACACAACGTCTTCTTTGGTGTCAAGCACAGGAACGCGTTCAAGTGAAGAATCATATACTGTTACTGACGCTGCGACCACGGTCTCTGAAAGTAGCACTTTTGTAACTACGACTGAAGCATCAACCGCTACTGAATCAACTTCGGTTTCAACTACTGAGCCGACAACCGAAGGAACAACAGCTTCTCTGGAATCAAGCACAAAAGCGCAGTTCACATCGACGATTTCAAGTGAAGTAACCTCTACTGCTGCGAATCCGACGACATCTGAGGGGACGTCCGAAAGCACGAGAATTGAAAGCAGTACATCTAAAGCCACGACAGAGGCATCAACGCGGCTGATTTCAAGTGAAACTCCGACTACACTTTTGACGACTGAAGCGCCGACTGAATCAACATCGGTGTCAACTCCCGAGCCAACGACGGAAGGCACCTCTACTGCTGCGAATCCGACGACTTCTGAGGGGACGTCCGAAAGCACGAGCATTGAAAGCAGTACATCTAAAGCCACGACAGAGGCATCAACGCGGCTGATTTCAAGTGAAACTCCGACTACACTTTTGACGACTGAAGCGTCGACTGAATCAACATCGGTGTCAACTCCCGAGCCAACGACGGAAGGCACCTCTACTGCTGCGAATCCGACGACTTCTGAGGGGACGTCCGAAAGCACGAGCATTGAAAGCAGTACATCTAAAGCCACGACAGAGGCATCAACGCGGCTGATTTCAAGTGAAACTCCGACTACACTTTTGACGACTGAAGCGTCGACTGAATCAACTTCGGTTTCAACTCCTGAGCCAACGACGGAAGGCATCTCTACTGCTGCGAATCCGACAACATCTGAAAGGACGTCTGAAAGCACGAGCATTGAAAGCAGTACATCTAAAGCCACGACAGAGGCATCAACGCGGCTGATTTCAAGTGAAACTCCGACTACACTTTTGACAACTGAAGCGCCGACTGAATCAACATCGGTGTCAACTCCCGAGCCAACGACGGAAGGCACCTCTACTGCTGCGAATCCGACGACTTCTGAGGGGACGTCCGAAAGCACGAGCATTGAAAGCAGTACATCTAAAGCCACGACAGAGGCATCAACGCGGCTGATTTCAAGTGAAACTCCGACTACACTTTTGACGACTGAAGCGTCGACTGAATCAACTTCGGTTTCAACTCCTGAGCCAACGACGGAAGGCATCTCTACTGCTGCGAATCCGACGACTTCTGAGGGGACGTCCGAAAGCACGAGCATTGAAAGCAGTACATCTAAAGCCACGACAGAGGCATCAACGCGGCTGATTTCAAGTGAAACTCCGACTACACTTTTGACAACTGAAGCGCCGACTGAATCAACATCGGTGTCAACTCCCGAGCCAACGACGGAAGGCACCTCTACTGCTGCGAATCCGACGACTTCTGAGGGGACGTCCGAAAGCACGAGCATTGAAAGCAGTACATCTAAAGCCACGACAGAGGCATCAACGCGGCTGATTTCAAGTGAAACTCCGACTACACTTTTGACGACTGAAGCGTCGACTGAATCAACATCGGTGTCAACTCCCGAGCCAACGACGGAAGGCACCTCTACTGCTGCGAATCCGACGACTTCTGAGGGGACGTCCGAAAGCACGAGCATTGAAAGCAGTACATCTAAAGCTACGACAGAGGCATCAACGCGGCTGATTTCAAGTGAAACTCCGACTACACTTTTGACAACTGAAGCGCCGACTGAATCAACATCGGTGTCAACTCCCGAGCCAACGACGGAAGGCACCTCTACTGCTGCGAATCCGACGACTTCTGAGGGGACGTCCGAAAGCACGAGCATTGAAAGCAGTACATCTAAAGCCACGACAGAGGCATCAACGCGGCTGATTTCAAGTGAAACTCCGACTACACTTTTGACAACTGAAGCGCCGACTGAATCAACATCGGTGTCAACTCCCGAGCCAACGACGGAAGGCACCTCTACTGCTGCGAATCCGACGACTTCTGAGGGGACGTCCGAAAGCACGAGCATTGAAAGCAGTACATCTAAAGCCACGACAGAGGCATCAACGCGGCTGATTTCAAGTGAAACTCCGACTACACTTTTGACAACTGAAGCGCCGACTGAATCAACATCGGTGTCAACTCCCGAGCCAACGACGGAAGGCACCTCTACTGCTGCGAATCCGACGACTTCTGAGGGGACGTCCGAAAGCACGAGCATTGAAAGCAGTACATCTAAAGCCACGACAGAGGCATCAACGCGGCTGATTTCAAGTGAAACTCCGACTACACTTTTGACGACTGAAGCGTCGACTGAATCAACTTCGGTTTCAACTCCTGAGCCAACGACGGAAGGCATCTCTACTGCTGCGAATCCGACAACATCTGAAAGGACGTCTGAAAGCACGAGCATTGAAAGCAGTACATCTAAAGCCACGACAGAGGCATCAACGCGGCTGATTTCAAGTGAAACTCCGACTACACTTTTGACAACTGAAGCGCCGACTGAATCAACATCGGTGTCAACTCCCGAGCCAACGACGGAAGGCACCTCTACTGCTGCGAATCCGACGACTTCTGAGGGGACGTCCGAAAGCACGAGCATTGAAAGCAGTACATCTAAAGCCACGACAGAGGCATCAACGCGGCTGATTTCAAGTGAAACTCCGACTACACTTTTGACGACTGAAGCGTCGACTGAATCAACTTCGGTTTCAACTCCTGAGCCAACGACGGAAGGCATCTCTACTGCTGCGAATCCGACGACTTCTGAGGGGACGTCCGAAAGCACGAGCATTGAAAGCAGTACATCTAAAGCCACGACAGAGGCATCAACGCGGCTGATTTCAAGTGAAACTCCGACTACACTTTTGACAACTGAAGCGCCGACTGAATCAACATCGGTGTCAACTCCCGAGCCAACGACGGAAGGCACCTCTACTGCTGCGAATCCGACGACTTCTGAGGGGACGTCCGAAAGCACGAGCATTGAAAGCAGTACATCTAAAGCCACGACAGAGGCATCAACGCGGCTGATTTCAAGTGAAACTCCGACTACACTTTTGACAACTGAAGCGCCGACTGAATCAACATCGGTGTCAACTCCCGAGCCAACGACGGAAGGCACCTCTACTGCTGCGAATCCGACGACTTCTGAGGGGACGTCCGAAAGCACGAGCATTGAAAGCAGTACATCTAAAGCCACGACAGAGGCATCAACGCGGCTGATTTCAAGTGAAACTCCGACTACACTTTTGACGACTGAAGCGTCGACTGAATCAACATCGGTGTCAACTCCCGAGCCAACGACGGAAGGCACCTCTACTGCTGCGAATCCGACGACTTCTGAGGGGACGTCCGAAAGCACGAGCATTGAAAGCAGTACATCTAAAGCCACGACAGAGGCATCAACGCGGCTGATTTCAAGTGAAACTCCGACTACACTTTTGACAACTGAAGCGCCGACTGAATCAACATCGGTGTCAACTCCCGAGCCAACGACGGAAGGCACCTCTACTGCTGCGAATCCGACGACTTCTGAGGGGACGTCCGAAAGCACGAGCATTGAAAGCAGTACATCTAAAGCCACGACAGAGGCATCAACGCGGCTGATTTCAAGTGAAACTCCGACTACACTTTTGACAACTGAAGCGCCGACTGAATCAACATCGGTGTCAACTCCCGAGCCAACGACGGAAGGCACCTCTACTGCTGCGAATCCGACGACTTCTGAGGGGACGTCCGAAAGCACGAGCATTGAAAGCAGTACATCTAAAGCCACGACAGAGGCATCAACGCGGCTGATTTCAAGTGAAACTCCGACTACACTTTTGACAACTGAAGCGCCGACTGAATCAACATCGGTGTCAACTCCCGAGCCAACGACGGAAGGCACCTCTACTGCTGCGAATCCGACGACTTCTGAGGGGACGTCCGAAAGCACGAGCATTGAAAGCAGTACATCTAAAGCCACGACAGAGGCATCAACGCGGCTGATTTCAAGTGAAACTCCGACTACACTTTTGACGACTGAAGCGTCGACTGAATCAACTTCGGTTTCAACTCCTGAGCCAACGACGGAAGGCACCTCTACTGCTGCGAATCCGACGACATCTGAAAGGACGTCGGAAAGCACGAGCATTGAAAGCAGTACATCTAAAGCCACGACAGAGGCATCAACGCGGCTGATTTCAAGTGAAACTCCGACTACACTTTTGACGACTGAAGCGTCGACTGAATCAACTTCGGTTTCAACTCCTGAGCCAACGACGGAAGGCATCTCTACTGCTGCGAATCCGACAACATCTGAAAGGACGTCTGAAAGCACGAGCATTGAAAGCAGTACATCTAAAGCCACGACAGAGGCATCAACGCGGCTGATTTCAAGTGAAACTCCGACTACACTTTTGACGACTGAAGCGCCGACTGAATCAACATCGGTGTCAACTCCCGAACCGACGACGGAAAGCCCCTCCGACACAACGTCTTCTTTGGTGTCAAGCACAGGAACGCGTTCAAGTGAAGAATCATATACTGTTACTGACGCTGCGACCACGGTCTCTGAAAGTAGCACTTTTGTAACTACGACTGAAGCATCAACCGCTACTGAATCAACTTCGGTTTCAACTACTGAGCCGACAACCGAAGGAACAACAGCTTCTCTGGAATCAAGCACAAAAGCGCAGTTCACATCGACGATTTCAAGTGAAGTAACCTCTACTGCTGAGAATCCGACGACATCTGAGGGGACGTCCGAAAGCACGAGAATTGAAAGCAGTACATCTAAAGCCACGACAGAGGCATCAACGCGGCTGATTTCAAGTGAAACTCCGACTACACTTTTGACGACTGAAGCGCCGACTGAATCAACATCGGTGTCAACTCCCGAGCCAACGACGGAAGGCACCTCTACTGCTGCGAATCCGACGACATCTGAGGGGACGTCCGAAAGCACGAGAATTGAAAGCAGTACATCTAAAGCCACGACAGAGGCATCAACGCGGCTGATTTCAAGTGAAACTCCGACTACACTTTTGACGACTGAAGCGCCGACTGAATCAACATCGGTGTCAACTCCCGAGCCAACGACGGAAGGCACCTCTACTGCTGCGAATCCGACGACTTCTGAGGGGACGTCCGAAAGCACGAGAATTGAAAGCAGTACATCTAAAGCCACGACAGAGGCATCAACGCGGCTGATTTCAAGTGAAACTCCGACTACACTTTTGACGACTGAAGCGTCGACTGAATCAACTTCGGTTTCAACTCCTGAGCCAACGACGGAAGGCATCTCTACTGCTGCGAATCCGACGACTTCTGAGGGGACGTCCGAAAGCACGAGCATTGAAAGCAGTACATCTAAAGCCACGACAGAGGCATCAACGCGGCTGATTTCAAGTGAAACTCCGACTACACTTTTGACGACTGAAGCGTCGACTGAATCAACTTCGGTTTCAACTCCCGAGCCAACGACGGAAGGCACCTCTACTGCTGCGAATCCGACGACTTCTGAGGGGACGTCCGAAAGCACGAGAATTGAAAGCAGTACATCTAAAGCCACGACAGAGGCATCAACGCGGCTGATTTCAAGTGAAACTCCGACTACACTTTTGACGACTGAAGCGCCGACTGAATCAACATCGGTGTCAACTCCCGAGCCAACGACGGAAGGCACCTCTACTGCTGCGAATCCGACGACTTCTGAGGGGACGTCCGAAAGCACGAGCATTGAAAGCAGTACATCTAAAGCCACGACAGAGGCATCAACGCGGCTGATTTCAAGTGAAACTCCGACTACACTTTTGACGACTGAAGCGCCGACTGAATCAACATCGGTGTCAACTCCCGAGCCAACGACGGAAGGCACCTCTACTGCTGCGAATCCGACGACATCTGAAAGGACGTCTGAAAGCACGAGCATTGAAAGCAGTACATCTAAAGCCACGACAGAGGCATCAACGCGGCTGATTTCAAGTGAAACTCCGACTACACTTTTGACGACTGAAGCGTCGACTGAATCAACATCGGTGTCAACTCCCGAGCCAACGACGGAAGGCACCTCTACTGCTGCGAATCCGACGACTTCTGAGGGGACGTCCGAAAGCACGAGCATTGAAAGCAGTACATCTAAAGCCACGACAGAGGCATCAACGCGGCTGATTTCAAGTGAAACTCCGACTACACTTTTGACGACTGAAGCGTCGACTGAATCAACTTCGGTTTCAACTCCTGAGCCAACGACGGAAGGCATCTCTACTGCTGCGAATCCGACAACATCTGAAAGGACGTCTGAAAGCACGAGCATTGAAAGCAGTACATCTAAAGCCACGACAGAGGCATCAACGCGGCTGATTTCAAGTGAAACTCCGACTACACTTTTGACGACTGAAGCGTCGACTGAATCAACTTCGGTGTCAACTCCCGAGCCAACGACGGAAGGCACCTCTACTGCTGCGAATCCGACGACTTCTGAGGGGACGTCCGAAAGCACGAGCATTGAAAGCAGTACATCTAAAGCCACGACAGAGGCATCAACGCGGCTGATTTCAAGTGAAACTCCGACTACACTTTTGACGACTGAAGCGCCGACTGAATCAACATCGGTGTCAACTCCCGAGCCAACGACGGAAGGCACCTCTACTGCTGCGAATCCGACGACATCTGAAAGGACGTCTGAAAGCACGAGCATTGAAAGCAGTACATCTAAAGCCACGACAGAGGCATCAACGCGGCTGATTTCAAGTGAAACTCCGACTACACTTTTGACGACTGAAGCGTCGACTGAATCAACATCGGTGTCAACTCCCGAGCCAACGACGGAAGGCACCTCTACTGCTGCGAATCCGACGACTTCTGAGGGGACGTCCGAAAGCACGAGCATTGAAAGCAGTACATCTAAAGCCACGACAGAGGCATCAACGCGGCTGATTTCAAGTGAAACTCCGACTACACTTTTGACGACTGAAGCGTCGACTGAATCAACTTCGGTGTCAACTCCCGAGCCAACGACGGAAGGCACCTCTACTGCTGCGAATCCGACGACTTCTGAGGGGACGTCCGAAAGCACGAGAATTGAAAGCAGTACATCTAAAGCCACGACAGAGGCATCAACGCGGCTGATTTCAAGTGAAACTCCGACTACACTTTTGACGACTGAAGCGCCGACTGAATCAACATCGGTGTCAACTCCCGAGCCAACGACGGAAGGCACCTCTACTGCTGCGAATCCGACGACTTCTGAGGGGACGTCCGAAAGCACGAGCATTGAAAGCAGTACATCTAAAGCCACGACAGAGGCATCAACGCGGCTGATTTCAAGTGAAACTCCGACTACACTTTTGACGACTGAAGCGCCGACTGAATCAACATCGGTGTCAACTCCCGAGCCAACGACGGAAGGCACCTCTACTGCTGCGAATCCGACGACATCTGAAAGGACGTCTGAAAGCACGAGCATTGAAAGCAGTACATCTAAAGCCACGACAGAGGCATCAACGCGGCTGATTTCAAGTGAAACTCCGACTACACTTTTGACGACTGAAGCGTCGACTGAATCAACATCGGTGTCAACTCCCGAGCCAACGACGGAAGGCACCTCTACTGCTGCGAATCCGACGACTTCTGAGGGGACGTCCGAAAGCACGAGCATTGAAAGCAGTACATCTAAAGCCACGACAGAGGCATCAACGCGGCTGATTTCAAGTGAAACTCCGACTACACTTTTGACGACTGAAGCGTCGACTGAATCAACTTCGGTTTCAACTCCTGAGCCAACGACGGAAGGCATCTCTACTGCTGCGAATCCGACAACATCTGAAAGGACGTCTGAAAGCACGAGCATTGAAAGCAGTACATCTAAAGCCACGACAGAGGCATCAACGCGGCTGATTTCAAGTGAAACTCCGACTACACTTTTGACGACTGAAGCGTCGACTGAATCAACTTCGGTGTCAACTCCCGAGCCAACGACGGAAGGCACCTCTACTGCTGCGAATCCGACGACTTCTGAGGGGACGTCCGAAAGCACGAGCATTGAAAGCAGTACATCTAAAGCCACGACAGAGGCATCAACGCGGCTGATTTCAAGTGAAACTCCGACTACACTTTTGACGACTGAAGCGCCGACTGAATCAACATCGGTGTCAACTCCTGAGCCAACGACGGAAGGCATCTCTACTGCTGCGAATCCGACAACATCTGAAAGGACGTCTGAAAGCACGAGCATTGAAAGCAGTACATCTAAAGCCACGACAGAGGCATCAACGCGGCTGATTTCAAGTGAAACTCCGACTACACTTTTGACGACTGAAGCGTCGACTGAATCAACTTCGGTGTCAACTCCCGAGCCAACGACGGAAGGCACCTCTACTGCTGCGAATCCGACGACTTCTGAGGGGACGTCCGAAAGCACGAGCATTGAAAGCAGTACATCTAAAGCCACGACAGAGGCATCAACGCGGCTGATTTCAAGTGAAACTCCGACTACACTTTTGACGACTGAAGCGTCGACTGAATCAACTTCGGTTTCAACTCCTGAGCCAACGACGGAAGGCATCTCTACTGCTGCGAATCCGACAACATCTGAAAGGACGTCTGAAAGCACGAGCATTGAAAGCAGTACATCTAAAGCCACGACAGAGGCATCAACGCGGCTGATTTCAAGTGAAACTCCGACTACACTTTTGACGACTGAAGCGCCGACTGAATCAACATCGGTGTCAACTCCCGAACCGACGACGGAAGGCACCTCTACTGCTGCGAATCCGACGACTTCTGAGGGGACGTCCGAAAGCACGAGCATTGAAAGCAGTACATCTAAAGCCACGACAGAGGCATCAACGCGGCTGATTTCAAGTGAAACTCCGACTACACTTTTGACGACTGAAGCGCCGACTGAATCAACATCGGTGTCAACTCCTGAGCCAACGACGGAAGGCATCTCTACTGCTGCGAATCCGACAACATCTGAAAGGACGTCTGAAAGCACGAGCATTGAAAGCAGTACATCTAAAGCCACGACAGAGGCATCAACGCGGCTGATTTCAAGTGAAACTCCGACTACACTTTTGACGACTGAAGCGCCGACTGAATCAACATCGGTGTCAACTCCCGAACCGACGACGGAAGGCACCTCTACTGCTGCGAATCCGACGACTTCTGAGGGGACGTCCGAAAGCACGAGCATTGAAAGCAGTACATCTAAAGCCACGACAGAGGCATCAACGCGGCTGATTTCAAGTGAAACTCCGACTACACTTTTGACGACTGAAGCGTCGACTGAATCAACTTCGGTTTCAACTCCTGAGCCAACGACGGAAGGCATCTCTACTGCTGCGAATCCGACAACATCTGAAAGGACGTCTGAAAGCACGAGCATTGAAAGCAGTACATCTAAAGCCACGACAGAGGCATCAACGCGGCTGATTTCAAGTGAAACTCCGACTACACTTTTGACGACTGAAGCGCCGACTGAATCAACATCGGTGTCAACTCCCGAACCGACGACGGAAAGCCCCTCCGACACAACGTCTTCTTTGGTGTCAAGCACAGGAACGCGTTCAAGTGAAGAATCATATACTGTTACTGACGCTGCGACCACGGTCTCTGAAAGTAGCACTTTTGTAACTACGACTGAAGCATCAACCGCTACTGAATCAACTTCGGTTTCAACTACTGAGCCGACAACCGAAGGAACAACAGCTTCTCTGGAATCAAGCACAAAAGCGCAGTTCACATCGACGATTTCAAGTGAAGTAACCTCTACTGCTGCGAATCCGACGACATCTGAGGGGACGTCCGAAAGCACGAGAATTGAAAGCAGTACATCTAAAGCCACGACAGAGGCATCAACGCGGCTGATTTCAAGTGAAACTCCGACTACACTTTTGACAACTGAAGCGCCGACTGAATCAACATCGGTGTCAACTCCCGAGCCAACGACGGAAGGCACCTCTACTGCTGCGAATCCGACGACTTCTGAGGGGACGTCCGAAAGCACGAGCATTGAAAGCAGTACATCTAAAGCCACGACAGAGGCATCAACGCGGCTGATTTCAAGTGAAACTCCGACTACACTTTTGACGACTGAAGCGCCGACTGAATCAACATCGGTGTCAACTCCCGAGCCAACGACGGAAGGCACCTCTACTGCTGCGAATCCGACGACTTCTGAGGGGACGTCCGAAAGCACGAGCATTGAAAGCAGTACATCTAAAGCCACGACAGAGGCATCAACGCGGCTGATTTCAAGTGAAACTCCGACTACACTTTTGACGACTGAAGCGCCGACTGAATCAACATCGGTGTCAACTCCCGAGCCAACGACGGAAGGCACCTCTACTGCTGCGAATCCGACGACTTCTGAGGGGACGTCCGAAAGCACGAGCATTGAAAGCAGTACATCTAAAGCCACGACAGAGGCATCAACGCGGCTGATTTCAAGTGAAACTCCGACTACACTTTTGACGACTGAAGCGCCGACTGAATCAACATCGGTGTCAACTCCCGAGCCAACGACGGAAGGCACCTCTACTGCTGCGAATCCGACGACTTCTGAGGGGACGTCCGAAAGCACGAGCATTGAAAGCAGTACATCTAAAGCCACGACAGAGGCATCAACGCGGCTGATTTCAAGTGAAACTCCGACTACACTTTTGACGACTGAAGCGCCGACTGAATCAACATCGGTGTCAACTCCCGAGCCAACGACGGAAGGCACCTCTACTGCTGCGAATCCGACGACTTCTGAGGGGACGTCCGAAAGCACGAGCATTGAAAGCAGTACATCTAAAGCCACGACAGAGGCATCAACGCGGCTGATTTCAAGTGAAACTCCGACTACACTTTTGACAACTGAAGCGCCGACTGAATCAACATCGGTGTCAACTCCCGAGCCAACGACGGAAGGCACCTCTACTGCTGCGAATCCGACGACTTCTGAGGGGACGTCCGAAAGCACGAGCATTGAAAGCAGTACATCTAAAGCCACGACAGAGGCATCAACGCGGCTGATTTCAAGTGAAACTCCGACTACACTTTTGACGACTGAAGCGCCGACTGAATCAACATCGGTGTCAACTCCCGAGCCAACGACGGAAGGCACCTCTACTGCTGCGAATCCGACGACTTCTGAGGGGACGTCCGAAAGCACGAGCATTGAAAGCAGTACATCTAAAGCCACGACAGAGGCATCAACGCGGCTGATTTCAAGTGAAACTCCGACTACACTTTTGACGACTGAAGCGCCGACTGAATCAACTTCGGTTTCAACTCCCGAGCCAACGGCGGAAGGCATCTCTACTGCTGCGAATCCGACAACATCTGAAAGGACGTCTGAAAGCACGAGCATTGAAAGCAGTACATCTAAAGCCACGACAGAGGCATCAACGCGGCTGATTTCAAGTGAAACTCCGACTACACTTTTGACAACTGAAGCGCCGACTGAATCAACATCGGTGTCAACTCCCGAGCCAACGACGGAAGGCATCTCTACTGCTGCGAATCCGACAACATCTGAAAGGACGTCTGAAAGCACGAGCATTGAAAGCAGTACATCTAAAGCCACGACAGAGGCATCAACGCGGCTGATTTCAAGTGAAACTCCGACTACACTTTTGACAACTGAAGCGCCGACTGAATCAACATCGGTGTCAACTCCCGAGCCAACGACGGAAGGCACCTCTACTGCTGCGAATCCGACGACTTCTGAGGGGACGTCCGAAAGCACGAGCATTGAAAGCAGTACATCTAAAGCCACGACAGAGGCATCAACGCGGCTGATTTCAAGTGAAACTCCGACTACACTTTTGACAACTGAAGCGCCGACTGAATCAACATCGGTGTCAACTCCCGAGCCAACGACGGAAGGCACCTCTACTGCTGCGAATCCGACGACTTCTGAGGGGACGTCCGAAAGCACGAGCATTGAAAGCAGTACATCTAAAGCCACGACAGAGGCATCAACGCGGCTGATTTCAAGTGAAACTCCGACTACACTTTTGACGACTGAAGCGCCGACTGAATCAACATCGGTGTCAACTCCCGAGCCAACGACGGAAGGCACCTCTACTGCTGCGAATCCGACGACTTCTGAGGGGACGTCCGAAAGCACGAGCATTGAAAGCAGTACATCTAAAGCCACGACAGAGGCATCAACGCGGCTGATTTCAAGTGAAACTCCGACTACACTTTTGACGACTGAAGCGTCGACTGAATCAACTTCGGTTTCAACTCCCGAGCCAACGGCGGAAGGCATCTCTACTGCTGCGAATCCGACAACATCTGAAAGGACGTCTGAAAGCACGAGCATTGAAAGCAGTACATCTAAAGCCACGACAGAGGCATCAACGCGGCTGATTTCAAGTGAAACTCCGACTACACTTTTGACAACTGAAGCGCCGACT